>JAZKJV010005322.1:0-140000 GCA_037367405.1 Ottelia alismoides | reverse complement strand
AATTTTTTAATTTTTTTTGAAATCTAAAACCGTGTAAATTCATTATTAAATCCATATATTATGATATTAAAATTTAATGTGAAACATAAACTCCTATGACCTCCATCCAAACGAGGTCGATTTAAAAAATCCTGTTACCGTTAAAAAATAACTGTCTGGATGGAGGCCGTAGGAATCTCTGTTTCGCACGAAATTTTAATAGCATAAATAGAGATATAGTGATGAATATTCATGGAAGAAATTTTCAAAAAAAAATTAAAAAAATGATGAAAATGAGGCGGGGGGAGCTAAGTTAGCTCCCCTTAGGGGGCAGCCCCATTTATCCCTATATATATAGGGTAAAATGTGTATGCCCCCTAGGGGGAGCTAACTTAGCTCCCCCCCCGCCCTTTTTTAAAAAAAATTTTTATTTTTTTTGAAATCTAAAACCGTGTAAATTCATTATTAAATCCCTATATTATGTTATTCAAATTTCATTCGAAACAGAGACTCGTACGACCTCCATCCAAACGGGGTCGATTTAAAAAATCTTGTTATCGTTAAAAAAATGACTGTCTGGATGGAGGCCGTAGGTGTCTCTGTTTCACACGAAATTTTTATAACATAATATAGGGATATAGTGATGAATATTCAGGGAAAAAGTTTTAAAAAAAAATAAAAAAAATTTGAAGAAAATACGGCGGGGGGAGCTAAGTTAGCTCCCCCTAGGGGGCAGCCCCATTTTCCTCATATATATATGGGAAAATGTGTATGCCCCCTAGGGGGAGCTAACTTACCTTCCCCCGCCCTTTTTTGACATAAATTTTAATTTTTTTTTGAAATTTAAAACCGTGTAAATTCATTATTAAATATCTATATTATACTATTAAAATTTCGTGCAAAACAGAGACTCCTACGACCTCCATCCAAACGGGGTCGATTTAAAAAATCCTGTTACCGTTAAAAATGATTGTCTGGATGGAGGCCGTAGGAGTCTCTGTTTCGCACGAAATTTTAATAGCATAATACAGAGATATAGTGATGAATATTCATGGAAGAAATTTTCAAAAAATAATAAAAAATAATGAAAATGGGGCGGGGGGAGCCAAGTTAGCTCCCCCTAGGGGGCAGCCCCATTTATCCCTATATATATATATGAGGTAAATGGAGCTGCCCCCAGGGAGTAGCCAACTTGGCTACTTCCACCCCTATTTTTCCCTCATTTTTTTATTTTTTTGGAAAATAAAAATTTGTATATTCATCATTATATCCCTCTCACATTCTATTAAAATTTCGTCAGAAACAGAGACTCTTATGGCCTCCATCCAAACATGGTCGATTTAAAAAATCCTGCGACCGTTAAAAAAATTACGTATGGATGGAGGGCTTAGGAGTCTCTGTTTCTGACGAAATTTTAATAGAATGTGAGAGGGATATAGTGATGAATATACAAATTTTTATTTTCTAAAAAAATAAAAAAATGAGGGAAAAATAAGGTTGGGAGTAGCCAAGTTGGCTACTCCCCGGGGGCAGCGCCATTTTACCCTATATATATATATATATATATATATATATATATATGGGGTTGATGGGGCTGCCCCGCCTCATTTTTGGGCAATTTTTTTTTGAAAAATATCATCATGTATATTCATCCCTATATCCCTCGTATATTCCATTCAAATTTCGTCAGAAACAGAGTCTCCTACGGCCTCCATCCAGATATGGTCGATTTAAAAAATCCTGCGAACGTTAAAAAAATGGCGTTTAGATGGAGGTCGTAGGAGTCTCTATTTCTGACAAAATTCGAATTACATATAGGAGGGATATAAGGATGAAGATACATGGTGATATTTTCCCAAAAAATAAAAAAAAAATTTGCGAAAAATAGGGTGGGGGCAACCATGTTGGCTTCCCCCAGGGGCAGCCCCATTTTTCCCTATATATATATAGGGTTAAATGGGGTTGCCCCTTGGGAGTAGCCAACTTGGCTACTCCCACCCCTATTTTTTCATCGTTTTTTTATTTTTTTGAAAAATAAAAATTTGTAAATTTATCATTATATCCCTCTAATATTCTATTAAAATTTCGTTAGAAACAGAGACTCTCACGACCTCCATCCAAACAGGGTCGATTTAAAAAATCCTGCAACCGTTAAAAAAATAACGTCTGGATGGAAGGCCTAGGAGTCTCTGTTTCTGACGAAATTTTAATAGAATGTTAGAGGAATATAGTGATGAATATACAAATTTTTATTTTTCAAAGAAATAAAAAATGAGGGAAAAAAGGGGTGGGAGTAGCCAAGTTGGCTACTCCTAGAAGGCAGCCCCATTTTATCCATATATATATATATATATATATATATATAGGAAAAAATGGGGCTGCCCCCTGGGGGCAGCCAACATGGCTGCCCCCGCCCATATAATTGTACAAAAATAAAATATAAAATAGGAATAAAATTGTACAAAAATAATAATTAAAAATTAAAAATAAAAAAACCCTATATTGTACATATACCTATGTATAGCTATATATTGTAAATACCTTATTTTTATTTCTAAAAATTAATTAAAAATCACCAGAAAATAGAGAAAAATAAAATAAATATTTTTCATGTTTTAAGTTTTTAAAAATTCGGTCATTATCTAACCCAAAAAAATGAATCAAAATAAATAAGCTTGGTGGGCTCTGATTGGTCCACGGGGGATTGTTGACCCCCGTTCAACTCCCCCCCCAGGACCACCAGAGCCGGGTCTCCTGTGCCCGACCCGTTTTCTCCCCTTTTTCCACGGATGACCCGATCGCCAACCCACCAAACCCCGGGTCCGGATCACTCCTCTCGCATCCGGCATCCTCGCCGGAGCCGCTCCCTCGGGATCCGCGCGCTCCTGAGCTCGCCCGATCGTCATCTTCCCGGACCCCTAGCAGTATATAACCTGAGCTCCGCCGCATTTTATTGCCATCTTTGGCTCTCCACTCTCACTCCCGTGACCTCCATAGCGATCCCTGAGGTGACAGCTCGCGATTGCCCTTGTAGCAGTGAGGAGGAGGTGGCCGGACCACTGATCCGGCGACGTTGCGCCGCCGTGCTCCGCCCCGTGCAGGAGCTCGAGCCTCAGGCCTTGACGTCCTTCGAGGCCACGACCAGGAGCTACCTAAGCTCCAGCACAGTCTACCACACCGCCCAGGTATCCTTTTAGCCTTCCCATTTCGTTTAATTTTTAGTTTCCCCCAAATCGTAGTTCCGCCGCGTTCCTTTGATTCCGATCATATCGCGTATCTTCTCGGTCATCGGGACACACTGTCACCTTCGCCATCCCTCGACGCACCTTCTCCACCCCTTCGTTCAACCCAGCTCGCACAGGAGCTGGGGTTCGAGCTCCTCCATCCTCCGCTCGCCGGAGCTCGCTCGCCCCGACCCACAGTTCACCTTCACGCCGCTTCATCGGGTCGAGGCACTTTGCCCTCGACCCGCGAAGCTTCTGGGTTATTTTGCAGGTCACGAGGAGGCCATCTGAGGCTTCCCAACATCAGTCCAGGAGCTTCCCCTCCGTCGACCTCGCTGGAGCCCCTCCAGGGCTCGGCTGGGCCATCGGAGGCCACCACCAGCTGCGGGACGTCATCGCCGACCTTCTCCGATCTTCAGAGGCAGCTGAGGAGGCCCACAGCACGCGCACGAGGCCGGCGAACCTCGCCGGCCACCTGTTCTTCAAGGGTCCTCCATCACCGTCCGATAGCCCTCGGAGCTCCAGTTTCAATCGTCACCGCCCATTCATCGAGGAGCAGACACCGTTGATCATCTCGAAGCTTCATCCGGACCGTTAGAGCAGAGAGAGGGAACCACCAGCACCCGAGGCCGTTAGATCTCCCACGTGGCCTTCTCTGCGCCGTCGATCAGGCTCACGTGCGGAAGAAGAGAAGCGCCCGCCGTCCTCAGCCGTTAGATCAGCTACGTGGCGCTCACCCAGCCGTCGACGTAATAAAGGGGTAATTTACCTTAGGCCCCCTCGTAGTTTATGTTTTTACTTTCAGCCCTGTAAATATTTTATGCGTTTTATTTACGGAGGGTAAATTGCATATTGGACCTCGTGCTTGTTTATATTTGCATTTATGCCCCTGTATGTGTGAGCCACGTGCTTCGCCACGTGCTTTGTCTGGTGTATTTGCAATATTAATCCTGTAGTTCTGGTTGTGTGTTAAATGAATGAATACTTTTTGGTAATTGCATATATGCCCCTGTGAACGTTTTATTTCCGCATGTGCGCCTTTTAGTGGGTTATTTGCATAACAGCCCCTGGACTTTTTGGTACGAGTTACCAAAAGGTCCTAGGACTTGTTTTTATTACCAAAAGGTCCCTGAGTGCCCCAGGCACGCGCCACGCGCGTGACTTGCTGGGAAAATTGCACCTGGACCCCCAGATCTTCGGGTATTTGCACTTAAGTCCCTGTGCACTGTGCCCCCTTTTGATTTTTGAATAAAATATCAAATCACCTCTAAATTCGATGAAAATTTGACACATGGCTCCTGCCATGTTGTAGAATTTTTGAGAATTTTTTAGGACATTTTTTATCTTATTTGCTATTTTTAAAAATTCAAAAACTCTCATTTTAGCTACTGTCTAGATTCAAAAATCCCAAAAAAAATATAAAAACACCCCCAAAAATTCCATAAAAATTAGGTGTTGTCTCTGTTGTGTTTCTTGATTTTCTAGCCAATTTTGGCTATTTTTCATTGAGTAAAAACCCTAAAAATTTAAAAACACCTCAAAACTCATAAAAATCATAATAAATAATTTAAAAACCAAAAAACAATAATTTTGGTGCTCAAATTTTCCTTGTTTTCTCTAGTATACAGGAAAATTACCTCCAGGTCCCTCTGAGATCCTTAAATATTTTATTTTTGGATTTTGGGGCCTGGCTGGACAGTACCTTGTCTTTTTAGCACTGTTTGATTTTTAGAAAATAAAATACACTTCAGAAAATTATCAAAAATTCACCAAAAACACTTAAAAACCCAAAAAACATAAAAACATTTTTTCTTGAATTTTTGCTTGATTTTTGATGCTTTAAATAAATTGATAAAGTGTGTTTGTTTTTGTTTCCTTTTATTTTCTCATTATATTAAAAATCCAAAAAAATATAAAAATTATTAAAAATCACTAAAAATATTTTATCTTTATTTTATTTCATTTTTACTACTTCGTAGGCCTCTGGCCAACCCGTGCTCCTTGTGTTCGACCCTGGGTGCTATACCAGGTTAATCTCATAGCAGGGCCGCTGATTTTGTGCTTGATTGATCTTACGTATTTCGAGTGGTCTGATTTTTTTTGATATACTTAGTCTGAGTGATTGAGGTCGCAACGACCTATATTTCTGTACCTTTACCTTAGTCATTCGGACGGTTATCAGAATGGCGCCGTTGCCGGGGAGCACGGCTTAGTAGTCACTTTTAGATTTTTTCCGCGGCTTTTTGAGTTTCGCGGCTTTTTGTATAGAATTTTTGTATCCATCTTTTTCTCTCATATTTCTGATAATAATTTTTGGACTGACCACTTTTCTCTCTGTTTCTTGCGAGGGCCCGAGGAGCGAGGGCGGCATTCCTAGGAGCGACGGTGCACCCGAGCGAAGCGGAGGCGGCTCGTTTCTTCATCGAGCAGCAGGAGAGAGAGCGAGAGAGAGAGTTGAGTGGGTGAGGATAGCTTAGGACTTTATTTCATTTATTATTATTGTAATAATACAGGGACTTGAACTCTTGGACTGCTTGGACACTTCTACCGTAGCGGGTCTGTTTCGCCGAGCACCGGTGTGCTCGGGGGACCCTTTAGGACCTTAGCAGTTTTTCGCGGTTTTCTCGCGGCTTTCTTTCTTACTGCCTTTCCGGTGTTTACGCGGTTTTTGCTCGAGCCCCTAGATTTAGGAATTTCTGGTGCTTGTGACGTAATTAGTAGGATCCACACACCTAATTGCTTATCTGTTCCCATAGAACGTAATTGGACCTACCAATAATAAATAATAAAAATAACTTAGTCGCTTTCCTGAGAGCCTACGTGTCGCGAGCCTACCCCGTCAAGCGCTACTCCTGAACTCGACCTGTCGAGAAGAGGAGGGGTGGGTCTAGACCGGACTCTTTGGATCGAGGGCGAGTGACTGAGTTAGACGGTTCTGCGCTAGAAATTGCTCATGTAGGACTCGGTTTTTCCCGCTTGCATCATTTAGGTAGTTTATTTCCTGTCTTTAAATTCTGCGCGGATCACTTGCATGTAGAGTGTTGGAGACAAGGTACGCATTTCTATCTCAGCATGCATCATTGATTTATCGCGCATCGGCTTTTTCGTCTTCTCCCCCCCTGTTTTTGGACTAAATAATCAGGAGAACCGAAAAATTCGTTAGGCCTTTTGTTTGCTTTGAAAAATATTAAAAAGAAAAACAATAAAATCGGGACTGCTAATCATACTTGATCTTAAAAACCGCTCACCCTAAAAACTTTGTCTTGGGGAGAGCAACCCCCTCATTGTATTGTTTGGATGCGCGAGAGAGTGACCCGCACCCTAGGTAGAGCCTCCCGGTGCTAGACCCGACTGATTACCGACTTTTCCGTGCGGGCCAGTCGGTTGGGATAGCATCGGATATCCTAACAGGTCACGTAAGCGCTCTGATATTTTGTGTGTTCACCAAAATAAAATAGACAAGATAAATTGACCGAACTTTCACGGTCTTCAGCTCGCGTCGCGTTGGTGAACCGGGGGTTTGTTTTGTGATCATAGTTGATTCCAGATCTCATCCGCCTTACTCGCCAGATCAAGATGATGGGTAGACGGTCTCTTAGGCAGCCTTTGGCTGCACCGCTGTCGGGCACGTCTACCCGATCATCTAGGTTGGCCCGCGAGAGCCGAGACCAGCTCTCCGAGCCCGAGTACGATTCCGCCCTGTTCCCCCTCGACCCCCTTTCTTCTTGTATTGAGAGACATGAGCCCGAGGAGAGATTGGCAGATTTGACAGCACCTGAGTTGGGCTCATTTGATTTTGCAGACGTCGCTATGGCCGGCAGTTTAGAGGATCACCCCGGAGGTCCACGAGGAGACCAACATTTTGTTCTAGACCAGGGGGCGATCAACTCCACCCTGATCGCATCACTCGAGACAGTACAGCAGCAGCTACGTGATCAGGGGGCATTCATGATAGAGATGAGGCGTGAGTTGGAGAGGCTCAGAGCAGAGCGAGGCCAGCAGAGCGAGCCTGAGGAGATCCTGAGCGAGCCTGAGGAGATGCCTGATGCAGAGGCCGCAGCCGCAGCAGCCGCAGCAGCAGCTGCCGCCGCCGCAGCGGCAGCAGCCGCGGCAGGAGGAGCACCACGACCGATGCGGGAGTTACACAACCCCGGATCTACTCTGATGCATCACTGGGTGGTAGTGCCAGCGATCGTGGGGGACTTCAAGTTCCCCCCGAACACCTTGCAGTTGCTGCCTCGTTTCCACGGACTTGCTACTGAGGAGCCCCATCTCCACCTCCAGGAGTTTCTGATGATCTGCAGCACTGTCCACGACCGCCACGTGGACCAGGATACGATCCGGATGATAGCCTTCCCTTTTTCACTGGTAGATAGAGCAGCCACCTGGCTGAAGCATCTAGGGAAGTTTGTCTACACCTGGGAGCAGCTCCGCACCGAGTACTTGAAAAAGTACTATCCACTCGGGCGGACGAATGCAGCGAGGGCCCTGATCAGCATCTTCTCCATGTTCCCCAACGAGCAGTTCCACGAGGCTTGGGAGAGGTTTCGAGAGCTCCTAGAAAGATGCCCGCACCACGACATATCCAAGCCGAACCTAGTTCAGAGCTTTTTCAGCGGGTTGACGCCAGAGCTTCAGGGTCTGGTGAACGCTTCTTGCGGCGGGTCCTACTTTACCAAGGACCACGATCAGGTCTGGGCCATCTACGAGGAGATGTCCGAGAACTACATGGTGATGTCTCAGACCAGATTGTATACTCAGAGACCCCAGCCTCAGCAGCCAGGACCCGTGCAGTACCAGCGGATAGCACGGGTAGATGCAGGTCCATCCAGTTCGTCCGCAGTCGCAGCAGCACAGGCAGAGTCATCCGCTGCGGACATGGGTATCACCAGCGAGAAGTTGGACCGCATGGAGCTGATAGAGAAGAAGCAGTGCCAGAGCATCACTCAGATGGAACAGATGGCACAGGTTCTGAGCGACATGAAGACCCAGCTCATGTGTCTCCAGGAGACACAGACGGCTTCACAGCCCCGTCTTCTGTCGCGAGGCGATACCGGCGGCAGCAGCAGCTCGTCCCAGCGCTCCAGCTCTTCACAGCAGCCTAGACAGGTTCACCTTGTACAGGCGGAGCCGTACCAGCAGCCGCAGCCTACCTACCAGTCCCCACCATCTCCAGACATGCAGATGGTGGTCTACCAGCCGGATCAGCCTCTGGCAGTACTGCCACCAGACCCCTTCGATGCAGAGCCGTTGATGGATGTCAACGGGATTTGGTATGACCGCCCCCAGCCTGGGATCCGACGAGACCATCCCGGATTCAGGTGGGGGAGTGGTGGTGCCCAGCCCCAGCAGCAGCCGTCAGGACAGGGAGGGCAGTACTCCCAGCAGAGAGACCAGCACCAGTCGCAGCCGCAGCACCCAGCACACCAGCAGCATCAGCCATCATCCTACGGTCCTCGTCCCTATCAGCAGCAGGGACAGTCATGGAGGCGTGAGCAGCAGGCTCACCCGATTCAGCAGCAGCACCCGTCCTCATATCCCTCTTACCAGCACCTTCAGCAGCAGATCCAGCAGCTTCACCCCCAGAGAGGCTACCCGTCGGGCCCCCACGAGAGCCCCGCTTTGGATGACATCGCCCGCCTCCTCACGGACCAGCAGGCCACATTCAGACGGGAGATGGACGAGTTCCGCCAGGAGATGCGGGACCTGGTGAGAGGGAAGGTTGCCATACCAGCCCAGATCGAGCCGAATCCGAACAACCTTAAGAGGAAATCTGAGCAGGTAGTACATACTGAGTTAGCCACTCCTAGTGACCCATTTGATGATACATCTTCGGATCTATTTGATGTTGATTTTGTCACACTTAGGAGCGGTAGGACCCCAGCAGGCGGCGGCGCCTCATCTGAGCTTCACCACGAGGACACTCCAGAGGCGCCACATGAGGAGGAGGAGAGCGGTACTGAGGCCGCTCCAGATGATGACGGTGGTACTGATGCCACCAAGGATGCTGATCCCACCGGCGGTACTGAGGCCGCCGCTTCACCAGTTCGAGGAGGTGGTACTGATGCCACCCGTTCAGCCGAGCCAGCCCGCGGTACTGATGCCGCGCGACGTCTACCACCAGCAGCAGAGCCAGCCCATGGTGGTACTGAGGCCACCGGTGTTTGTACAGATAGAGATGTTGTTTTTCCTCGCATTCCTGTATCTCAGAACTCTGTTATGAATAAAGGAAAAGGTTTACTTTCTTCTGGTCCCACTGTGGTGCATGATGTATGTGTGGATCCGATCCTGGAACCGTCTAGACCTTTTCCTAGTCCTTCATCTGAGAAGGACCCTGTGATCCCCTTCCCTAGAGCCCTTCAGATGGGGAAGGGGAAGAAAAAAGAAAATCCAAAAAAGAGAGAGCTTGAGGAGTTCAGCCAGAGCATGATTGATCGATTCCACATCCAGCTGACCCTCCAGGAGGCTTTGCAGCACATCCCCCTTCTCCAGCGTTCTTTGAGAGATAGGACTACAGTCAGGAGGAGGAGGAGGAACCACACTTCAGAGATCCATGTGCTGACGAAAGCCACGTGTTTTGCGATCCAGAACCGCCTGCCAGCCAAGAGGCCAGATTCAGGGGCCCCGTATGTCAGATGCCAGATCAGTGAGCAGAGGTTCGACCGTACTCTTCTAGATAGCGGGTCGTCGATCAACCTTCTTCCGGCAGCCCTTCTCGACCGCTTCAAGTTGGGCACTCTTCGACAGAGCAGGACAGTCCTTCAGTTCGCTGATCGATCTGTCAAGAGGCCAAAGGGGTTATTACGAGACGTTATCGTCACAATTCAGGGCCTGAAATTCCCCGTGGACTTCATAGTGTTGGACATGGAGATCCCTGAGTCAGTGGCCGATACCCCCATCATCCTTGGTCGTCCGTTCTTGGCCAAAGCCAAGGCGGTGACTGATCATGATAGCGGGCAGGTGTACTTTCGCGTCGAGGGCGAGAGTATACAAATAGAGACGGTCGAGGACCACGGAGCTAGAGAGAGAACCCGCTCAGATGCGAGTACAGATTCAGAGCAGCTGACAGACACAGAGCCAGACATCCACCAGGACTGTGATTTTGTGATCACAGACGATGAGGCAGCTTGGGCAGATCCTGCAGCACAGACCATCCTCTCATATTCAGATACAGCTGATGCCGAGATGATAGCAGAGGAGAGTCTGGAGAGCACATCCCTGGTTCAGGATACCATGGAGGCAGCAGAGCCGGTCCTTGATCGCGACACGATGTTCAGTGATGGTGGTGCTGAGGCCACCTTGTTTTCCGGTGGTACTGATGCCACCGCGATAGATGCAGATCCCTCGGATTCAGAGTCTGATTGGGCCGATTGCTATGATCAGATGCCAGACCTGTGTTCACCTGAGCCTATAGATGAGGAGGAGGTAGATGCAGAGCCGAGCAGAGACAGTGCAGTTGAGCAGCCTTCTCCCGATCCAGTTTGCGAGAGTACGCTTTCACTTTCCCAGGCAGATTTGGCAGACTTAGCAGCTTTCACTCAGTTCCTTCCGCAGCCAGATTTGCCAGCACCCAGCATTCCAGAGCGAAAGCCGCTCCCTACTTCGCTGAAGTATCGATTCCTTGCGGGCGATCCAGAGATGTACCCAGTCATCATCTCCGCCGAGTTGACTGGAGAGCAAGAATCCCGTTTGATGGGGGTTCTTGAAAAGAACCGCAAGGCGATCGGATGGAGCGTAGCGGATCTCCATGGGATTAGTCCAGCAGTGTGCTCCCACCATATCTACCTTGAGGAGGGGGCGAAGCCGTCGCGTGAGTTCCAGCGGCGACTGAACCCCAACCTGAGAGAGGTCGTGATGAAGGAAATATCAAAATGGTGGAGTGCAGATTTTATTTATCCCATTTCCGACTCCAAGTGGGTCAGCCCCTTGCATGTGGTGCCCAAGAAGACGGGCATCACAACTGTGATCAGTGAGTCGGGAGAGGAGATCGCTACACGAGTACCCACCTCTTGGAGGGTTTGCGTTGACTACAGGAGACTCAACCAAGCCACCAAGAAGGACCATTTCCCCTGCCTTTTATTGACCAGATCATTGAGAGACTGGCAGGGAAGAGCCATTACTGCTTCCTGGATGGGTACTCGGGCTACAACCAAGTGGCCATCGCTCCTGAGGATCAGGAGAAGACCACCTTTACCTGTCCCTTCGGCACATATGCTTTTCGACGCATGCCATTTGGGCTATGCAATGCCCCTGCGACTTTTCAGAGGTGCATGCTGTCGATCTTTTCGGATATGGTAGGGGAGTGTTTGGAGGTCTTCATGGACGATTTCTCGGTCTACGGCGACGGATTCGATTCTTGTCTTGACTGCCTAGACCGGGTACTCCAGCGATGTATCGAGTTTCATTTGGTTCTGTCATGGGAGAAGAGTCACTTCATGGTGACTCAAGGGACGGTGCTTGGCCACATCATCTCCAGCAGGGGCATGGAGGTTGATCCGGCCAAGGTTGATGTCATTAGAAAACTCACACCGCCGTCCAACTTGAGGCAGCTACGGTCATTCCTGGGGCACGTTGGATTTTATAGGAGATTTATTCAGGATTTCAGCAAGATTGCCCGACTGTTGACTGACCTCTTGACGAAAGACACCGAGTTCCTTGTCGATGACAAGTGTCTCTCGTCCTTTGCGACTCTCCAGCAGCATGTTATTGAGGCTCCAGTTCTCCAGCCGCCTGATTGGTCTCTCCCATTCGAGATCATGACGGACGCCTCCGATTTTGCCGTGGGGGCAGTGCTGGGACAGAGGAGGGATGGAGTTCCGTTTGCCATACACTATGCTAGCCGCACATTGGATTCCGCCCAGCGGAATTATACGGTCACAGAGAAGGAGATGCTAGCCGTAGTGTTTGCCCTAGATAAGTTCAGATCGTATATCATTGGATCTAGAGTGACTTTGTTTACAGATCACACTGCCATCAGGTACCTCATGGCAAAGAAGGATGCCAAGGCCAGACTGACGAGATGGATCCTTCGACTCCAGGAGTTCGACATTGAGATTAAGGATAAGCCTGGAGTCAAGAATGTGGTGGCGGATCATCTTTCCCGACTAGAGCAGCCTGAGGATTCTGAGCAGATTGATCCCATTCGAGATACCTTCCCAGATGAGGCGATCCTTGCTATCGCCTCACTCCCGTGGTATGCCGATATTGTGAACTTTCTCGTTGCAGGGAAAGTCCCACAAGATTGGCCCAGGCAGAGACTTGAGACCTTCCTTGCGAGGGCCAAGTCCTACCACTGGGAGGATCCCATCCTTTACCACGAAGGAGGGGACAGCGTCTGGCGTCGGTGTATTCCTCAGGAGGAACACCATAGCGTCCTCACTTACTGCCACAAGTTTGAGGCAGGGGGACATCATTCTGGGAGGAGAACGGCACAGAAAGTGCTCCAATCCGGCTTGTGGTGGCCTACCCTCTTCAAGGACTCTGATGAGTTCGTGAAGAGGTGTACTGACTGTCAGAGGATGGGCACTTGTGGACAGCGTGATATGATGCCGATGCAGCCCATTCACTTCTGTGAGGTCTTTGACGCATGGGGCATCGATTTCATGGGTCCATTCCCTAAGAGTCAGGGATTTGAGTACATTCTGTTGGCCGTTGATTATGTGAGTCGTTGGGTGGAGGCTATCCCCGCCCGAGCCGCTGATGCGAGGACTGTTTGCAGATTTTTGAGGAAACATATCATCACGCGGTTCGGGGTCCCACGAGTTCTGATTTCTGATGGGGGATCTCACTTCATCAATGACCAGGTAAAGGCCCTTGCTAGCGAGTTCAGCATAGATCATCGTGTTGCCACACCTTACCATCCACAGACGAATGGTCTAGCTGAGGTGTCGAATAGGGAGATCAAGAATATTTTGCAGAAAGTCGTCCGCCCTGACCGAAAGAATTGGTCACAGCTTTTGGACTCGGTCTTGTGGGCATATAGGACGTCTTTCAAGACTCCTTTGGGCACATCTCCCTTTCGCATCGTTTATGGCAAGCCGTGCCATTTACCTGTTGAGCTGAGGCACAAGTCACTTTGGGCAGTTACAGATATTTTGATGGATCCAGATGGTATGGGAGACCAGAGAAGGGCAGAGTTAGCTGCCCTGGAGGAGCTTAGAGATGCAGCTTTCTCAAGCAGCCTACATTATAAGGAGAAAGTCAAGGAGTGGCATGATTCTCATATCAGCCACAAGCATTTTGAGATTGGACAGAGAGTATGGCTGTTTGATGCGAGGCTACGATTATTTCCAGGGAAGCTACAGAGCAAATGGAAGGGACCTTTTCTCGTCAAAAAGGTGCACGACAATGGTAGTATTGATATATCCGAGTTGTCTTCTGAGAGCACCTTTCGAGTGAACGGCCAGCGGCTCAAGCCATTTCTAGATCATGAGCCGCGGGATGTTATTGTTGCCCCTATTCATTTTGCGTGAGATGTGGTCTCTTGACTCACATCTTTTGCATCTCACGCCTGATTTTCACTATTCCTCCGCCTGTATAGATCCAGTTGTCCATATCATTCTATTCTTTAGTCCCACATCCCTTTTCTCATCTTATGATTATGCTATACTTAGGGTGTACTTTACCCTAAGTATAGGGGGGATGTCGGACCTGCGAGTATTCTTTTCATTCGGTTTGCTTCTGTTTTGCTGCCTATACTTAGGGATACTTTACCCTAAGTATAGGGGGGGGCAGATTCTGTATCTTCTTCACTCGGATTTCCCTTCATGTACAGCTTGCTATACTCAGGATTAGTTAATCCTAAGTATAGGGGGAAACCACCGAGCTCCTCTCATTCTATTCATTTATTCGTTCCTGTACTTAGCCATTCCTTTTCACTCCCCTTTTACTAAGCACGAGTTATGTCTTCTTCATCGCTCTTGATCACTCTGAGGACATCGTTTGAGCTAAGTATAGGGGGGGTGTGTATATATTTCATATATACTTTAGCCATAACTCGTACTTTGTTTGAGTGTGTTAATAAATAAAATGGCTAAAAATCACAAAAATTAAAAAAAAAATTTTCATGTACATAAAACTTCTTTTATATGCACATACATAGCTAGTGTACAAAGTACTTTTGTAAAAATGATTTCAAAAATCTTTTGTGTAAAGTTTGTGTAAATATTTTTGTATCAAAATTATGTATATAGTACAAAATTTTTCCAAAATGTTTTGAAAATCAAGAGTTTGCAAAAATCTTGTGTAAATGTTTGTAAATATCTTTTTGCAAAACTTGCACTTCATGCATCATCATCATCCATGATTTCAAAACATTTTTCAAAAATTTTGCATGATTGTAAAATATTTGTAAATAGCATCTTGTGTACATATATGTATATAATTTTTCCTGGATGAGAGTTGACATTTAAACTAAGCCTGGAATTAAATTGAGAAATGGAGCTTGAATAAGATCTTAATCCACTTAACTTTAAGAGGAACCTTATAGGACTTAGGGTTAAGGCTTTTCAGGTCTATAAGGACTTAATTCTTTGAGTCCACTAGGCTATGAGCATATGTCATCTTGATGAGCTTAAGTAGAACACTTAACAACACATGCATGACTCTTAGAGACAATGGCTTGACTTGCATCTGCACTTTACACATGGCTCTCCACGGATGAGGTAGTGAGGAGGCAGTTTCCTTTGGCTTGGGGTAGCATATGAGGGTAGTACTTCTAGGCGGAACCTCTCTTCTTCTTATAGTGAAGGAAGTGCACCTCAACTTGGTCTAGTGGTGATGAAGGCTAAAGACAGAAGCTGTGGGTTGCAATAAAGCTTCAAAAGAGGGATAGTCTACTGGCTCAAGAGGAAATTTCTTGTATATATGCTGCACCATGTAGATATGCTGTACAGAAGTCCTTGAAAAAAAATATGCAAAAATGCAAAAAGAACTCCAAAAAAGTGGTGGGTCGGATTGAAAATTTAATAACCCCACCGGAGTGTACATAGTCAAATGAAGCAAAGCTTATGGTATCCATGCTACATCTCATGAAGCTTGCAGCGGGAGACTTAGCTACACTGGCTAAGCTTCCAAAACTCTATACTTCTACCCCCTCTTCTTGAGCCGGTTGCACTTGAACTTAGAAGGGAATACCCCGCTTCTCGAGGAAAGAGTTGCTAGACCGAGGCATTAGAGTTACCAGGTTGAGGGAGGCTGTTTCTTTGTTACTTCTGAGGTGGGGAGCCACATATCACTTACACTGCATGGAAAGACTCATGGTCATTAGAGTTTGTGTATGTAGACTTGTTCTGATATGGTTCATTGAGGAGTCTTGTCCATAGATTGGTGGAACTTAGAGGCTGTTGGGTTTTAAGCTTAAGTCCAAATAAGGTTCCGACACATTAATAATCCAAAGATCTGATCGAGCTCCATATTTCAATTTGATGAAGGAAAGTTTAATAATTCAACCTTGATCCATGTACATCCTCTTTTTCTTTTTTCTTTTTCTTTCTTTTTCACTTCTTTTTCAAATAAGTGTTTGCTAAGGGACTAGCAAAGTTAAGTATAGGGGGGTGATGAATACCCATTCATCACTCTTTATTCTTATATTTTAGCTACAAAAACCTTTGCAAATGCATGTAGATATATGTAAATACAAATAATTACCAAAAGCATGCATTGTGTAAATACTTATAATTAGCATGTTTTTGTGCAAAAATAAAAGAATAAAGATGAAAAAGAAAAAGAGGGAAATATTTAGAATAAATATTGAGCAACCTAACCCAAGGGAGGGCTCAGCATGGGCCTGACCGCATAAAAGCCTAAGTAGAGGGGGATAGGGGCTCATGTGTATAGATTTTTTTGTAAATAAATAAAATTATATTTTCCTCACCCAAAAATGCTTGTACATATGAAACTATTAAAAACAAAATAAAAATCTAAAAATCAAAAATGCAAAAACACCCTTTCACCATGTACATAAACCATGCCTCCTTATTTATGTAACCCTATAAATAAATAAAATTATTTAGTAAACTTCTTGTAAATAGTCTATGTTACATATTGTAAATAAATAAAATAAAAAGAATCAAAACAAAAATCAAATAGAAATAACAAAATACAAAAATACATTGTATATATATCATGTATATAAATGTATATAACTATTTATTCCACCCATGTATATAAACAATAAAAATAAAATAAAAATACCCTTTTATTCCTAATTTTATTCTATAAATAAATAAAATATAAAATAGGAATAAAATTGTACAAAAATAATAATTAAAAATTAAAAATAAAAAAACCCTATATTGTACATATACCTATGTATAGCTATATATTGTAAATACCTTATTTTTATTTCTAAAAATTAATTAAAAATCACCAAAAAATAGAGAAAAATAAAATAAATATTTTTCATGTTTTAAGTTTTTAAAAATTCGGTCATTATCTAACCCAAAAAAATGAATCAAAATAAATAAGCTTGGTGGGCTCTGATTGGTCCACGGGGGATTGTTGACCCCCGGTCAACTCCCCCCCCAGGACCACCAGAGCCGGGTCTTCTGTGCCCGACCCGTTTTCTCCCCTTTTTCCACGGATGACCCGATCGCCAACCCACCAAACCCCGGGTCCGGATCACTCCTCTCGCATCCGGCATCCTCGCCGGAGCCGCTCCCTCGGGATCCGCGCGCTCCTGAGCTCGCCCGATCGTCATCTTCCCGGACCCCTAGCAGTATATAACCTGAGATCCGCCGCATTTTATTGCCATCTTTGGCTCTCCACTCTCACTCCCGTGACCTCCATAGCGATCCCTGAGGTGACAGCTCGCGATTTCCCTTGTAGCAGTGAGGAGGAGGTGGCCGGACCACTGATCCGGCGACGTTGCGCCGCCGTGCTCTGCCCCGTGTAGGAGCTCGAGCCTCAGGCCTTGACGTCCTTCGAGGCCACGACCAGGAGCTACCTAAGCTCCAGCACAGTCTACCACACCGCCCAGGTATCCTTTTAGCCTTCCCATTTCGTTTAATTTTTAGTTTCCCCCAAATCGTAGTTCCGCCGCGTTCCTTTGATTCCGACCATATCGCGTATCTTCTCGGTCATCGGGACACACTGTCACCTTCGCCATCCCTCGACGCACCTTCTCCACCCCTTCGTTCAACCCAGCTCGCACAGGAGCTGGGGTTCGAGCTCCTCCATCCTCCGCTCGCCGGAGCTCGCTCGCCCCGACCCACAGTTCACCTTCACGCCGCTTCATCGGGTCAAGGCACTTTGCCCTCGACCCGCGAAGCTTTTGGGTTATTTTGCAGGTCACGAGGAGGCCATCTGAGGCTTCCCAACATCAGTCCAGGAGCTTCCCCTCCGTCGACCTCGCCGGAGCCCCTCCAGGGCTCGGCTGGGCCATCGGAGGCCACCACCAGCTGCGGGACGTCATCGCCGACCTTCTCCGATCTTCAGAGGCAGCTGAGGAGGCCCACAGCACGCGCACGAGGCCGGCGAACCTCGCCGGCCACCTGTTCTTCAAGGGTCCTCCATCACCGTCCGATAGCCCTCGGAGCTCCAGTTTCAATCGTCACCGCCCATTCATCGAGGAGCAGACACCGTTGATCATCTCGAAGCTTCATCCGGACCGTTAGAGCAGAGAGCGGGAACCACCAGCACCCGAGGCCGTTAGATCTCCCACGTGGCCTTCTCTGCGCCGTCGATCAGGCTCACATGCGGAAGAAGAGAAGCGCCCGCCGTCCTCAGCCGTTAGATCAGCTACGTGGCGCTCACCCAGCCGTCGACGTAATAAAGGGGTAATTTACCTTAGGCCCCCTCGTAGTTTATGTTTTTACTTTCAGCCCTGTAAATATTTTATGCGTTTTATTTACGGAGGGTAAATTGCACATTGGACCTCGTGCTTGTTTATATTTGCATTTATGCCCCTGTATGTGTGAGCCACGTGCTTCGCCACGTGCTTTGTCTGGTGTATTTGCAATATTAATCCTGTAGTTCTGGTTGTGTGTTAAATGAATGAATACTTTTTGGTAATTGCATATATGCCCCTGTGAACGTTTTATTTCCGCATGTGCGCCTTTTAGTGGGTTATTTGCATAACAGCCCCTGGACTTTTTGGTACGAGTTACCAAAAGATCCTAGGACTTGTTTTTATTACCAAAAGGTCCCTGAGTGCCCCAGGCACGCGCCACGCGCGTGACTTGCTGGGAAAATTGCACCTGGACCCCCAGATCTTCAGGTATTTGCACTTAAGTCCCTGTGCACTGTGCCCCCTTTTGATTTTTGTATAAAATATCAAATCACCTCTAAATTCGATGAAAATTTGAAACATGGCTCCTGCCATGTTGTAGAATTTTTGAGAATTTTTGAGGACATTTTTTATCTTATTTGCTATTTTTAAAAATTCAAAAACTCTCATTTTAGCTACTGTCTAGATTCAAAAATCCCAAAAAAAATATAAAAACACCCCCAAAAATTCCATAAAAATTAGGTGTTGTCTCTGTTGTGTTTCTTGATTTTCTAGCCAATTTTGGCTATTTTTCATTGAGTAAAAACCCTAAAAATTTAAAAACACCTCAAAACTCATAAAAAGCATAATAAATAATTTAAAAACCCAAAAACAATAATTTTGGTGCTCAAATTTTCCTTGTTTTCTCTAGTATACAAGAAAATTACCTCCAGGTTCCTCTGAGATCCTTAAATATTTTATTTTTGGATTTTGGGGCCTGGCTGGACAGTACCTTGTCTTTTTAGCACTGTTTGATTTTTAGAAAATAAAATACACTTCAGAAAATTATCAAAAATTCACCAAAAACACTTAAAAACCCAAAAAACATAAAAACATTTTTTCTTGAATTTTTGCTTGATTTTTGATGCTTTAAATAAATTGATAAAGTGTGTTTGTTTTTGTTTCCTTTTATTTTCTCATTATATTAAAAATCCAAAAAAATATAAAAATTATTAAAAATCACTAAAAATATTTTATCTTTATTTTATTTCATTTTTACTACTTCGTAGGCCTCTGGCCAACCCGTGCTCCTTGTGTTCGACCCTGGGTGCTATACCAGGTTAATCTCATAGCAGGGCCGCTGATTTTGTGCTTGATTGATCTTACGTGTTTCGAGTGGTCTGATTTTTTTTTGATATACTTAGTCTGAGTGATTGAGGTCGCAACGACCTATATTTCTGTACCTTTACCTTAGTCATTCGGACGGTTATCAGAGTCTCATCACTATATCCTTATATTATGTTGTTAATTCGTGCGAAACAGAGACTCTTAAAGCCTCCATCCAGACAGTAATTTTTTAACAGTAACAGAATTGCTAAGAACGATCCGTCTAGATGGCGATCCGTCTAGATGGAGGCCGTAGGAGTCTCTGTTTCGTACAAAATTTTCATGACATAATATAGGGATATATTGATGAAAATTCACGGAAGAAATTTAAAAAAAATTAAAAAAATCGGGCGAAATAGGGCGGGGGGAGCTAAGTTAGATCCCCCCATGGGGGCAACCCCATTTTACCCTATATATATGTATTATGTATGTTTGTTTATGTATATATTTTAGGCGTGTTTCTGTTTGTATACATATTAAGAAAGTAGGTTATGTACGAATATTATTCCTATCGATAAATCCCAGATTTATCATCATTAATCATCAATATTCTCTCTTTCTTAAGTAAATCAACAAAGATTCATTGACAATTGACTCTAATTACTAATTTGTGTGTTGTATATAATTAACATTAATTAATGTGTATGATACAACCCTATTCTTGGACTAATATTTATGTATTTATTTCTTAATAAAAACCACATAAAAATTAGAATAATGTTGTATATAAATAAATTAATATAAAATAAAATAAAAATACGAAAAAATAAATAAAATAAAAATAAAAGAAATATGTTTTATATTGTTTTATTAAGTATTTAATTATATATATATACACAAATAACCTATGATCTCTTTGACTTCTACATGAAAGTTCTAGATCATCGAAATCTACAACTTTCATGTTCATAACTTTTTCTAATTATCTCTATAATTATTTATTTTTGATTTTACTATAATTTATTTATTTCTCTCAATTCCGATTGGGACATGTGGCACTTCCACGAGCACCCACGTGACCCCGTCTATTCAATCTTTTCCGCCTCAGTCTAGACTGTTGCATCTTGATCCAACAACCTAGATGCAGTCGTCAGCTTCCCTCCACTTCCTTCAACAGACGTGACTCTTCGTCCCTCCCCAACTTCTCTCCATTTTCATAACTACCTCCAGCAATTTCCTTCTCAACCACCACCACCATTTGTTACACCGATCAACCATGACCCTCGCCAGTTAACCAACTTCCCCTCATCGCTTCTCTCTTAACTGAGAGTGGTGGTTTAAACCATCACCTTCAACTACCTGACGTCAACTACCTTGGCTTTAAAACCCCATCATCATGCAACTTCCAACCTATCCGCTTCACGCGAGGAATCTCTGAGCCCTTCCACATGGCTCGTGATAGAGATTAGGCGAGGTAGAGAGACAAGAAAGGGTTATCACCTCCAACAAGATCCTTAGCACTTAAGCCAAGCTACAGTATCTTGTTGAGATGCTTGAGTGCGGATCTTTGGCCAAAGTCTTGCAGGGAAGAATGACGAAGAGATTGAAGCTTTATATTAGACCAAAAGCTTCTTCAAATCAACTGATTATTCTTCCATTTTATGGGTAAAAGTCTTCAACCTTATGTTTACTTCGTCTTCACCCTTTTAATTCATCTGAATTCCTTTCTTGAGCTCTAATCTAATAAAAAAAACTTGGAATTCTTCACACTTGATTCATTATCTACGCGTACCCTTCCACTGAATCTATTCGCTTGTTCAGCTTCATATCGACGTCGATCCAAGCTCTTGCTATGCTTGAGCAAGAACTCCTCCATGTCTTAATCCTTCATCATCACAGAGCCTTCCATTTCACCTCAAGGCCACCATAAAATAGTCGTTGTGTGTTCATTTCTGTGTTGGAATAACATTGCAGGTTGATTTGGCTTCAATGATGGGAGATTGAGATACATCTCCGATCCCCAATTACATCGACGATGACACGTTCATCGTCAGGCTGATCCATCATGTCTTTCTTCTTCTTGATCCTTCGACGATCTTTGTGATGCATTCAGGAAGGTCACCCGACCTTAATCGAAGGCTGAGCATGGAGGAGCACGAGTGGCCTCCCTGGAACCCAGCCCGACCACTACGACCGTATGCAGCAGAGAAGAAGAACAGAGAAGGACCAGTAGCCATTGGATTATCTAGATTGGGCTTAATCCAATGGTTGTTGTCAAAATACATCGACATCTTGATGCATCGCTTCAACCATTAAGAATGGTGTCTGGGCATGCGTCCATTCCTCCCGCGAAAGGATAAAGCACATCCTAAGTATAGCAAAAATCTAGATCAACCTAAGGGTGTAAGATAAACGGAAAGAAGAAAGAACAAAATTGAAAGTATATATGTACAGAGTAGATCATGAAAATCGGGTATGAGATGCATAATGAAAGAATGAAGAGCACATCTCATACAAAATGTATCGGGGCAACTTCAACGGTCTGCGAGTCATGATCGAGAAAGGTTTTCAACCATTGACTCGAAAGGTGGAATCAGATGACAACTCAGATATATCGATTCTACCGTTGTCATGCACCTTTCGCACAAGATACATGCCTTTCTATTTACTCTGAAGTTTCCTTGAAAATAATTTCAGCCTCGCATCAAATAGCTAAACTTTCTGATCAGGCTCAAACTTCTTGTGGCTGATGTGAGAATCATGCCACTCTTTTTATCCGCTCCTTATAATGCAGGCTACTCATGAAGGCTTCATCTCTCAATTCTTCCAGGGCTGTCAATTCAGTATGTCTCTGATCTCCCAAATCATTCAGACCAAAAATCTCTTCTTTCACCGCCCATAAGGATCAATGCTTGATTTCCACAAGTAAGTGGCATGACTTGCCATAAACGAGTAGAAAGAGAGATGTGCCCAATGAAGTTTTGAAGGATGTTCTATAGGCCCAAAGAACCGATTCCAAAAGCTGCGATCAATCCTTTCGGTCTGTACGAGCAACCTTCTGCAAGATCGTCTTAACCTCCATAATCAAAACTTCGGCTAGACCATTAGTTTGAGGATAATACACAGTAGCAACCCGATGATCTATGTCGAACTCGTTAGCAAGCACTCCCCCACCATGTCGAACTCGAGTCGGGTTCCATCCATCGCCTTCGTCGGAACCCCCCGTAGCCCATTCATGCCGCTTCTCTTCTTCGTTTTGCCATTAACCTATGTCGGAGCATCCCTCTGAGAAAGAGCTTCTTTCTGCAGGTCAATAAGCGTGGGAGACCCCCCTTGCACGTGTTTCCACCCTTCGCCGGAGCTGCTCCAGGTCCCTCCTTCCTCACCGAAGGATCCGACCGTTGGGGCCCTCACGTGCTCGACACCTGGCACGCACGCGCCCCTCACGTGCCTCGGCTGGGTTACTTGCACCCATACCCTGCACTTTTATTTACTTTTTATTTGGTCTATGAAATAAATGTGCACACTTGGTTATTTTGCATATTTGGACCTATCGTTTAGAATATTTGCTATTTAGTCCCTGTTTGCGTGAGACACGTGCTTCGACACGTGATTGTATGGACTTTTTGCATTATTGATCCTATGGTTTTTGGATGTCACAGTTTGTATTTTTAAAAATAGGATTTACACTTTGGTCCTTGTAAATGTGAACCACGTGCCGGGCACGTGAGATTGTGGGCAAATTGCATGTTTAGAGCTGGGATTTTGTTATAGTTTTGGATTGTAGTTTATGTTTTAAAAATTGCATTTATGCCCCGATGCGTACAGTATTGGACATGTGCGGATTTTATGCAATTTTTGCACTGATATCCTTTTCGTTTCCACATGTGTTGTCCAATTAGCCCTGAAACCTTATTTTTATTGCATATAGGTCCTTGTGTGCTTTAGCTTTTGTTTTTAAAAAAATAAAATATCAAATTAAATAAAAATCCAGTGAAATTTGGATACATGGCTCCTGCTACCGTGAAAAAAATTTGTTCAATTTTTGGGACATTTTCATGGCTTTTTTATTATTTTTAAAAAATCAAAAACCTGCATTTTCGTTATTGTTTGAAATTGAAAATCAACTAAAAATATAAAAACTTCTCTAAAAATTCTAAAAAAATTAGGGTTCGTTTATTTTGTTATTTTCTGACTTTAGTTTGATTTTTAACCCATTTGGATTAATAAAACCCATAAAAACTGAAAACCCTCAAAACCTTATAGAAATTGTTAAAAATTATATAAAAATAAAAAAAATACAATTTTGATTTCTGTAGTTTAGTTTTTATTTTTACTTTTCACAAAAATTTCCTTCAGATTTTTATAGGCTAATTATCTATTTTTAATTAGCCTTTCAAATCTGACTGCACAGTTCTTCACTGTTTTTCCCTTTTTCGATTTTTATAAAATCAACTAAAAATTAGAAAATCTTGAGAAAATGACCAAAAATACTTCAAATATAAAAGACAAAAAACAATTTTATTTGAATTTTCTGAGTATTTTTGATGTGTTGAATAAATCATCGAATGTGTCCTTTTTAGCTTTTTCTTATAGTTTCTTTGGAATTAAAAATACAAAAAAAATTAAAATACATAAAAACCACCAAAAATATTTTGTCTTTTATTTTATCTTTAGACTAGTTCGTAGGCTCTTTTGAGCCAATCCATGCTCCTTGAGTTCGACCCTGGTCGCTATACCAGGTTAAATAAATAGCGAGACCGCTATTCGCATTTTATTGATTTATCTTTGATTTGGTGGTCTTATTTTCTTGTTGAGTCCGATCTGCGAAATCCAGGTCGCAACGATCCTTGATTTATTCTATCCCTACTCGGGTCTTGTGGGATTTTTTCGGGCATCATCAGAATACAACAAGGGCTGAGACACGAGATTATTCAATTGTTTCCAATTGATTTTTATGCCATTTCCTAAGACACCACTGTTGTTTAGATGGTATGAAAAAGGATTAAATCACATCCATATTTGTTTAATAGGGTAACATAAGTTCTCCACTTTGGTTTTTTTACTACATGAAGGAAAGCAGTATAATAATTCAAAAATTAATTCTTTTAATATAAATGTAATTGAATTACAAGTTTGATTACTTAAGTACAACTCTATACATGCTATTGGACATAGTATTAGTTTCTCCAGCATCGAACTAGCAAAACAGGTCGTTGGCCTTAATAAAAGAGATTATTGGCACGTGCTATGGGAGCTTACAATAGAGAAATCCATCATTTGAAAAATTGGATGTAACCAATAAGTTAGATATTGGATTCCAACAGCAAAGATATAACGCAACATTAAGATATTATAAGGAAGAGAACATGTTTTTGAAAACTTGCTATTAGAAAAGTTGTTGTTTAAGGGATTCTATTCAATATTCAAGTATTAGTTTCATTTTTAGCTACATGTATTTTTAATTTGCCTGCATTCGTCTATTCATTCCATGTTTCAATAGAGTGTCTTTAGTTATAGTTCTAGGATTATTAGAAACATATACAAGAACTAGGAGTCACTGATGCATTCATGATAAATTACTAGACAGGAGGGATCTTAACATTTGGTCTTTCAGGGTCTGTGGTGCTTTACAAGTCAAGTCCGACAATCGTTGTGTCGACCACTCTCTCGAATTTTAGATATCTGCAATCAACTACATAAACAATTAACCCACAATGATGCTCAAGGAATTTGTAACAGTGAGCTAAAATTTATTATACCCTCCAAAACGATATACATAATATGCAAGTGTAGGGGTTGAACCATAAAGGAGCAACGGGGATAGCTGCAAAAATTAACAAAAGAATTCAATAGATATTTTTGTGTGTTTTATAAGGATTTTTTATTTGTGAGGGTTTTAAATATTTTATAGTTTTTGGATTTTAATTTTTATATATTTTTATTTTTTATTATAAAAGTTTTATTTTCTTTTTATATGTTCTGTTTTTTGTTTCTTTTTTAATATATATGTGATATATATAAATATACATAGATAATATGTAAAATATAATAGATATATAGGATATATATAATATAAATCGTAAAAATACCTAAGGTGCCATCTTTTTTAAGGGTTTTTAATATACAAGGTATTTTTAGTATTATAATTAAGAATAATATAAGTATATATAACTATATATAGAATATATGCTTTTATATTTATTTATATATAGTTATAAATACTGAAAATGGATAAAATAATTTTTTGTTATTTTTATATTTTTCTCTATTTTTTATTTTCTTATAATTTTTGAATTTTTCGTATTTTTATTTCAATAAAAATGTCAAAATAATGACTAAAAATATTCAGCCAAATTGTTTTGGAATTTAAAAATAGATATATAGCTCAAAATTTTAAAGATATTTTGAATATATATATACTATAGACAAAGTTAGAAACACAAACTAATATTTTACAATTTTTAATAATTTTATAAGGTTTTTGGTATTTGAATTTTTTATATTTTGATTTTGGCATTTTAAGTTTTTTAGTCCAGAGATCAAAATACAAATTTTACATTTTTTGTAACTTTTTTATATTTTTGAATGCAAACAAGAAGGAATGCAACCTGATTAGATCGAGTCGACATAGAAGGATAATACTGAGAAATCATCCATGAAGACCTCCAAGCACTCCCCCACCATGTCCGAAAAGATGGACAGCATGCATCTCTGGAATGTCGCTGAAGCATTGCACAATCCAAATGGCATGCGTTTGAAAGCATATGTCCCGAAGGGAAAGGTGAAGGTGGTCTTTTCCTGGTCCTCGGGCGCGATGGCTATCTGATTATAGTTGGAGTACCCATCCAAGAAACAATAATGGCTCTTCCCTGCCAACCTTTCTATAATCTGATCAATAAAGGGCAGGGGAAAATGATCCTTCTTGGTGGCCTGGTTCAATCGTCTGTAGTCCACACATACCTGCCAAGAAGTGGGTACCCGGGTAGCGATCTCCTCTCTGGACTCACTAACAACTGTGGTGATGCCCGTCTTCTTGGGCACCACATGCAATGGACTGACCCACTTGGAGTCATATATAGGGTAGATAAAATCGGCGCTCCTCCATTTCGAGATCTCCTTCATGACAACCTCTCGAAGATTCGGGTTCAACTACCGTTGGAACTCACGCGATGGCTTTGCCTCCTCCTCAAGATAGATATGGTGGGAGCATAGGGCCAAAAATATCCCCTGGAGATCGGCTACACTCCATCCTATCGCCTTGCGGTTCTTTTCAAGAACCCCCATCAGACGGGATTCCTGCTCTCCAGTCAAATAAGCGGAGATAATGACTGGGTACATCTCATGCTCACCCGCAAGGAACCTATACTTCAGCGTCGACGGTAACGGCTTCAGCTCTGGACAAGTAGGTGCTGGCGGATCTGGCCTCTGAAAAGTCTGAGTTAATGCTACCAAATCTGCATGGGAGAATGAGGACTCTCGCTCATAATCTGAATCTGGCGAAGGCTGCTCTGCTGGACTATCTCTCCTCTGTATGGAATCAGCCTCCTCCCTAGTTGTAGGCTCAGTAGAAGTCAGACATGGTATCAAATCATCAAACTCTGCCCAATTAATATCTGAGTCCGAGGGAATTGTATCAGACTCACAAAAATCTGTCTTGCAGTCGGGAACCGACTCTGCTGCCTGAGATGTATCCTAGATCAGGAATGCGCTCTCCAAGCTCTCCTCTACCAACGTCTCTGTGTTAGTGAACTCTGAAGGTGAGAGGATGGCATGTGCAACTGGATCTGCCCAAACTGCCTCGTCATCTGTAATCACAAAATCGTAGTCCTGGTGGATGTCCCACCCTGCCTCTGTCATCTGCTCTGAATCGGAAGTCGGCTCTGAGCAAGCTTAATCTCTGCCTCTAGTCTCCTCGACCGTCTCTATTTGTATACTCTCGCCCTCGACGCGAAAGTATACCTTCGCGCTATCATGGTCGGACACTGCCTTGGCTGTGGCCAAGAACGCGGACTCAGGGATCTCCATGTCCAACACAACGAAGTCCACGGGGAATTTCAGGCCCTGAATCGTGACGACAACGTCCTTCAGCAACCCCCTCAGCCTCTTGAAAGATCGATCAGCAAACTGAAGGACCGTCCTTCTCTGTCGGAGAGGGCCCAACTCGAAGCTGTCGAGAAGGGATGTCGGAAGTAGGTTGATCGAAGAACTGCTGTCTAATAGAGTGCGGTCGAACCTCTGCTCATGAATGTGGCATCTGACATATGGCTCCTGCATCTGGCCTCTTGGCTGGCAGACGGTTCTGAATCGCGTAACAAGTGGCACGAGTAAGCACATGGATCTCTGACTGATGGTTCCGTCTCTTCCTCCTAACTGTGGTCCTGTCTCTGAGTGATCTCTGGAGTAGAGGTATGTGCTCCAAGGCCTCCTGTAGAGTCAGCTGTATGTGGAACCTATCTATCATCTGCTGGCTGAACTCTATATGATGGTTCTTTTTAGGATTTTCTTTTTTCTGCCCCTTACCCAAATGGAGTGCTCTGGGAAAGGGGACTATAGGGTCCTTGCCAGGTGAAGGACTAGGAGAGGGTCTGGCATGCTCATGAACATCAGAATCCACACCAACATCATCAAGCAACACATATAGATTTTAAAATAATAAACCCTTTCCTTTATTTGCAAAAATATCCTAAGATACATGTACGGAAGGAAAAACAATAGGACTAGCAAAACTGAAAATGGTGGCCTCAGTACCACCCTCGGCATCTAGTCTAGTGGCATCACTACCGCGCTCTAGCTCAGCAACTATAATGGTGGCGGCAGTACCACCTCCTCCAACTGGTGAAGCGACAACCTCAGTATCGTCGGTGGGATCAACATCCATGGTGGCGTCAGCACCACTGTCATCATCTCTCGCGGCATCAGTACCGCGCTCCTCCTCGCCTGGCGCTCCTGAAGTAGTGTGGGATCGTCGCTCAGATGAGGCGCCGCCTGCTGGCATCCTACCACTCCTAAGTGTAACAAAATCAGCATCAAACATGTATGCAGACATATCACCATGTGAACCACTAGGAGTGGTAATCTCAGTGAACTCTACCTGCTCAGATTTCCTCTTGAGGTTGTTCGGGTTCGGCTCGATCTGAGTAGGGATGGCGGCCTTCCCTCTCACAATCTCCCGCATCTCCAGGCGGAACTCATCCATTTCCCGTCAAAAAGTAGCCTGCTGCTCGGTCATGAGGCGGGCTAGATCATCCAAGGCGGGGTTCTCATAGGTCGACCCATGAGAACCTGATGGGTAGCCTCGCTGGTAGTGAGGCTGGTGCAGGTGAGAAGGGTACTGCTGATGATACTGTTGCTGCTGAGGCTGCTCTTGCCTCCAAGACTGTCCCTGCTGATAGGGACGAGGACCATATTGCTGGTGCTAGGATGACTGCTGCTGCTGGTGTACTGGAGGTTGGGGCTGTTGGTGTTGCTCACGCTGTTGGTCGTACTGGCCACCCTGAACTATAGGCTGCTGCTGGGAATTGGTGCCTCTGGCCGAACAGTGCAATCCGGGATGGTCTCGTTGGATACCAGGTTGGGGTCATTCGTACCAAATCTCATTGACATCCAACATCGTCTCCTGCTCGTAGGTGGGTGGAGGGAGTGTTGCGAGGGGCTGATCCAGCTGATAGGCCACCATATGAGTATCCTGGGATGGTGGTGACTGGTAAAATTGTGGTGTCTGCTGGTACTACTCCGCCCGTACAAGGTGAACCTGTCTAGGCTGACTGGAGTGCTGGGACGAGCTACCACTTCTACTTGGATCTCCTCGTGATCGAAGATGGGGCTGAGAAGCTGTCTGTGCCTCCTAGAGACACATGAGCTGTGTCTTCAGGTCACTCAGCGTCTATGCCATCTGATCCATCTGCGTCATGCCCTGGCACTGCTTCTTCTCTATTAGCTCGATCTGGTCCAGCTTCTCACTGATGATGCCCATGTCTGTGGCTATAGACTCGGCTTGTGCGGCTGCCGTGGATGAAGTAGAAGGACCGGCATCGACCCGTGCTATCATCTGGTACTGCACGGTCTGTGGTTGGGGGCGTCCCTGAGTGTAGAGTCGGGTCTGGGACATCAATGTATAGTTCTCGGCCATCTCCTGATAGATGGCCCAGACCTGATCCTCATCCTTAACGAAGTAGGAACCGCCACTAGAAGCATTCACCAGGCCCTGCAGCTCTGGTGTCAGTCCGCAAAAGAAGCTCTGAACTAGGTTCGGTTTTTTCGTGATGTCGTGGTGCGGGCATCTGTCGGTAAGCTCTCTGAACCTCTCCCATACCTCGTGGAACTACTCGTTGAGGAGCATGGAGAAGTTGCTGATCAGGGCCCTCGCTGCATTGGTCCACCCGAGTGGATAGTACTTGTTCAAGTACTCGGTGCGGAGCTGCTCCAGGTGTATACGAATCTCCCCAAATGCTTCAGCTAGTTGGCTGCTCTGTCAGCGAGGGAGAAGGGGAAGGCAATCATCCTGATGGTGTCCTTGTCCACCTGCAAATCGTGTACGGTGCTGCAGATCATCTCGAACTCCTGGAGATGTAGATGGGGCTCCTCAGTGGCGAGCCCGTGGAAGCGGGGAAGGATCTGAAGTGTTTGTGGGGGGAACTTGAAGTCCCCCACGATCGTCGCAAGAACCACCCACCGGTGTATAAGTGTCGATCTAGGGTTGTGCAACTCCCGCATCAGTCTCGGCTGCTCCGCCGGCTGAACTGGCTCCTCTAGCTGATCTGGGTCTCTTCCTCCTACTGCTCTAGGCTGCTCTTGCGTTGTCCTCAGCCTCTCCATCTCTCTCCTCATCTCCACCATGAAAGCTCCCTGATCCCATATCTGTCGCTGCATCGTCTCTAGGGAAGCTAACATGGTGGTGTTGATGGCACCCTGGTCCAATACATAAGTCGTCATCTCTGGCCTGGGACCATCGGTGTGCTCCTCGCTGCTGGCCATGGTATCTGCAAAGGTAAAAGACCCAAACTCAGGTGCCGATAAATCATCTGTCTGTTGTCTCGCATATGGCACTGGTATCTCCGGACTGATAGAAGGGTGGTTAACGGGAATAGGGCAGAATCGAACTCGGGTTCGGAGAGCGGGCCTCGACTCTCACAAACCAACCTAGATGAACGGGTTGGAGTGCTAAAAAGTGGTGCAGCCAGAGACTGCCTAAGAGACCTCCTACCCATCATCTTGATCTGACGAGTCGGGTGGATGAGATTTGGAAACACACAAGATGAGCAAACAAACCCCTGGTTCACCTACTCAACACAGAGCTGAAATCCGTAAGAGTTCTGTCAATTATCTTGTCGATTTTTTATTTAGGTGATCATGTCATAATATCAGACCGGTTACGCGAGCAGATGAGAATCCAATCCGCCTACCAGACTGTCTCGTATAAAAGGTCGGTAGTCTGATCGGGGTTCGGATATAGCTCTATCCTAGTGTGCGGGCCGCTCTCTCGCTCATCCAAACCAGACAATGAGGGGTTTGCTCTCCCCAAGACAAGTTTTTATGTGAGGTGTCTTTTAGGGTCAAGTGTGTTTAGCAGTCCCAATTTATAGTTTTTTTCTTTTTATATATTTTTCAAGCAAACAACTCCTAATGAATTTTTTTGGTTCTCCTTATTATTTAAGTCTGAAAACATGCTGAGAAGATAAAAAAGACGATGCACGATAAAATCAATGATGCATGTAAAGTAAGTGATGCATACCTTACTCCAGCAGTCTACATGCAGATTGATCTGCACATAAAATAAAGACTGAAAGTAAACTACCTATATGATGCATGTGAATCTGGCCTTAGACGAAGCAATTTCTACACGTAAAGCACAATAGCCGGGTAATCAGACCTAAGTCCGGAGTCCTATCTTGGGAGCCACTCGGTGTTCGCCACAACAGATCCTGCACACGCTGTATGTGACTCCTCAAGGCAAGTGGACTAGAGTCTAATTAATCCAGCTTTTTCTTATGAGTCAATTAATTAGGTCCAATTACGAGCTAATAGGTGCAGGCAGATAATAAAGATTTGGATCCCAATTAGTTACGCCACAATCAAATAGAAAATCCTAAGCTAAGGCCAAAACTGCATAAATCAGACATGCAGTTAATAGGATGCGAGAAAACTAAAACCGATGAAAAATGCAGTGAGGTCCCTCGAGCACAACGATGCTCGACGAAACAGACCCCGATAAATCACCGATAGAGTCCAAGTCTGTCCTTGTATTACTACAAATAAATTTCTGCAGAAAATATATCTAAGCTACTCTACGGCTATCTACGTGGCTATTCCGCGGCTCTCGCACTCCTGCTTGGCTCTACGCGTCCTCTTGCGGCTCTATGCAGAAAAGAGCCGTCTCCGACTCCCGCGGTTGCTTTGGCTTCCGAAAAAGACGCCTCGATCCTCGGGCCCTTGCATGAAATCAAACAAAAATGTATGTCGGACCAGATTATTAAAAAATATGCAAATAAATCAGAGCAAAAATATCTTCACAACTATGAACAAAAAGCCGCGAAAAACCGCGAAAAATTAAAAGACTACTAAGCCGTGCTCCCCGGCAACGGTGCCATTCTGATGATGCCTGAAAAATCCCACAAGACCCGAGTAGGGATAGAATAAATCAAGAGTTGTTGCGACCCGGATCTCGCAGATCGGACTCAACAAGAAAATAAGACCACCAAATCAAAGATAAATCAATAAAATGCGAATAGCGGTCTCGCTATTTATTTAACTTGGTATAGCGACCAGGGTCGCTCTCAAGGAGCACGGATTGGTTCAAAAGAGCCTACGAAGTAGTCTAAAGATAAAATAAAATACAAAATATTTTTGGTGGTTTTTATGTATTTTTAATTTTTTTTGTATTTTTAATTCTAAAGAAACTATAAGAAAAAGCTAAAAGGGCACATTCAATGATTTATTAAACACATCAAAAATGTTCAGAAAATTCAAATAAAATTAGTTTTGTGTTTTTTTATATTTTGAAGTGTTTTTGTTCATTTTCTCAAGATTTTCTAATTTTTAGTTGACTTTATAAAAATCGAAAAATGGAAAAATAGTGAAGAATTGTGCAGTCAGATTTGAAAGGCTAATTAAAAATAGATAATTAGCCTATAAAAATCTGAAGGAAATTTTTGTGAAAAGCAAAATAAAAACTAAACTACAAAAACCAAAATTGCATTTTTTTTATTTTTATATAATTTTTAACAATTTCTATAACGTTTTGAGGGTTTTCAGTTTTCATGGGTTTTATCAATCCAAATGGGTTAAAAATCGAACTAAAGTAAGAAAACAACAAAATAAACTAACTCTAATTTTTTTTAGAATTTTTAGAGAAGTTTTTATATTTTTAGTTGATTTTCAATTTCAAACATTAACGAAAATGCAGGTATTTGAATTTTTAAAAATAATAAAAAGCCACGAAAATGTCCCAAAAATTGAGCGAAATTTTCACACAGTAGCAGGAGCCATGTATCTAAATTTCACTGGATTTTGATTTAATTTGATATTTTATTTAATAAAAACAAAAGGTACAACACACAAGGACCAATACGCAATAAAAACAAGGTTTCAGGGCTAATCGGACAACACGCGTGGAAACTAGAAGGGTATCAGTGCAAAAATCGCATAAAATCCGTACAGGTCCAATACTATACGCACATGGGCATAAATGCAATTTTTAAAACATAAACTACAATCCAAAACTGTCACAAAATCCCTGCCATAAACATGCAATTTGCCCACAATCTCACGTGCCCGGCACGTGGTTCACATTCACAGGGACCAAAGTGTAAATCCTATTTTAAAAATACAAACTGTGACATACAAAAACCATAGGATCAATAATGCAAAAAGTCCATAAAATCACGTGTCGAAGCACGTGTCTCTTGCAAACAGGGACTAAATAACAAATATTCTAAACGAAAGGTCCAAATATGCAAAATAACCAAGTGTGCACATTTATTTAATAGACTAAATAAAAACTAAATAAAAGTGCAGGGGTATGGGTGCAAATTACCCAGCCGAGGCATGTGAGGGGCGCGTGCGTGCCAGGTGTCGAGATGTGGATGGCGGTTGATGCACGGTCCGGATGAAGCCCTCTAGAGGATCCAACGGTGCTGGCGCGAGGGCGACGTGGGGCGCACGTGGCCGTCAGATCATGGATCTGACGACCTAGCAGGCGTAGGCTACGTACGGCTGGGATCAGAACTGGCGCTGAAGGGCGATCCAACGCCTATGAGATGATCAAGAAGAACACCTCCTGGGCGAGTTTCCCCGACGATCCGGAGACGATCCAGAGGGCCGATGGAAGATCGTAGAGGGGGTTCGTCTCGTGATGGCGTGCCGCGTCGGGTGGTGGCCTCCGATGAGGGTCCCAACGGTCGGATCCTCTGACGAGGGAGGAGGGACCTGGAGCAGCTCCGGGGAAGGGTGGAAACACGTGCAAGGGGGGTCTCCCGCGCTTATTGATCTGCAGAAAGAAGCTCTTCCTCGGAGGGATGCTCCAGCATATGTTATTGGCAAAACGAAGAAAAGAAACGGCGTGAATGGGCTACGGGGGGTTCCGACGAAGGTGATGGATGGAACCCGACTCGATCTGGGCTCAGATGGTCCAGCTCAAGGTGATCAGATTGCGTAGGGAAGGTGGCGATGGGTCGAAGAGTCGATCGATACGGGTGGGGTGAACTGGCGGGGCTCCAGCCACTAGGGCGAAGCTGGCGGAGCTGGAAGGTGAAAATCGAAGATGAGCTATGGACTAGAAGCTAAAGAGTCTACCTGATGGTTGGAGTTGACTGTGGAGGAGATGATGGTTCTCCAGTGGTCTTCGCCTCGATGGAGCGTCGCCTCTAGAGGCTCGGGCTACGCCGACGTTGGAGCTCGACGACAAGGGTCGTCGGACCTGGGCTACACACCTCCAAACTCTCTCTCATACACCCTCCGCACTCGCTGTCACTCGAGGAAGATGATGGAGGTCACATGGATCGAAGATGGTGGCCGAATGTGACGTGAAATGGTGGGTGAAGGCGACACTATATAGTGTAGAGGGTTCGAGAAGATGGGAGTCCGGCGCATATTCCAATGCTTGGATCCCTAAAAAGATGATCGGGCATGGATTAGGGATGTCTCAAGGATAACCGTGGCCCGGGGTTTAAGGAAATGGTTGGCGGATCGCGTCTATAAAATTGGGTGAAATCGGGTTAAAACATGGATCAGCAAGCGTGTGGTCCTGGGGGGAGAGTTGACCGGGGGTCAACAATCCCCCGTGGACCAATCAGATTATTCTTTTTATTAATTATCTGTAAATTCATTTTAAAATAGAAAATGATTTTATTTGAAAATATTTTCAACATGAAAAATATTTATTTATTTTCAAAGAGATTTTTAGTGATTTGTATTTATTTTTTTGAAAAATAAATTACATATTTACAATATATTATTATTATATACAGGCATGTATACCTATATATTTTTTATTTTTGATTTTTATTATTTTATTTATGTACATTTATTCCAATTTTATATTTTATTTATTTAAACATAAAATATGGAATATAAAAAGATTTTTGTTTAATTTTTATTAAGTATTTACAAGGGTGAATAATTAGGTCTTGTATTTTATGTACATGGTATGTATACACTGGTGAGAGAGAAGTTATTTATTTTTATTTTATTTTTATTTTTCCCATTTTTATTTTATTTTTATTTTTATAAATATATACAAAAAATGGAAAGCACACATATATTTTTATTTTTAGAAAATAAATTATTTACATATAGAGGGATATTTACACCATGTTGAGTCACCCTATCTCTCTCTACTTATTTTATTTTGCGGTCAGGCCCTTGTGGAGCCTTCCCTTGGGTTCAGGTCACTCAATATTTATTCTAAATATTTCCCTCTTTTTCTTTATTTCTTTATTCCTTTATTTGTGTGCAAAAACATGCTAATGATGGCTATTTACATGATGCATGCCTTTTGACAAATTATTGTATTTACAAATATTTACATGGTATTTTACCAAGGTTTCTAGCCAAAATAAAGGAATAAAGCGTGATGAATAGGGATTCGTCATATTCTAAGATCAAACTCAATAATAGACTTGTTAACTTCCTATAATATTTTTCTTAAAGAAAAATCTGACTCAATGAGTGGCGTTGGGTAGAGGTGCGAGTGAGAGAGGACGATTAGGGCTCAGAGAATGTGTGGGATGGGGAAGGGGAGGGAGAGCACGATTAGGGTTGGGATGGGAGATTGGGAGGTGAGGGAATTCGTGAGAGAGGGATTCCTATGGACAGAGAGAGAGATGGAGAGGGAAGGAGAGAGGAAGGGAGGTGATGAATCTCTATTTCATCACCTTCATTCTATTATTTTGGTCCTAAAAGCCCCAGCTAATGCATGTAAATAACCCTAATTTGTACAAATTAACATTAATTCTTTGATATATAAGTACTGTATAAAATATTATTATTAATGCTAAATTTATAGAATAAAGAAAAAAAGAAAAAGAATAAAATGCCAAAGGTATTTTCTGACCCTAAACCCTAAGATTTAGGCATCTTGCTAATTAGGTCGACATGGAATAAAGTAGGGGAAGATAAGCGCCAATAATCACTAATAAATCCCATTTATTTATTCAGCTACAATCCATGGTGGGACCTATTTTATTTTCTATTTTTTATACATCAAATAAAGAAACTTTGTACAAGAAAGTTGTAGATAATAATATATATATACTTGATTTCATACAAAAATAATACGCAGTGTACTTCTTATACTCTAAATAAATCTCAAAATCCAAACTTCACAGACCCGTATATTCCAAATAAAATCTCAAAATATATCAAAATCATCTTTAATTATATATAACTTTTAATAAGATATTTAGTTAAGGTGATTTCATATTTTTGGAGTTAAGGTGTGAAAGTTAGGTTTTGGGCCTCTATTCGTATAATTCACCAGAATAAAATATTCATTTTATTTATTCTTTATTATTTTTATACTTTTATATTTTATAATTTTGTAAATATTATTTATAATATATGTACATATTAAAACCAGAATAAAAAAATAAAGAAAATATTAAAATAAAATATGTATATAAAATAAATAGATGAATATATAATACATATACCTATACAATATACACCAATATTTAATTAAGTGTAACTATTATTCAAAAACTATAATAAAAATATATTCATGTACATATAAATCAGTTAAAATTTTATAAAATAATAAAATAAAATAATAAAATAAAAAACAAAACAATATATATATATAATATAGATAAATAAACATATAAATGGCACCCTAAAAATAGAGTTGTAATTAACAACTTCTAACAAATAAATAAAAATCATAATAAAATATTTGAGAAAATAGTAAACATAGATTGTATAACTCTAATTAAATAAATCATTTACTATTTATTAATCAATTTTGAATCATTTTTGGATTGGTTTTTCTTGGTTGATCTGCATAGACAAACCAGGGCCTCCCTTTAGTTGACTGTAGGTCAACTATATATTCTCTCCCAGCCAATTCTGACAGATCACAAGGAGCCCTCATTCTCGACTTTTTCACGTATGATATATTGATCGAGGATGATGGGACCCTTCTTATGAAGTTCCTTGTACCACCAGGATCCACGCTGACTACATATCTTCCACCATATCCTCCTCCTACACTCGCGATCACTTCTTGAACCACACCACTTTGCCACGCTTATAAATATCTACCCTTCACAGCTTTTGTTCCACGGTTCCATTTTCTCCTACTCTTGACCACTCAGAGTGTCCCATCGAGTAGAGGCAGGTGACAGCTACCTCCCTGTGATCTTCATAGCGAGGAAAGAGGTGGAGGAGCCCTTCCAAGCCACCTCCGGTCACCTGACCATCGAGGTCCTCATCTCCTAGCTCCTAGTAAGTCGAGACGATTTTTTTATTCTTTAAATAGATGTAGTCTTTAGTGTTGTTTTTTCTCTTTTATTTTGCATTTTAATCACGTTCGTTGCATAGATTCAGGTCTTAAAAACCCTCACCGGAGCTTCGCTTTGACCACCCCTATTCAACTTTAACCCCCCCATCATCTCACCTCTGATAACCACCAATAAAATCCCGAACCACCCACTTATTTTTCCTTGTGATGCTTTTGCGCCTTATTGTAGGTCTAGAAGGCTCCATCTGAGGAGCATCTACATTTGGAACTAAGTCTCATATCAAGCATCATTTCTAGGCCATTTTGGAGGACCCAGGATGCTTCTGAAGATCCCATTGATTGCGGAGTAGTCCCGAGGAGTTTTTGCGCCTTCACCGAGCTTTTGGGGAAGATGAACGAGAGAGGAGCAGATGGAACCTCACCTAAGCGAAGTTCATCGGATGTTCCTCCAAATACCCTTCACGTCATCCAATCCTGCTAGGTTCTTCATGATGAGCAACTCTCATTGGATCACATTGCATCACCACTGTCTGATCCATCAAGGGGATCTAATATGATTTGTAGGTGGTCTAACTATCATCGCGTGCTCCAGGCGTGACAAGTGTCAAATGAAGACTTTCTGCTGTTCGATTGAGCCACTAGTGGGGGTAAATTTAAATAGTACCCCACATTTTTGTTGTTCTTATATTTAGTGTTGTAAATATTTTAATTATTTAAAACTTTTTGGAACATTTGCATAGGCACCCACGCACTTTCCTGTAAGCATAATTTTGCCCTTTGCCAGCGCATCTCACGTGCCCATCCATGTGAGACGTGCCTTTTTTGCAGGAGTCCCTCAAGCCTTTTGAAATTTTAGTTTTAATGATTTAAATTTGAACGACGGTTATCAAATAGTGGTATATTTGCATTTTGATCCTCAAATTTTATTTTATTTGCACTTATGCCTCTACTAGTTCAATAATTTGTGTACATTTTTTAAAATTTTTATAATTAGAAATTATGCTCCTAAATTAATGCAAAAATAGGTTTTAGCCCCTTATATGATGTAGATTCATGCCATATTTTTAGATCTTTAGGGCTTTTTCATATTTATTAAAAATCATTTAGAGCTTATTTTTTATCTGTATATAGTATAAAATACCAAAACATGTAAAAAATTCGAAAAATTCAAAAATAATTGTTTTATTTATTTATTTTCTATCTCCAAAAATCAAAAACCCTAGAAATAGAAAAATAAAAATACATAAAAACTAAAAAGCTCCAAAATGCAATATAAAAAGATTGAAAATTCCGAAAATCTCAAAAATATATTTTTATATCTCTGAATTTCATTTATATTATTATATATCTATTAAAATTTATTTGAAGAATTTGGACTTATTTTGTTATTTTTAAGCTTCATTTCAATTTCGACTATTTATTAAATCCTTTATTTGAGATATTTTTGACTATATATTAACGGAATTCACTAAAATCATAAAAATAGAAGAAAAATATTTAAAATCCAAAAAGATTTTATTTTTTATATTTTATCTTTTTCTTAGTATTTATATCTATATTAGCTCATGTGGTATATATTGTCTTACTCCTATATTGTATATTTAAACGAAAAGATATAAAATAATGAAAAATATGAAAATAAAATACAAAAATATAAAGTTAAAAAGAAAATATAAAATATAAAACAAAATGAAATTAAAAAATATAAAATTAAAAGCCTACAAAAAGAACATATAGACAAGAATCACACAATCGTTTTTATGCATTCATTTACCCAATCTATCCTTTTCTGCTCCTTATGTTTGACAAATTACACATACTTACACATATACACACATTCATAATGTTATAATAAATTTTAACTCCATGATTTTTTTGCATTTCTTTATATTTTTTTGTGGGTTAACTGTTAATTGAAGTTGGGTTTCTTATGGGTTGCCACAATGATTGTGTCTCCGTTTTGTGTAAGATATATTTAGACCCGCAAAAAATCCTCTTCATTAGGAGGGTGGGTGGGCACGGGCGTGGAAACGGAGGGGAGAGGGCTTCCTGCGGCTAGGTGCGAGACAGGGAGGGAGGGGTGGGTGTCTTGTGGAGAGAGAGGGGGAGGTTGAATTGTTGTTTGGGCTATGGGGAGGGGGGTATTGCATCTTTGATCGAACGGTTGATTTGGACAGTAATAGACGAGTCCAGTTCGGCTGAGCAGTTAAGTTGGTTGCTACAATGGAGCTGCTTCGCCCTATCCTACTTTCGAAAAAGATAGGCCAAAATGTAGTTGCATATGGCACAAGTGACAAAAATAATTTTGTACAATGTCAATGGAAGTTTATGCACGTAGGCAAATACAAAAGTACATGGTTGTTCAAGGAAAAAGCTCATTTGATAAGAAATGCTATTTGACTTCAGAATAATACAACACAACTAGGACTTATTAGCTTCGGTAAGGAAAACTTGTCGTTTATTTCCTGACACTGCGGATAGAGTGCAAGAAGTAATACCCGTATCCTACAGGTCCAAAGCTGGGAGCATGAACTCCCTCACCTTATACATAGCCTCCAAGGGCACCTTCTTCTGCATGGTAAGCCCCGATTCTTCCTCCATGTCGATGTCCTTCCCGTCGACGCTCTTCCAATCAAAGCACTGCACAAGAGTTGCCACGGTCAACGCGGCGTTCCGCAGACCGAGGCCCTCCCCGGGGCACCGCCGCCTCCCCGCACCGAAAGGTATGTACTTGCACCCGCCCCCGACCTTGGCCGTTAGCTCCGGGCGGTCCAGGAACCTCTCTGGCTTGAACTTGTCCGGCTCCTCCCACACGTTCTTGTCCCTGTGGATCGCAGGTGCGTTGACGAAGATCATAGTCTCGGCGGGGATGTCATAGCCGTTCATGACGCAGGCCTCGGACGAGGCATGGGGGAAGAGGAGGGGCAGAGCGGGATATAGGCGGAGGGTCTCGGCGATGACGGCCTGGAGGTACGGGAGGTGGGGGAGGTCCTGCTCTGTGATCAAGGCGCCCGTTTCCACGTGGGCGTCGACCTCTGCTCTCACGTTCTGCAGAACATCGGAGTGGTTGATGAGGAGCGCCAGAGCCCACTGGATCGTTATTGCTGATGTGTCGGAGCCTGCCGTCAGCATAAACTGCACATTTCGTCCATTACATAAAAAATCAAACAATTTGACTCATGTGTGGAAGAGGATCTCTTCCTGTGAGAACGCAACAATATGGAATCTTCGTCGGAAGAGGATCCTCTTCCTCGTGGGCTTTCCCAATAAAGTATGCCCCCACATGTCAAAACAGCAAACCAACTTGGCTTGAGCTTAACTATGCGAGCATACAGTATGGACGACTCCTTTGGAGCTTATTTTCAGGGATTAGACCTACCGATAAGGTACCGAAGATGAGGTCCTCATTGTAATATTCAGGATCAACTGTCTGCTGAGCTATCAGGAAATCCACGAGGCAGGTGATCTCCTTCTCCTGATTCACCCCATCCTCCGTCAATATGCTCCGGCGTCTCTCGTCGATGATCCTCCTCAAGTAGATGTTCCCGTCCTCCCTCACCCTCAGCAGCTTCCTTTCGAACCTCCCAAAGTCCAGTACCTTCAATACCTGTATGAAGTCTCCAGGGAAGATAGACCCGGCTAGAAATCCCGTCTGCTCAAAGTTCTCTATGAAGTGCTCCGCCTGAGGATCCCCCTTCTCCGTCTTCAACCCCATCACCTGTTCAAAACAATGAGATGAACCTTTCGATCGCATTCGAATAGCAGCATCTAAGTAGAATTTTGATAAAAAACGTGGCAAAAGCAACGTACCATCCTCATCATTATATGGAACGTGAGTGTAGGAAACGTGGAACTCAGGTCCTTCCTTGTGAATCCCTCTCCAGCCGTGGATCCCAACTCCCTGGCGAGCAGCTTCACCTCCTCCTTCCGTATGTAGGCGAGATCGTTGAGGCGCTGCGTCGACATGATCTCCATGGCGACCGTCCGACGGAGATTCCTCCAGTGGGGGCTGTAGGAGGTGAAGCCAATCGACGTGTAGTTAAAACCGAAGATCTTCCCCACCAATAATCGGGGGCGGTTTGCGAAGATGATGTCATGACGGATAAAGCATTGCTCGGCGGCGGCGGCGGAAGAGATGACGAGGACGGGGCGTGAACCAAAGCGGAGGAAGACCATGTCACCGTATATGCTGGCAAGACGTGTGAAGTTCTTGTGAAGGGTCTTATGTCGGAGGTAGAACAGGTGACCGATGATGGGGATGCTCGGCGGGCTGGGGGGCAGCTGCCATTTCTTCCCGCTGCCGTCCTTCCCGGAGGAGAGGTAGGCCTTCAAGAGTGTAATCGCGAGGAAGGCGAGCAGGAGGCACCCTGCAAGCACAAGAGACTCCATTGTACTCCTGTGTGCTCTGCTGTTGTGAGCGAGGAGAGTGAGATCCCTGCGTTTAAATAGGAAATTGGGATGTGCCTTCTGAGCGGAATGCAAAGGTCCGATGTAGGATCACGCCTAGCGGGAGCAGCAGCAGCAGCTCCATCTTGTATGGGCCCACCATATCGTCGGATTTCGTGAGAATTACTTCAGCAGCTCGTAAGCATTCCTGCACAGTCCACCATTTCACTGCTGCCACGTCATAGCAATCACCTACCGCTCACCTGCCTAATTAATTCCATGGACGCCGGTTTTATATTCACATATGCCTCCGTTGATCAATGTATTGACAGTTCAGTATCTATATATCCATATTTTTACATCATCTTCCCGGAAGACTCATCAACTATTACAAGGTGACTTTTGGGTTGTTTTTCCTCTAATCGAACCACAAGACCTATAAGAACCATTAAAGAGTTATTTTCTACATGTTAAATTTTATCAAATTCACTCATTCATGTTGTTAAGGAGTACATGAAAGGCTTTCTACGAGTTTTCCTTAAGGAAAAAGATCATTCATGATAGACCGTGCAATTATACATCCCAACATAACAACATTGTATAAGGGAAAAATAATCATTTGTTAGATGTCACCATAGCTCTTCTTTTTCCGAGAAATATGTACTAGGGACAAGTCACACTAGTTGCTACTTACTTTAATAGAACCCCTACTATTGTGATTGGAAAGAGAACTTCATTTTAGACCATTCATCCTAACAAGTCTCCTTTCAGCATGGACTCAGGTGTATTTGGATGTGTACGTTTTATTCATAAACAATGACTCAATTTGCTAAAATTAGACCCGAAGGCCAGAAGTGCATCTTTCATGGCTATTACGAGACACAAAAGGGTCCAGAATTCTAGAACCATGTGGCATTATTGAGTCATTTTTTAAGAGTTTTAAAAGCTTATTTTATATTGAGATGTCATTGCAACTCTTGAAATCAGTTAAAAAATAATTAATTTTATTATTTTATTACCGGGTATAGATTTCAGGGTTGAACTCGGTTATGCAAACTTTCAATTAATGTACTTTGGTAGAATTATAAAAAATTAAGGTATTGTGTGTGGTTTTATTATTTTAAAGTATTTTATGTGTTTTCTTATTAAATTTTAAAGTGTATTTATGTCTTTTGTTGTTTTCTATATAGATATTGATGAATCGCTAAGTGGCTAAGTTAATATCGTCGAGTTATAGTACTGTGACTTAGTGATCTACCGGATGCCGGGCCTCGATAATATCTCCACTATGAGAGGCTCGATTTAGTAATTTCAAAATCTGAATAAGTCCAGGGTCGATCTCAGGGACACGAGTTATCCTCGTGATCGACTAAACTCTAATATCTAGACTAAGTGATTACTAACCAATGTATGCAACATAAATAAACAATGCAATACAAGACGTAAGAGATAAGATGCATTTTTGTTTTGGTTTTATGCAAGTTACATAAGGTGAGCAAAATGAAATAAAATGATAACATGTAAATAAATGCAAGCACACAAATATGCCCTTAAAATAATAAATTCATCATGCAATAAATATATTTAATTTAAACATTCATTTGATGCATCAAAATAAGACAAATGGCATTTAAATACATGGTAATATGATCCTACATATATCAAATAAATTTACCCAATATAGATATCAAACCAAGAATTATCATGACATTACCTAGATAATCAAATAAGCATCAATATGACGTTTAAGTCACTGAAAAATGAGTAAGTATGCTCAAGTTATAAAAGAAATAATCCAAGGGGATAAATGCTAATAAAACATAGAAAATATATACAAAACATCACAAACAGGTCCCTAAAGGGGTATAAATGCAATATTAACCTTAATACCTATTGGTGATTTAGATGAAACGATCCGAGGAGTGTTCTCGGATCATGTGGTTTCATCGTTTTAACTTTTTAAATTTTGCTACCTCGAGCAACTAGTATGACTAGTCACTCCCGATCACAAATGATGCGATCATCACACTTTCATGATGCGCTTAGGGATCTATCTATTTCCTTAAAGTGGTATCATAGCCATAGGTCAGAGATTTCAAATATTATCCATAAATCGAAGATGACATGGGCATTTTAAGTTTTGTGAAGTTTCATCACATTTTATTGATGAATCTGTGATTCATCACTCTTAAAGTTGAAAATAGAGCTTTGTCCCCGAGTATTTAGCATCATATTTCCCTTTACTTGCATAAATAGCATTCATGCATCAATCCACAAAATATGCATTTTAGCATTCATCTTTGCATTAAAATAAGAAGTCGACCCTTGTGTAAAATCCACTGTAAAATATCCACCTATTCACTTGTATTTTATCCCCTCAAAAATGAAATAACACCTTCCTTATAGTGTGTACACCATTAATTGATAATATAGGGAAGAAGACCAGAGTCCCTCTCTTGTAAAATACCCAATAAAACCCCAAAACCTCCTGGACCTTAGAATGCCCATATCTCTCTCTTTCCAACTCCGAATTAGGTCTATTCACCTTCATATTGATATACATCCAGAGACCTTTAAAGTGAGACTAATTTCATTCAATTCGGAGCTCGTAGGCGAAAGTTGGGTTTTTAGGCCTCCTTGTATACTATAAATATGTATATTTGTATTCTTGTATTTGTTATCATGTTTGACCTCATCTCCGTTTTTGGTCAACATGAAACTTGTAGATCTCATCGAGATCTACAACTTTCATGGGTTCTGATTTTTTCCAAATTCGGCCTCCTTCTCCCTCTAATCTTATTTTTCTCTTCAGCCACTCACAGCTCGCCACGTGGCGCCCTCTGATTGCACCACGCGACCCGCTCCCGTTGACCTATCCGCCCGCTCCCTGGACCGTTGGATCTTCATCTAGATCCAACGGCCCAGTGATTTCCACGTCCGCCTTAATTCCACACCGTTGGATCAATCCCAGAATCGCATCTTCACCGCCCGCTAGCGCCTCATCAGGCTCGCGCCACATGGCATCACCTCATCCATCCGATTCACTCCTGATCCAACGGCTCAAACACTTCGCTCTCTCGGTCATTCGATCGAACCCCTGAGCCCATCTCAGCCGCTCGTTAGCGCTACATCCTCATCACACCACGTGGTGTGTTCAGAGCCCTCCGATGTCGCGCCTCAAATCTGATCTCAGGCGTCGATCCGCGCCTCCATCTGGACCGTTGGATCACGAGATCCAACGGTCGAGACGTCGTCGTCAACCTCCGCACGCCCCGTGCCCACGTTCTCCACCGTGCACAAGGGGATGCCCCCTTTCTATTTTTGGCACCATGCCGACCATCTTCTCCGACCACTGACACCACCACGACGTCTCCCACACATCCCTCATGCTCGCCAGCCCCCTAGACCTCCATAACAACCCTCAATCTCGCTCCACAAAGGCCACGAACTCCACCTCGTCGCCAGCTACCCCGTCACCTTCATCCTATAAATCAGTCACTTCCGGCCACTTTCACCCTCATCCGCGAACACAGAGAGTGACTCCGAGCTCCCACCGTCAGATTGGTGACAGCAGTTTGAGCCCAGGCTGAGCGACGATCGAGAACACCTTCAGCGAGATCCACGGCCGACCACCGCCATGTCGCAGCTCCTCCAAGGTTCTTCTACTGACCTTCGAGCGACGACCAGGGAGCTTCCCCCGAGCTTCTTATCCCAGGTAGAACCCTCCATCACTTCTCCGATCTTCCTCTTATTTTTCATTCTCCTTCTCCGATTTAATTCACCGTCCACGAGCATATTCTCGATCCGGCACCCATTCCTCGAGCTCCGCAAGAGAGCTCCGATCTTCGCGCTACCCTTAGTTTCCTCCGATGACGCACTTCATCCTCCACCGACGCCAGCTCCACCACCATAGGAGCTCGATCACCGGTCACCCTCACTGTGCACTCGGCCTCGCATTCCATTCCCAACAACTCCACGAACATTTTCCGTACTTCGGCTATCTTCTAAACCCTGCAGGTGCTATCTCCTTGATTGGTCAGAGTCTGTCGAAGCTGCATTCGAGCTCCTCCGCCACTGCGACCCAGAGCGCCTCCTCCACTCCTGATACCACCGGAAGCTTCATCGCCCCTCTACGATCCTTTCGAGCTACGCCAGAATCTCCAGCATCCTTCTCCGATGACGGGAGGACGAGGTGGAGCTAGACCAGCCTCACCAGAGCCCAGCCCTATCTGCCGCAGGAGGCGGAGGGCCGTTGGGACGACAACCAGCAGCCGTTCGATCCTCTTGATCGAACGACCATGAGCCATCCATGATGCCTCGCCCTGCAGCCGTAGGATCAGGAGGATCCTACGCTCCAGATCGCACCACGTCACCGCCCTATCCGCGTTCCAGGTACCGTTGGATCAATCTAGATCCAACGGTCACTAATCGACCACGTAGTCACCTCAGGAGCGAGGCCATCACCGTTGGATCATTCACTGATCTGACGGACCTAGACACGTCATGCGTCCGCAGCCAGCTGTCGTTGGATCACTCTTGATTCCACAGTCCAGATCCGTCCACGTCGCCCGATCCGAGCCTCTCCCCGACCACTAGGCTCGGATCACCCGAAGCAACTCCGAGCCAGACCTGAACCTCCAGAGCCGCCTGAGCCTCGTTTCGAGCCTCCGACGACCTCCGAGCCTGGGACCCCCACGTGATCCGCACGTGCGTCCTGGGTTATTTGCACCGAGGCCCCTGAAGATATCTAAAATTACATTCCAGTCCCTTCCAGGCGACACCACGTGAGAAGCATGTGTGTTGTGGAGAAATTGCATCCACCCCCTCTACATTATATCTAATTTCATATTGGCCCCTGTCAGCACTTTTTATTTTCAGCAATTTTAATTCATGTAATTGTATTTATACCCCTGTCTTTGCATGCATATTTAGGTACTCATCTTAATTCATTTTTTTAATTTGGAAAATTGCATTGTGTAGCTTACATTGTCCTCTTCATTATATGACACTTGGCATATTTTTGTAATATCAGTGGATTTTTTTATTAATTAATTGGTTCAATTGTGCTACATTTTACCTATTTATGCCTTTTGATTAATAGTGATCTCTCCGTGACTTCAAAAATCCCCAAAAAATCACATTAGATCTAGGAATATTAGATTCACATGCATAAAAAATTCATCTCAATTGCACGCATCCCGAGGCCTAAATAAATAATTTAGTAATTTCCTTAATTAATTTTTAATAGATCCATTTCACATAAAAATTTAGGTTTATTAATTTTCCTGGATTCTTTACACTTAATCTATCTAGTATAATTTTTAAATCTGGAAATAGTGTGATTTGGTATTTATTAAAATTAAATTAGTCAAAATCACCTTGCATTCATTTTTAATACACAGTAAATTCATTGTGTCAGAAAATTATAAAAAAATTAGTGTACATTAATTTCATCCCATTTCATCTTCTGACCCAATTTCATAATTTTTGGACTTAATTTGAACACTTATCTGAATTAACTTATAATTCTTTAGATTATGCATGTGTCTTGCATAAAAAAATCGAAAAAGACCAAAAAACTTTTTTCCCTGAAAATTCAAACCTTGATCCTTACTAAAATTCTACCTAAGGAGACAGCTGCCTCCCTGAGTTCGACCTTGGGCTTGCCCAAGTAAAAAAATTTTACCGTTCTAGATTAACTTGCTTTAATTAAAGTGGTTTTTGATCTGCTCTTATTGTCCGACTGCAACAAACATTATTAATTAATTTGAATATTAATTTGCTCAAATTAACAAGGGTAGTGGGAGCCATGTCATCTATTCACACAATCCTTTTTATGAATTTTTTAGCCCTCTTTAAATGCTTTAAAATTGATTTTTTCACTATTTTATGTTTTCTGTTAAATAAGGAAATCATGGGACTTGAGTTTGTATGAATTGAAAATAGTTTGCTCAAGTTGTGATCATTTTAGTGAACATATATCCATTGTTTCAGGGATGACGAATCTTAACGTAATTAAAGATTCAATTATGGTTTTAATTCATCTAGAAATGCATGTTTATCACTAGTTTCTATTGTAAATCACATTTTAAAATCAAATAAACTTAATTTATGTGATTTGGATTTTATTTAATCGAGTTATGCTAATTCTAGTAAGTATGGGTCACTACTGGAAATTACATACTTGATCATGAAACTTGTTATTGTCATTCAATTAAATTATTGGGAATTATTGATTATTTTCCTGAAATAATTATTGATGAATAGTTTTGAAAGATTTAATAATGATAATTTTTTGATGACCACAACCAACTTGATATAATAATGTCTATTGATCGAATTGGTTACAATGAACATTCCAACAACATAGAAGCTTGAATAGGATTTTGGATTTGTTTACCAAATCTCCATATAATATTAATCAAAAATATTTTGATGGATATTGTATGGTATAACTTCAGTTGAAAAACTGATCATCATATCAAATACAAAATGATAAATCACATTATCCTGACCTGATGCTGATATGTTATCTAGTCTCGGATCGTTGGGGTAGAGGTTGCTTTGTGAGAGGTCTGTCCCACTCCCGTCAGTACTGGCCATGACAGTAGGTAAGGAAAGGATAATGCTTGGAGAGATCATGATATATTTTTCTAATAATTAAATTTGAATAATATGTATTTTGATATTAAACCATCCTTCAAGTAATAACCAAAATTATTTGTTGGTTGATAAATTGGATTGATAGCTGATTTACTATGATTGAATTAATTATATCAAATTTAAACATTCTGTTATGAATAGCAATGTTATTCCCTTGGAAGAATTAATTATGTGAATATGATTCATAGTAATTAACTAGAATTTGAACATGATATGGAGGATCACATAAGTGACATCCATGGTCTTCCCTCAAGGAGAAGGGTTCTGTCACTAGGGATTGTATGTAGGAGACGCATGTCCCAAGTAGCAGCTCTTGCATACACGCGCATATGGATCAGATTCTTTGATTTTTGAAAGAGTAAGGCCATATGCGTAGCGACCCAAATATCAACTCCTCATATTATTAGGGTAATATTTGATTGCGCATAGTGAGTTCTATTCTTGCTGATGGTTGGTTCAATTAACAATGGGTTAACATCGCCTTAGGGGTGGTGGGCATGGGTGTTAAAGACCGAATTTGGATATAGAAGTTGGATTTGCAAGGTACAATGAGTTCCCACTTCTTTTTATCCTAATTGTAGTTTCTCATATTATTGGGATGCAACAAAGATAAGAAAGGATATCCCAGATCTTGCTTGAGATATAATGGTAAGTATATCTCTTACATTGAAAGTGATTAAGGGAATGAAGTTTCAATGTCGACAAGGCAAGACAACTTTGATATAAAATTTCCTAAATCAAAGTAATATATATATATAAGTGTGCGTATAAATATTTATGAAAATTTCTTATTTCATATAATCATCATTAAACATACTCAAAACTACACTCAATGATAACAAGTTAATATCATGGATTGAATTCATGATCTGGATATTGTGCTTGCAGTTGGACACATAATGTATGTGGTTGCAATGTACAAGTTTCCTCATAATAATGAGGAATACCCATCAAATTGATAATAGGACAATAACCTAGGGTTTGTGTGTCTCTATAGTCTTGATCTTTCATCGAGTGTGCTTTGGAAGTATCATTTCGATGATGATCATAATTGTTAAATAATCCTTATAAAATCTAAGAAGATGTTTTGGCATGCATATTTCTCTCGACATTTGATCATGAATGACATGGTTTATTGTATTATGCAGAAAGATGGATCGATAAGAAATGATGTACTCAAAATGGTGGAGTACCTACCTGAACCAAAATCTTTAAGAGTTAAAATGGATGTAGATATGATGAGTGTCAAGTGATTCATAAAGCTTCATAATATTCATATTGTATGAATTGAATGTAGCGTGTATAAATCTTAAAATACTCTTATATTGAAATATTTTGATTTTAACATAAGAAATCCTTTCTCTTAAGCAATGGTTGTTTATAGATGAAGGGAGCGCAGTTAAAGCATGGGTCTGACCCAAGTAAGAAGGAAAGTCAAAGAGTTGACTGTACATTTATGACTTCCATATAACATCCAAAGAGATGAATGAATGCCAATTCTATAATAAGCTGATGTATTGATAATATGACTATATAGACTATCTAAGCTTCTTAGAGAAGGATTCAAATAATGCATCAGAATATTATATGTTACACATAATCATTGAAATTGACTTACTTATTGAAGGATATCAAAGTCTAAAATTGTATCTCATTCTTCTAATAACACTTGCAAATGGTTACATATGTTTTAGAAAAGTAGAAAATTTGATCTTAAAGTTAAATAATCATCCACATGGATATTGATGCAATCGTTGCAATAATCTCTATTGGATATATATACTTCATAATTTCAGTGGGCGAGCCCTTAGTCTTAGAGAATGTCTCCATGACCTAGATATTAGAATATACTCATTGCTTATTTCTAAATGTTGGAAATAAACATGAATTCTGAAGTAGACCTATCATAAAGAGTTATAATGGATATATTTCAAATAGTAATCTAACATCTATAGGACTAATATATTAGAAAATTAATGAATGGTTCATTAAAATTTATAATTCTAGAAATTGTACCTTAAAAGATCAATAAGAGGAAGAAAATCATTGATAATGATATGACACCAAGCCTTGGACATATGTCAATTAATATGATAATGGTATAGATTGTCTAAAGGTTCAAAACTTACATACTTGTTAATATTGTATTCAAAGTAAAAATGTCCAATGCACCCTTATCTGGGAATGATGTAAGATGCCAAGGTATTCAATATCTCTTACATATTTATGTATGTGGATCATCTATACCATAATCAACATTAATGATATGTGATACCATTTGATGATTTTTTGTGATATGAGATTTCTTCCCTTCACCTTAGAAACCTTTGAAATATCTTAATATTTCACATTTTGGTTTAGAACCATAAGACTGAAGGGAGATGAAATGAATTTAATCTAACCTAGGTAGCATGTATCTATTAGATTAATTAAATGAATACCTTATGGAGAAAGGAATATCATTCATGTCTCACTCCTCCTATATCTTAACTCAATAGAGTTGAACAAAGATACAATTGGAACATATGTGACATGATTTTATCAATGATGAATCTCAACATAATTTCCTCTTAGTTTCCAAGTATATATGTAGCAGAGACTAATATATATCCTTAATAAGATTCACGCAAGAATGTTGGAATAATAGCACCAGAGAGTGCTATGTCATTAGGAATATAAAGGATGGTATTGGATACCTATTTTATGACCTTGAAATTCTTAAAAGATTTCATCACTAAGGATATGATTCTTAGGGGATGACTCTCTTAAGAATCGAGATGAAAATGAAGTTAAGGATCTCATTTAATCTTGGGAAGATAATGAGGCTCTTGAAATGATGGACAATTAAATATGAAACACACATACCTCTTCAAATGAGTTTGAGGTTGAATTCCACGTATCAGCTAAGTATGATAATGAATCCAACTGCATATGATGAAACTTCCATGGATCATGTCATGGAAAGATGGATGTTATCAATAATGTCTGAGTATACTTCATATAAAAGTGTCGTATATGCACCCTCGAGGATCCACCTAAAAGGGTAAGACTCATTAGGTGTAAATGGATCTTCAAGATAATGAGGGAACCTGATGAGAAGGTACATAACTTAAAATTACGGATGGTATACTCATGCTACACGTAGAAAGAAGATATTACTTGCAATGAGACTTGCTTTCTAGCGACCATGCTTAAACTCAAAATATTATTGCTAAATATAGCTACACAACTTGATTATGGCATCTTCAAGATGGAAGTCAAGATTGCATTCCTCTATGAATTCCTCATAGAGGATATTCATATGAAGTAGCCCCATGGCTTCATGAATGAGGAATGAAAGGTGTGAAAGCTTAAGGAACTTCATCTATGGACTCAAATAAGCTTCATGTAGTTGGAACATTAGATTTGATGAAATTATAAATGTTATGATTTCAGATAGAATCTTGATGAACCGTGTGAAGCTTAGTAGGAGCGTCATTGTGTTCATCGTGCTAAATGTACATGAAATCCAATGAATTTTGTATGATATAAGGATGTCATTGTGTTCATCGTTTTATAGTCTGTATTCCATACCGTTGATGAGCTGCGGACCTACCCTTTCTAATAGTGTTTAACTGACGGTTTCATTGCAGTCGGATAGATCCGCGTCGATAAAAAATAACCGCACAAATCGATGAAACGTAGAATGAATTTAATATGCGATTTTATGTTTATTTAGCCTGGGCAAGCCCCAGGGTCGACTCAAGGAGACAAAGGAACAACTCGGGAACAAGTTAGAGGGATTAGATTGCGGTTTTCCAAGTGGGATTTTTTTAATTTTTTTATGCGATAAGAATACCGATGCACAAATGCGGATGTATTAGGTTATTTAAGAAAATCAACAAATTAGCCAAATTTATTTTAATGTGAAATTAATCCAAATTGAGTAAATTGTATTTTTCCTTTAAATTTAATCTAATGGTTAATGCAAAATGGAATTTTTGGAATTTTTGGATTTAAAATGCACAAATGAAAACTACGAACTTTTTTTGGGGTTTTTATGCAATTTTTCGTGCAAATGATATGCAAAAATTATGAAATATTTACTGGAAGATAAACATGATGAAATGAAGTTAATTAATATTTTTGGAATTTTCTGACACTTTATGATTTTGTTATGAATTTTTTACTGGAAACAGAGTGACTGCGGGTATTTAATTTCTAATAAATCCACGAAATCAAATTATCTAGAGATTGATTTATCTCAAGTAGATATTTCAATTGGGAATCCAGAAGCTTTGAAATTTTTCAAAAAATGTTATTTTGGAATTAATTACAAATCAATTACTTAAATTGCTAAGGAATTTATTTTATGCAAACGACAACTCCGAATTGGACGAAATTTGGATTTAATTAAAGCACAATTAGATGCATCATCTACAATTTTTTCATAATTTTTGGAGCAAGAAATAGGCTTGTGCTAATTTCAGAGCGTAAATGGGTAAAATATCACTCAATTTCAATGTCTGATTTTTAATAAAATGTCGAATGCTCACAAAAATGTAGAATATCCAGGAGATAAAGATTTAAATGCTCATCAACGTACTATTTTTCATTGAATAAAAGATGCTAAATGATTGTCGAAATTACTATTTGAACTTAGGGTTGTCTATGCAATATAGAAATTGAAATAAATGAACTTAAAACTATGCACAGGGGTGCATTTGTAATTAATAAAACATGCTATAATAAAAGTGCAATTTTCACAAATAAATAAAAATGAACCTTCTTTCTTATGCTAGGGCACAACACATGAAGGAAGGAGGCGGCGAGGGTGCGGCGCCGCTAGTGGCGGCGAGGCCTGGCTGCACGCGCGGAGGATGGCGGTGGGGCGACTTGGCGCGCGGTGGCACACATTGGTGTTGGCGATGGCGGCGCTCCTGCATCTGGAGCTTGCAGCGGCGGCGCACGACTGATGCGGCGTCGCGCACTGCGCGCGGGCGGAGGAAAGGGGAGCAAGGGAGGCGCGTCGCGAGGTGGTTGGTGACGAGGCGAAGCGCGGCTGGTTGCGTGTGGGGAGCGCGCGGATGAGCGCCTGGAGGTGCGTTGGCGGTGCGCTCCGCCTTGGCGGAAGATGGCGAGGGCGCGTGGCGTGCGGCTAGGTCGGCGGGAGGCCGGGCTCGGGCTGGCGGCGACGTCCTTCGAGGCGGCTCGCAGCCGCGGACGGAGGGGCGAGTCGCTCGCTGGCTGGGGCGGACGTGCGCGGCGGTGGGTTGGAGCACCCCGCTGCGGCGTACGGCTGGGAGGCGTGGCCCTTGCTGGCCCTAGGCGCGATGCAGGTGGCGTCGAGGGAGGCGAGGTAGGTGGCGTCGACGGTGGAGGCACGAGAGACGGCCGGCGAGGATCTGGCTGTGAAGGCCTGGAGGCACAGGGGAGGTGGCGACCTGCTGTGCTTGCTTTTTTTTATTTTTTATATATATTTTTTGTTGTGATATGTTTTAATGTAAACAGGAAATACAATGTGATTGAATTGGAATGAAGTGGTGATTATGGTGGTGGTGATGATAGTGGTGTAATTGATGTGGTTTGGGTGTGATGAACAAGTTAAGCAAATAATGTTAGATAAAAAATATGACAAAGTAAAGATAGAGAATTTACCATGTACATATGTATATAGACCTATTTATTTAACAAATGTAAATAAATCATAAAAATAAAATAAAAATACCTTTTTATTCCAATTTTATGTTGTAAATAAATAAAATATAAAATTAGAATAAATGTGCAAAAATAAACAATTAAAAATAAAAATAAAAAATACATATGTGTATATACCTATATATAATAATATAATGTAAATACGTTTATATATTTTTCAAAAAAATAAATAAAAATCACTAAAATGAACTTTGAAAATAAATAAACATTTTTTCGTTTTGAAAATTTTTCGAAATAAAGTCATTTACTAAATTTAAATGAATTTACAAATAATTAAAAAATAGAATAATTTTATTGGTCCACGGGGGATTGTTGACTCCCGGTCAACTCTCCCCCCAGGACCACCCAGTGACGGATCCTTGCCCCCGACCCGATTTCACTTATTTTCCAAGATTGATCCAATCACTAATCATCCAAACTCGGGTTCTGATTACACTTGATCCATCCCTGACCCACGCCTGGGGATTTGCCTAGGGATCCGAGCTCCGAATCTCTCGCCCGACCTCCGTCTTGCCGGACACCTACGAGTATATATCATCTTCTTCCCCTGTCATTAGCCGCATCTTTGGCCCTCGTCTTCCAGTCCCAGGACCTCCCTTCCTCTCTCTAGAGTGACAGCTATCGGAGGAGAGTGTCGCAGCGAGGAGGGAAGGTGTGCAGCCACTGATCCGGCGACTTGCGCCGACGTGCTCCGCCACCGAGCGAGCCAAGCCTCTGGCTTCGACGAGTGATGAATCTGCAATTCATCTCTCTAAAAGTTGAAAATAGAGCTTTGTTCCCGAGTAATTAGAGGTATATTTCTACTTATATTGTATAATTAGCATTCATGCATGCATTGATAACATTTACATTTTAGCACTCATATTTGCATAAAATAAGAAGCCAAATTCACTTGTAATTATTCACCTGTATATTAACTAAAATACCCTATTTTTATATATTTTATACTAACTCCAAATACAATAAAATCAACTCCATAGTGTATATATTACTAACACTAATTAAAGAAAAATCTCAAAGAAATACTAACTTACAAAATTGACCAATAAAATCCCAATCCAAGTGAAGACCTTAGACCTTAAAACGTACATATCTCTCTCATAGAACCTCCGAATTAGGTCTACTCACTTTTAAAGTAATATACATTCAGAGACCTTCGAAACAAGACCAATTTCACTAAAATCGGAGCTCGTATGCAAAACTTGGGTTTTGGGGCCCCTTTTGTACATTATACATAATGACCGTTTTACCCTTGTATTTTATCATTTTATTTTCTTCATTATTAAAAATCCAAAAAAATTAGATTAAGTTGTAAATATTCTTCTTATATTTTTTCTAGTTTTATTTTGATTTTTCTCTTATTGAAAAATGACAAAAAATCACAAAAGATAAAATGCGGTATTTTATATCTATAAGGTACCGCCCAAAAATACATTTTTGTACAGATGATCTCGTCCGATTTTCGGCCCTTCACGAAAGTTGTAGATCTCGTTGAGACGAGCAATATTCATGTTGACCACTTTTTGATCTAACCTCTTCTATTATTTCTTTTTGATTGTTGTTTACATTTAGTTGTGAATTTTCTGGGAGCGACATGTGGCACCTCCGGAAGCCGCCACGTGTCAACTCCATAGATTTTGCAATTAATTAAATAAATACCATATGGCTGCATCCTAGCACGTCAAGTGGCATCCTCTCTCTCTTCTCTACCCATTCCTCTCCCACTCTCCCTTAACTTAAGGGGGAAGCCAACGACACCTCCAAATTCACAACCCACCTCATCCACCTTCTCCATCTCTTCTCCAACTGCCTCCTCCTCCTCTTTATATCCCCCTATCCTCCTTCCTTCTTCCTTCATCCGCCACTCAATAGGAGATAGGTCCAGCTCTGAGATCTTGTAGGTGACAGCTCCAAGAGTTCCCATCGAGCGACAACGATCCCCCTCCAGGCGAGATCCGGCGAGGCTTCTACCTTCGCCGCTGCAAGCTTCACACGAGGCCTGCTCGAGCTCCGTTGCCGCACGTTGAGCGACGACACGAGCAGCTTCGCTCCTCCTCCCAGGCACCTTATCCGTCCACATTACAGGTAACTTCCTTCTTCTTCCTTTCCCTCCTCTTCTCTTCCATTTTCTCTCTCCTCTATTTCATCATCTTCCTCCCACTGAATCATCAAACAGATTGCACTTCTACGGATAAATCACACATTGTGAACGCAACGGTGATTTTTAATTAATTTTTTGATGAACTTTCATCAACCGATTAATGGCTTATTTGCGCCCACCTAAACAAATGCATGAGAAACAGGGGAGGTTGTGAAACCCCCCGCTTCTTCTTCCTCCCTTCACCTCACCACGCACACACCCCTTTGCAACCCATCCACTTGCAGCTGACGCCAGCTCCTCGCCATCACCTCCCAGCTAGTCGCTCTGCCCGCGTGTGGCCGGCCGTGCGCCACCATCTCGTCGTCAACGTGAATCGGCCACGCCACCTTCTCCTTCGCACGCGCGCGCCGGCTGGGCGCTGCCCGCCACCTCGCGCGCAGCCGAGCCCCATCACCGTGCGATCGCGGTCCTCCAACCGCCGCCCCACGTCTCCGCCGTCCTCCTGCTCCACCGCCTACGACCGCCCAAGTAACGACCACGCGCGACGCCCCCGCGCGGGACGGCCGCACGCACAGCCGTCCTCGACCTCCAAGACCGCCGCGCCCCGCCCCACGTCTCCGCCACGCGTCAGTGCTACAAGGCATCACGCGCCACCTCCGCCCGTGAGCTCCACCTGCCGACCAGCCCACCCCGCGCACGCCTAGCCACCAGTGGGTGAGCCGCCTCCACCTTCAAGCATGGAGGTCCCCTGTTCATCTCCAAGAAACAGAGCAAATACTAGCGGACAATAAGACAAATGGTGATTTGCAAAGGGGACACTTGACACCCCTTGCAAGTTATCCAAGAAATTTCAAGTTTTAGGTAATTGCATGTAAGTCCCTGTTCTCCAATTGAGTTCATATTTCTATTTCTCTATTGCATTCATACCCTTGCATTTGCACGTTTATTTTATTGTCATTTTGTCATCCATTTTTAATTCCAAAAGTTGCATTATGTAGCGTAACTCTTGTTCTATCATTTTAGCACTTATTTGTATTTTTCTGATTTGCAGAATATTTATGGAAATTAACTTGGTAAAAATTGCAATACTTTGCCCATGTTGATTGATTAATTTATTGCGCATTGTCTGCTTATCGAAAAATCTCTGAAAAATCATCATTGGTAGATCTAAGTCTATGCTACAGCATATCCAAAAATCACACCATTTGCACGTATAGTTCGTCTTAGAAAAATAATTAGTTAAAACCTTAATCGATTTTTAGTTAATCAACCGTGAAGTGTTTTAAGGAAATTCAAGTTGATTTGGATAGCTCTTGCTTAGACCTATTTGGATTAATTTTGTTTCTAAGAAATATCATCATTTGGTAATTATTAAAATTGGTTTAGTCATTTTCACTAAATCTCTTATTTTATTATCCGTGCATCAGAAAATTCTAAAAAAAATAGGGTAGCTTAATTTCATCCCATTTTATCATCTGGCCAAGTTTGATAATTTTTGGAATTAATTTGACCATCTTTCTGAATTAACATTTAATTTGGCCTGATTTTGCATGTGTATTGCATAAAAAATCGAAAAAGACCAAAAATATTCCCTCTGAAAATCGAACATTGGATTTTGCTAAAATTTGACCTAAGGAGACAGCTGCCTCCCTGAATTTGACTTTGGACTTCACTAAGTAAAAAAAATCTACCGCTTGAAATTAACTCAATCTAATTTAAGTTGTTTTTTATTAGCCCTCTCGTATCCGACTGCAACGAACGACATCAAATTAATTTGGACATTAATCTGACCGAATTAACCAAGGGTGCGGGTAACGGTTATCAAAATGGCGCCATTGCCGTGGAGGCATGGCTTAGGTTAATTTCAAGTGAAATTCTGATTGTTTGATTTTCAATCCCCGAGTAGTCTGACCCCCGGTTTTTCTTGTGAATATTTCTCTGTCTTTTAAAATTTTTGCATTTTTTGTGTCGTTCTTTATCTGACCTCAACTTGTTTTTGTGCGAGGGACACCGGAGTCGAAAATGCTTCGAGGAACACGTATTCTAATTTGTTTGAGTGATTTGAGAGAACTTGTAAATTTCATTTATTTCCACATTTTTCGCATCATTTCCAGCGGTTCCCGTTTGGGTTCTCGCGTGTGTAAAAATAGTGGAACTGTGTCCCCGTGTGCTGTGTGGATTGAATTGTAACATTGGCTTGCACTAGCGGCTCCTCGAGCCATTTTAGGAATTGCTTGTGCTCGTAATTTTTAGGACCACACATACACTTAAAAGACGCACCTAGATCGCAGATCTAGTCAAATTGAACTTGTTCTCCACTCGCTAATAGAACTGCCTGTCTAGGAGCGGATTTTGTCATCTGCATTTACATATAGTGTAAAATTTCAATACTGTAGTGCATCCTGCATAAACGCAAAGGGATCACTGTAAGTCTTCTTAACTCAGCATACGCATCATTGTTTTTCGTGCATCGGCTTTTCTCGATTTCCCCCTCAGTTTTTCGAACTTAAATTAAACGGAAATTAGGACTGGACGTTAGGTGTGCTGTGTGGTTGGACTAAACAAGTGAGAACTTAACTTAATACAGGGACTGCTAACAGTATTGACCAAAAATATTGATAAAAGTGGAAAAATTATTTGCGGGAGACTAATCCCCGACCTTGTTTTCAGGCTGAGTGTGGGTACTTGAGTGTGTGTGAACACCTTACGGCAGAGCCCAAATCCCCGCCTTCCATATCACGGGCCAACTGATCCTAGCAAATATCACGAGTTGGATACTTTTAGCTCATTGACAAGTATCAAGTAGTCTCCGCCTGTTTGCAGGTAGATAGGGGCGAACCAGCGGTGCTCTGCGATAAGGTCTAGCTTTGTCAGCCCCCACCTGCTTGCAGGTAGATAGGGGCACGTCTTTGAGTCCCCAACTCCGGATAGGAGCGAAGTAAGGGAGGATCGGTGGTATCTTAGGCGACAGGATAAACAGGGAAGACGCATCCAGCTCTGAGCTGACTTCCTTATAGGCCGCGTAATCCTTGCTATCTTGCTTGAAAAATCACAGTTAAAATTGACAAGATAAATTGGACTCGGTTTCGATTCCTTCATTGTGTTGAGTGTGAACACAGGGTCTTGGATTAACTTGTTTGCTTCAGGTAGGAGTAAAATCCTATCTTCTTCTCGCCACTTCAAGATGAATGACTGGTGGAATATCGACACATTATTTGCCAATCTTTCTCTGAGTCCCCCACGAAAATCATCTTCACAGGACCAAGCGCACCTTGGACCACCCAGAACTCATGACCCTCTTGAGTTCTGGATCCCTCACACCCAAGGTGGTTACTCTCAAACCAACCCTTCCCTCTCCTCTGATCTTACCGAGGAAGATCATCGCCTCGGTAAGAATTCCTTCCCTGATTTATCCTCTAAACCAGATCATTTTCATTTCTCAGGACTAGAGGACAAGATGCCACCAAAAAAATCCCCAGATGAGGAGAACACAGACGACCCACTTCAGCAAGTATTGGCTCGCCTCGCCCAAGCCGAACAGCGGAATGCGGATCTCACAGCTAGAATGGGACAGATCATTACAGCAGGAGGTATTGACCGACCAATGGTTGATGCCTACAACCCGGCAGAAAACGAGATACAGAATTGGTTGGCACCAGTGGTTCCCGCCGAAGCATTTGAACTGAAGCCCCATTTCCTTAGCCTGCTACCGAAGTTCAAGGGGAATATCAACGAAGAACCGTACACTTTCCTTCGAGACTTCGAGCTGGTTTGCAACAATCTTAGCCATCCCAATGTTGGCCAAGATTACATTAGATTGAAGGCCACCCTATTTGCCTCAGGAGATAAGGCAGCACATTGGCTGAAAAACCTAGGGGTGATATGTACTACCTGGATGCAGTTCAAGGACCTCTTTTTGAAAAAGTTCTACCCCCTAAGTAGAACTAACCAAATGAGAACGAAGATCGCCAGCTTCTCCCAAGGACCCAGTGAAAGTTTCCATGATGCCTGGGATAGGTTCAATGACTTAGTACAGAAATGCCCCTGCCACGACATTCCTGTTCTGTGGTCTAACCCCGGAGATGTAGGGATTAGTAAGTGCCGCCTGTGGAGGAAGCTATCTGAACAAAATTGAGAATGGTGTATGGAAGATCCTGGAGCAGATGGCGGAGACCGGCAGGTCGCAGGCCACAAGGGCCTTTGCGTTGTCTCACTCAATCCTATCCAATGAGACAACCTGAAGGACTGTAGCAGATCTGACCGAGGACCTCATTCCCAGCATGGGGGTGATTGCTGACAAGCTAACCATGGTCGAGCAGATCTACAAGAGAGTCACGGAATTTGAGTCTCTTTCGTGTCTACCGAAGCAAGTGGAGGAACTTTCTGAGAAGGTAGCTAAGATAAAGCTACCTGCCCCTTCTGCACCACCTGTACCTGTACATCGAGTCCATCTTATACAGGAACAGACACCGAGGTCTCAGAGTAGCTGGGATTAGACTTACACCCAGCAGGACCAGCATGCACCCCCACAAGTGGAGACGGGATACGAGGAGCCTCCGCAAGTGTACGAGATCAACGAGCTTTGGTATAGCCATGACCCGATTGTCAGGCAGGCCGAAATGGGGAAGGGTCAGCCTCACCGCCCATCCCCAGCATACCAAGAAACCAGACCCGTTCCCGCACCGCGCTTTCAGTCCAGGCCAGAATAAGGGTACCAGCCTCAGCAGTACCAGCAGCAGCAACGCACCTATCAGCAGGGGCCAGCACCGTCCCATCAGCAGCAGCAATATCGGCATGGCCAACAGGGCCAATACAGAACCTCGTCTGTACATCAGCCAGCCCATCCCACTGAATTGGAGTCCCTCACCTTGGCAATCCAGACCCTGTCTGATAGGGTCCAACAGATGCAGAATGATTATCTTGATATGAGAATCGATATCTATCGTGTCTCTCATACCCAGGACCAACAGATGGCATCAAAGACCCCGATTCTCGCACAGGTTCAGGCCAACCCGAACAACATACTCCATGGCCAAAACCGACCTCGTGATCAGGTATACTATTCAGATAATTATTTATCTGAACATGAGATCCTTTCGTACGATAATGTAAATCATATGTCCCTCAGGAGCGGAAGGACCGTGACCATACCTGATCGGGCACGGGCACAGAAGGAAGGAACTTCCAAGTCTCTACCTGAGGAGAACTTGGAGGAAGAGGAGCAGCACCACCACCACCATCACTGGCAGAAGAAGAGAACATCTGAGTCCTCGAAGCAGCATTCCCACACCAATAGTGAGTCCGGCGAAACTGATGAAGAGCCCGCACCTCCATCTGAGGAGGACCGTCCAGAAGAAGCGGAAGACGCATCACCAATTTCGCCCCAACATGTTTCTTTCAGTTCGAGTCAGAGTCTTAATCTGTTTCAGAGTCCGAGTCATGTACATAACTCAGTTCCAGCTTTCAATGAAAAGATTTCTGTTTCAGAACATGAGTTAGAGTCAATAATCCATTTCCCCCGAGCGCTTACAGGTGGAAAGAAGAAATCCAAAAAAATCCAAAAAGATGACCCTGAGATGGCTGAATTCTGCAACAAATATATCAAGGTCACAATCCCCCTTGAAAAGTACGTGGAGATGACCCCTGCATTCCAAAAATACCTTAAGGTGAGATGCATACCTAGTAGGGTTAGCAGGAAGACTAAAAGCCGTGTTGAAAAACACGTTTTATCAGTAGCCACAACTTATGCAATAAAGAATTCGTTTCCAAGGAAACAAAGAGACAGGGGTGCACATTATGTAGTGAGTCATGTTGATGACATCGCATTTGCACGCACTCTCCTGGACAATGGTTCCTCCATCAATCTGATGCCGATAGCCCTCTATGAGCGGCTTAATCTCGGACCTCTTAGGAAATCTAGAGCCCTTCTACAGTTTGCTGATAACTCAACCAAAAGGTCCCAAGGAGAATTGAGGAACACTGTGATCAAAGTCGAGTGACAAGAATACATGGTGGACTTCACTGTCCTGGATATGGAAACCCCTCGTAATTGGAGAGACTCCCAGATCATTCTAGGTAGGCCCTTCCTCAGAACAGCAAGGGCCTTATTTGATTATAAGATCGGGAAGACTCAGTTCCAAACTCCAGGCGGAGATGAGGGACTCGAAATGAAGCAGACAAGATGGCAGAGACCGGATTCAGAATCCAGCACCTAGTACTCTTCTACCGGAACAGACTGCGATCATGTAGACACAGTTGGGACATGGAGACAGAACCCAACCAACGCCGATGAGTCCCTCCCCTCCGGAGATGATCCAGTTCATGAATCAGTTTGCGAGGTCCTCAGAGACGAGTACAGCTCAGAACCTGCATCGCCCTACATCTTCGATGACATAGAGGCCTAGTTGGGCCTGTCTGTCCTCCCCTCATTAGGATAATCGGAAGATGTGGATGACGAGTCGGACGTGGCTTTTGTCGATTGCATGGAGACTTTTGACGATCCGACTCTTGAGCCGAACAACTTGGTGGCAGCTATCACAGAGAACGATCCAGCCACTTCCAACACCGAGCCAGATCAGATTGAGCCAGACTTCTTAGACGATCACACTATTCCTGAGCTCAAACCTTTACCCACAACTTTAAAATACGCCTTCCTTGCGGGACAAGACAAGAAATTTCCGGTCATCATAAGTTCGCGATTGACCGAGGAGCAGGAATCTCGCTTGCTAGAGATCCTAGAGAAAAACTGCAAGGCAATAGGCTGGAGCATTTCCGATCTCCACGGGATAAATCCCGTTTTGTGTTCGCACCATATTTACTTGGAGAACGAAGCCAAACCCTCTCGTGAATTCCAACGCAGGTTGAATCCAAATTTACGAGAGGTCGTGAAGAAGGAGATAGAAAAATGGTGCAATGCGGATTTCATTTACCCAATCTCCAACTCTAAGTGGGTGGTCCCAATCCATGTTGTCTCGAAAAAGTCGGAAATTCAGACGACCACCAACGAGGACGGAGAGGAGATCGTGACGCGAGTACCCACGTCGTGGCGCGTCTGTGTGGATTACAGAAGCTTGAATGCCGCGACGAAGAAGGATCATTTCCCCCTACCATTCATTGATCAGATCTTAGAGTGACTAGCGGGGAAAGAGTTCTTCTACTTCTTAGATGGGTTCTCGGGCTACAATCAAGTAGCCATAGCTCTAGAGGACCAGGAAAAGACCACATTCACATGCCCCTTTGGTACCTATGCTTTCGGGCGCATGTCGTTTGGGTTATGCAATGCTCCAGGTACTTTCCAAAGATGCATGATTGCTATATTCGCCGAAATGGTCGGCGAATTCTTGGAAGTCTTCATGGATGACTTCTCGGTTCACGACGATTCCTTTGATTCCTGTCTTAGAAATCTGGACCGAGTCCTAAAAAGATGTTGTGAGGTTAATATGGTGCTCTCCTGGGAGAAAAGTCACTTCATGGTGACGGAGGGCATAGTGTTGGGGCATGTCATCTCCAAGATAGGAATGGAGGTTGACCCTGCCAAGGTGGATGTGATCAGACGACTCCAGCCACCAATCAATGTTTAAGCAGTTACGGTCGTTCCTCAGGCATGTTGGATTTTATCGAAGGTTCATTAAGGATTTTTCTAAGATTGCCCGACCGCTAATTGAGCTTTTAGGCAAAGACATTGAGTTTATTGTTGATCACAAATGTCTTGAGGCCTTTAAGCTTTTGCAAGGAATGATTATGGACGCTCCCATCCTACAAGCCCCAGATTGGTCTCTACCTTTTAAGATCATGACGGACGCCTCAGACTATGCTGTTGGGGCTATGTTGGGACAAAGAAGAGATGGCGTCCCGTTTGCAATTCACTACGCAAGCAAAGTTCTTGATACCGCTCAGCGTAACTATACAGTTACGGAAAAGGAAATGCTTGCGGTAGTGTTTGCCTTGGACAAATTCAGATCTCACCTCGTTGGATCCAAGGTAACTGTGTTCACTGACCATACGGCACTACGGTACTTGATGGAAAAGAAGGACGCGGAGGCGCGTCTTCTCCGATGGATTTTACTTATCCAGGAGTTTGACTTGGACATCCGTGATAAACCTGCAAAGAAGAACGTAGTGGCCGATCATCTTTCTCGTCTTGAAGATCTTAATACTTCCAAGGATTCACCAATTCGAGACTCCATCCCGGACGAGTCGATTTTTGTTATCGACTCACTCCCATGGTACGCCAATATCGTGAATTATCTTGTCTCCAAGAAAGTTCCCGAAGATTGGCCCAAGAGCCAAATCGATCGACTAAAGTCGGATGCTAGACGCTACCATTGGGAGGATCCGATCCTTTTCTTTGAAGGACCGGATTGTGTCTGGAGACGATGTATTCCTCAGGAGGAATACCATAGTGTCCTTTCTTTATGCCACAGCTTAGAGGCAGGAGGACACCACTCCGGGAAGAGGACCGCATGGAAGGTACTTCAGTGTGGCTTCTACTAGCCGACTCTGTTTCGCGATGCCACCGCCTTCGCGAAGTCGTGCCCAGTATGCCAGAGAATAGGAGGAACCGTCGGTTCCAAGGATGAGATGCCAATGCAGCCGGTCATCATTTGTGATGTCTTTGATGCCTGGGGCATCGATTTCATGGGCGCATTCCCTGTTAGCCACGGTTTCAAATATATACTTTTTCGGTAGACTATCTATCCAGATGGGTGGAGGCTATCCCGACCCGAGCCGCAGACAGCAGAACTGTCTGTAAATTCATCAGAGAACATAATCTCTAGGTTCGGGATCCCCAAAATGATGATATCAGACAGGGGTAGCCACTTTGTGAATCGGAAGGTGAAGAAACTCCTGAAGGACTACGACATCGAACACCGTGTCGTGAGTCCTTACCATCCATAAACCAATGGTATGGCTGAGGTGTCGAATCGGGAGGTAAAAACCATATTGCAAAAGCTTGTCTGCCCGGACAGGAAGGACTAGTCTCAGATCTTGGATCAAGTCCTCTGGGCATATAGGACAGCTTACAAGACACCGTTAGAACCTCCCCCATTCCGAATGGTATTCGGAAAGCCGTGCCATTTGCCCGCAGAGTTAGTGCACAAATCAGAATGGGCAATCAAGAAGGTCAACTGGAACACGCACCTTGGGCAGAAGCAAAGAGACATGGATCTGAACGAGCTTGTAGAAATCAGAAACCGCGCATATGACAACAGTTTGGTGTACAAGGACAAGGTAAGTGTTGGCATGATAGATATATCAGACGAAAGACCTTTGTTCCTGGACAGAAGGTATGGTTGTTCAATGCTAGGCGGAAGATCTTCCAAGGCAAGTTGAAGTCTAAGTGGACAGGCCTATTTGTCGTCCGTACGGTGCATGATAGTGGATGTGTCGAGATTTCAGATCTCGCAGATGACCCACCGACATTCCTAGTGAATGGACAGCTGTTGAAGCACTTCGTCGAATCCAATGAGCAGTTAGTCCATGTTGAGGAGATTCTATTCATGCACGAGACAGATAAAGCAGATACACCTCGAGCCGCGTATGAGACCTGGCAGCAGTGAGCCCTAGCCATCCGCAGCATCTTGAAAGATTTAGACCGACTCATCTGTATACATCATTCTTCTTGTACATCCTATCCTTTTTCCTCCCACGACTCTAGTAATTCATCCCAGCATCATTGATCACCATCTTGGACTATACTTAGGATGACCAGATCCTAAGTATAGGGGGGATGAGCCACCTGAGTCTGTTCAATGTACATCCTCTAGATCACATCGGTTCTCATACTCACTCCTTTGCTATACTTAGGCTGATCAGAGCCTAAGTATAGGGGGGACCAATGCCCGCAATGTGTATAATCATCCATTTCTCCTCTTGCCCTCGTCCGCCCCATTTTTGATCTTATTCTACACATAGGCTGCCAAAGCCTAAGTATAGGGGGGCGGTGCGACTTCTATACATTTTGTAATTTTAGCTCTCCTACGCTTAGAACGAGCTATGTCTTTTTAGTCACTTTTCGTTCTCTGAGGACATAGCACACGCTAAGTATATGGGGGCGTGTATATATTACATATATTTTACCCATAGCTCATTCTTTCGCGTATTTTCGTGTATTTTTGTATATATTATGCAATAATTACGGTTGGGTAAAAATTTGAGAAACGTTTTTGTAAAATACACTTGTATAAACTGTATAATACTCATAAAACACTTGTATCATAGGATGTATACCAAAAAAATAAAATAAATGTTGAAAATAAAGGCTTCTTATTTACTCTTGCATATCATCCTTGCATTTCAAAAAAAAGAGTCTTGCATTTCATTCCTAGCATGTCATCTACACCTCATCTGCATATGTTGCATATGCAAGGTGAAAAGCTAGTGGGTTCTGAACCAAGTCATGAGTAGATATTGAGGATGGACTTGATTTGACCTTAATCCACCAAATTTCAGAGGAACCTTATAGGAACTGGAGTTAAGAATTCTCAGGTCAAGTGAATTAATTCTTTGAGTCCGCAAGTCTATGTTGACATGTCATCTTGATTAGTCTAAGTAGAATATCTCGTGCACACGCATGATTCTTTTAGACAGTGACCTAACTTGGACAAGCACAATGCACGTAGCTCTTCATTGATGAGGTGGTGAGGAGGTAGAATCCTTTAGCTTGGAGTAGCACACGGGTGGAAACATTCGTCCTCCTCTAGGGAGGGTAGTGCATCTCAACCTAGTCTGGTGGTGTTGAATTCTAAGGACAGGATGCTGTGGGTTGCAATAATGCTTCAAAAGAGGGATAGTCTACTGGCTCAAGAGGAAAAACTCCTGATGTACATGCTGCACCTTATATATAGTACCAAAAAAAAGAGAAAAAAGAGAAAAATGCAAAAACTCCAAAAAAAAAATTTAGACAGGCCAAAAAAAATATTGCCTCTCGGAGTATGTATATTAGCAAGAAGTCTGTAGCTGGATGACTTGGCTACACTGGTCAGGCATCCCGGGATACACTGGATCAAGCCGGGATACAATGGCTACACTGGCTACCGTCCATTTTTTCTCCACCCCCTTCTCTTGATCCGGTTGCACTTGAACTTAGAAGGGAATACCCCGCTCCTCGAGGAAAGAGTTGCTGGATCGGGTTATTGAGTTACCTTGTTAGAGGAGGCTGGTTCTGAGCCATTTCTGATGTGGAGAGATCTTTATCACTTACATAGTACAAGTAAGAATCATAGTCATCAGAAATTTGCGTTTGAGGATTTGTTATGACCTAACTGTTGAGGCGTCTTGAATAGAAGACTTGTGGAACTTGAAGTCTGTTAGGTCTGAAATTCAGATCCCAATAAGGTTCCATCACACAATTAATCCAAAGGTCGAGTCAAGCTCCATTTTCAACTTTTTGTTCATGACCTTGGTATGGAACCCAATCTCATTTCACTCTTGCATTTCATTTCAGTTGCTCGGGGACGAGCAAGGTTTAAGTATAGGGGGTTGATGAATCTGCAATTCATCACTCTAAAAGTTGAAAATAGAGCTTTGTTCCCGAGTAATTAGAGGCATATTTCTACTTATATTGTATAATTAGCATTCATGCATGCATTGATAATATTTACATTTTAGCACTCATATTTGCATAAAATAAGAAGCCAAATTCACTTGTAAATATTCACCTGTATATTAACTAAAATACCCTATTTGTATATATTTTATACTAACTCCAAATACAGTAAAATCAACTCCATAGTGTATATATTACTAACAATAATTAAAGAAAAATCTTAAAAAAATACTAACTTACAAAATTGACCAATAAAATCCCAATCCAAGTTGAAGACCTTAGACCTTAAAACATACATATCTCTCTCATACAACCTCCGAATTAGGTCTACTTACTTTTAAAGTAATATACATTCAGAGACCTTCGAAACAAGACCAATTTCACTAAAATCGGAGCTCGTATGCAAAACTGAGGTTTTGGGCCCCTTTTGTACATTATACATAATGATCGTTTTACCCCTGTATTTTATCAATTTATTTTCTTCATTATTAAACATCCAAAAAAATTATATTAAGTTGTAAATATTCTTCTTATATTTTTTCTAGTTTTATTTTGATTTTTCTATTATTGAAAAATGATAAAAAATCACAAAAGATAAAATGCGGTATTTTATATCTATAAGGTACCGCCCAAAAATACATTTTTGTACAGATGATCTCGTTCGATTTTCAGCCCTTCATGAAAGTTTTAGATCTCGTCGAGACGAGCAATATTCGTGTTGACCACTTTTTGATCTAACCTCTTTTATTATTTCTTTTCGATTGTTGTTTACATTTAGTTGTGAATTTTCTGGGAGCGACATGTGGCAACTCCGGAAGCCGCCACGTGTCAACTCCATAGATTGTGCAATTAATTAAATAAATACCACATGGCTGCATCCTAGCGCCCCAAGTGGCATCCTCTCTCTCTTCTCTACCCATTCCTCTCCCACTCTCCCTTAACTTAAGGGGGAAGCCAACGACACCTCCAAATTCACAACCCACCTCATCCACCTTCTCCATCTCTTCTCCAACTGCCTCCTCCACCTCTTTATATCCCCCTCTCCTCCTTCCTTCTTCCTTCATCCGCCACTCAATAGGAGATAGGTCCAGCTCTGAAATCTTCTAGGTGACAACTCCAAGAGTTCCCATCGAGCGACAACGATCCCCCTCCAGGCGAGATCCGGCGAGGCTTCTACCTTCGCCGCTGCAAGCTTCACACGAGGCCTGCTCGAGCTCCGCTTGCCGCTCATTGAGCGACGACAGGAGCAGCTTCGCTCCTCCTCCCAGGCACCTTATCCGTCCACATTACAGGTAACTTCTTCTTCCTTTCCCTCCTCTTCTCTTCCATTTTCTCTCTCCTCTATTTCATCATCTTCCTCCCACTGAATCATCAAACAGATTGCACTTCTACGAATAAATCACACGTTGCGAACGCAACGGTGATTTTTAATTAATTTTTTGATGAACTTTCATCAACCGATTAATGGCTTATTTGCGCCCACCTAAACAAATGCATGAGAAACAGGGGAGGTTGTGAACCCCCCCTTCTTCTTCTTCCTCCCTTCACCTCACCACGCACTCACCCCTTTGCAACCCATCCACTTGCAGGTGACGCTAGCTCCTCGCCATCACCTCCTAGCTAGCCGCTCCGCTCGCGCGTGGTCGGCCGTGCGCCACCATCTCGTCATCAACGTGAATCGACCACGCCACCTTCTCCTTCGCACACGCGTGCCAGCTGGGCGCTGCCCGCCACCTCGCGCGCAGCCGAGCCCCATCACCGTGCGATCACGGTCCTCCAACCGCCGCCCCACGTCTCCGCCGTCCGCCTGCTCCACCGCCTACGGCCTCCCAAGTATCGACTACGCGCGACGTCCCCGCTCGGGACGGCCGCGCACACAGCCGTCCTCGACCTCCAAGACCGCCGCGCCCCACCCTACGTCTCCGCCACGCGTCAGTGCTACAAGGCATCACGCGCCACCTCCGCCCGCGAGCTCCACCTGCCGACCAGCCCGCCCCGCGCACGCCTAGCCGCTAGTGGGTGCGCCGCCTCCACCTTCAAGCATGGAGGTCCCCTGTTCATCTCCAAGAAATAGAGCAAATACTAGCGGACAATATGACAAATGGTGATTTGCAAAGGGGACACTTGACACCCCTTGCAAGTTATCAAAGAAATTTCAAGTTTTAAGTAATTGCATATAAGTCCCTGTTCTCCAATTGAGTTCATATTTCTATTTCTCTATTGCATTCATACCCTTGCATTTGCATGTTTATTTTATTGTCATTTTGTCATCCATTTTTAATTCCAAAAGTTGCATTATGTAGCATAACTCTTGTTTAATCATTTTAGCACTTATTTGTATTTCTCTGATTTGCAGAATATTTATGGAAATTAACTTGATAAAAATTACAATACTTTGCCCATGTTGATTGATTAATTTATTGCACATTGTCTGCTTATCGAAAAATCTTTGAAAAATCATATTGGTAGATCTAAGTCTATGCTACAATATATCCAAAAATCACACCATTTGCACGTATAGTTTGTCTTAGAAAAATCATTTAGTGAAAACCTTAATCGATTTTTAATTAATCAACCGTGAAGTGTTTTAAGGAAATTCAAGTTGATTTGGATAGCTCTTGCTTAGACCTATTTGGATTAATTTTGTTTTTAAGAAATATCATCATTTGGTAATTATTAAAATTGGTTTAGTCATTTTCACTAAAGTCTGCATATTTTATTATCCGTGCATCAGAAAAATCTAAAAAAATTAGGGTAGCTTAATTTCATCCCATTTCATCATCTGGCCAATTTGATAATTTTTGGAAATAATTTGACCATCTTTCTGAATTAACATTTAATTTGGCCTGATTTTGCATGTGTATTGCATAAAAAACCGAAAAAGACCAAAAATATTCCCTCTGAAAATCGAACATTGGATTTTGCTAAAATTTGACCTAAGGAGACAGCTGCCTCCCTGAGTTCGACCTTGGACTTCACCAAGTAAAAAAATCTGCCGCTTGAAATTAACTCAATCTAATTTAAGTGGTTATTGATTACCCCTCTCGTATCCGACTGCAACGAATGACATCTAATTAATTTGAACATTAATCTGACCGAATTAAAAAAGGGTACGGGTAGCGGTTATCAACGAGCCAACGAGGCAAGGACTCTAGGAGCTCCGTCAGCTCCAGCACAGTCGATCTCGATCACCAGGTACCTCCGATACCCCTTAGGGTAGGTTAATTTCTACTTCGCCCAATTTGCCGCTGGCCTTCGCCGGCCGATTCACTCCGATCAGCTCACTCATTCGATCATCAGACTCCCGATTCACCTTCACGCAACTCCTCTCCATCTTCTCCGCACCTCCGATCACCTTGGTTTGCCCCAGAACCAAGGCTCGGGTCTCCCTCGCCGTCGCTTCGCCGGAGACCTTTGCTCCACCTCATTCCGACCCCCCTGTCACCCACTTACGGGTCGAGGCAATTTGCCCTCGACCCAGAAAGCTTCCTGCGCAGGATTGAAACCAAAAGGGCCTCATCTGGAGGTCCTAAAGTCGAGGAGCAGGAGCTTCAGGTGGTCCTCCTCGCCGGGCCACTCCGGTGGTTCCCGGCCTCATCAGAGCCACCCCCCAGTTGCGGACTAGCCTAGGCATTCTCTTCCCCATCTCAGCAGCCTCATCGGAGCCCTCCACCGCGCGGATTGGGCCGGCGAACTTCGCCAGCAGCCTGTTCTTGGAGGAGCTCCAGTTGCCGTCCGATCGTGCCTCCTCCGCCAGATCAGATCATAGCCATTCATCTGTGGAGCGTGCTCAGCCTTTGATCCATATGAGTATTAGATCGGGAGCGTCGCTCCAGTGAAGAGGCGTGCACGCATCTCCACAGTCAGATCTCCACGTGGCACGTCTCCAGCCATCGATCGTTAATAATAGGGGTAATTTCACTTATTCCCCTCTTTTTATCGCATTTATAGTTTAGTCTTGTAAATTTTTGTCGCCATTGTTTTTATTTTGGAACTTTTACATCTGGGACCCTATGTTTACTTTATTTGCATTTTAGTCATTCTAAGAAAATTCTAAAAAAAATAGGGTAGCTTAATTTCATCCCATTTCATCATCTGGCCAAGTTTGATAATTTTTGGAATTAATTTGACCATCTTTCTGAATTAACATTTAACTTGGCCTGATTTTGCATGTGTATTGCATAAAAAACCGAAAAAGACCAAAAGTATTCCCTCTGAAAATCGAACATTGGATTTTGCTAAAATTTGACCTAAGGAGACAGCTGCCTCCCAGAGTTTGACTTTGGACTTCACTAAGTAAAAAAAATCTACCGCTTGAAATTAACTCAATCTAATTTAAGTTGTTTTTGATTAGCCCTCTCGTATCCGACTGCAACGAACGACATCTAATTAATTTGGACATTAATCTGACCGAATTAACCAAGGGTGCGGGTAGCGGTTATCAAAATGGCGCCGTTGCCGTGGAGGCACGGCTTAGGTTAATTTCAAGTGAAATTCTGATTGTTTGATTTTCAATCCCCGGGTAGTCTGACCCCCGGTTTTCTTGTGAATATTTCTCTGTCTTTTAAAATTTTTGCATTTTTGTGTCGTTCTTTATCTGACCTCAACTTGTTTTTGTGCGAGGGACACCGGAGTCGAAGATGCTTCGAGGAACACATATTCTAATTTGTTTGAGTGATTTGAGAGAACTTGTAAATTTCATTTATTTCCACATTTTTCGCATCATTTCCAGCGGTTCCCGTTTGGGTTCTCACGTGTGTAAAAATAGTGGAACTGTGTCCCCGTGTGCTGTGTGGATTGAATTGTAACATAGGCTTGCACTAGCGGCTCCTCGAGCCATTTTAGGAATTGCTTGTGCTCGTAATTTTAGGACCACACATACACTTAAAAGACACACCTAGATCGCAGATCTAGTCAAATTGAACTTGTTCTCCACTCGCTAATAGAACTGCCTGTCTAGGAGCGGATTTTGTCATCTGCATTTACATATAGTGTAAAATTTCAATACTGTATTGCATCCTGCATAAACGCAAAGGGATCACTGTAAGTCTTCTTAACTCAGCATACGCATCATTGTTTTTCGTGCATCGGCTTTTCTCGATTTCCCCCTCAGTTTTTCGAACTTAAATTAAACGGAAATTAGGACTGGACGTTAGGTGTGCTGTGTGGTTGGACTAAACAAGTGAGAACTTAACTTAAAACAGGGACTGCTAACAGTATTGACCAAAAATATTGATAAAAGTGGAAAAATTATTTGCGGGAGACTAATCCCCGACCTTGTTTTCAAGCTGAGTGTGGGTACTTGAGTGTGTGTGAACACCTTAAGGCAGAGACCAAATCCCCGCCTTCCATATCACGGGCCAACTGATCCTAGCAAATATCACGAGTTGGATACTTTTAGCTCATTGACAAGTATCAAGTAGTCTCCGCCTGTTCGCGGGTAGATAGGGGCGAACCAGCGGTGCTCTGCGACAAGGCCTAGCTTTGTCAGCCCCCGCCTGCTTGCAGGTAGATAGGGTCACGTCTTTGAGTCCCCAACTCCGGATAGGAGCGAAGAAAGGGAGGATCGGTGGTATCTTAGGCGACAGGATAAACCGGGAAGACGCATCCGGCTCTGAGCCGACTTCCCTATAGGCCGCGTAATCCTTGCTATCTTGCTTGAAAAATCACACTTAAAATTTACAAGATAAATTGGACTCGGCTTCGATTCCTTCATTGTGTTGAGTGTGAACCCAGGTCTTGGATTAACTTGTTTGCTTCAGGTAGGAGTAAAATCCTATCTTCTTCTCGCCACTTCAAGATGAATGACTGGTGGAATATCGACACATTATTTGCCAATCTTTCTTTGAGTCCCCCACGAAAATCATCTTCACAGGACCAAGCGCACCTTGGACCACACAGAACTCATGACCCTCTTGAGTTCTGGATCCCTCACACCCAAGGTGGTTACTCTCAAACCAACCCTTCCCTCTCCTCTGATCTTACCGAGGAAGATCATCGCCTCGGTAAGAATTCCTTCCCTGATTTATCCTCTAAACCAGATCATTTTCATTTCCGACTAGAGGACAAGATGTCACCAAAAAAATCCCCAGATGAGGAGAACACAGACGACCCACTTCAGCAAGTATTGGCTTGCCTCGTCCAAGCCGAACAGCGGAATGCAGATCTCACAGCTAGAATGGGACAGATCATTACAGCAGGAGGTATTGACCGACCAATGGTTGATGCCTACAACCCGGCAGAAAACGAGATACAGAATTGGTTGGCACCAGCGGTTCCCGCCGAAGCATTTGAACTGAAGCCCCATTTCCTTAGCCTGCTACCGAAGTTCAAGGGGAATATCAACGAAGAACCGTACACTTTCCTTTGAGACTTCGAGCTGGTTTGCAACAATCTTAGCCATCCCAATGTTGGCCAAGATTACATTAGATTGAAGGCCACCCTATTTGCCTCAGGAGATAAGGCAGCACATTGGCTGAAAAACCTAGGGCTGATATGTACTACCTGGATGCAGTTCAAGGACCTCTTTTTGAAAAAGTTCTACCCCCTCAGTAGAACTAACCAAATGAGAACGAAGATCGCCAGCTTCTCCGAAGGACCCAGTGAACCTTTCCATGATGCCTGGGATAGGTTCAATGACTTAGTACAGAAATTCCCCTGCCACAGCATTCCTAAGACGATCTTAGTCCAGACCTTGTTCTGTGGTCTAACCCCGGAGATGTAGGGATTAGTAAGTGCCGCCTGTGGAGGAAGCTATCTGAACAAAAATGAGAATGCTGTATGGAAGATCCTGGAGCAGATGGCAGAGACCGGTAGGTCGCATGCCACAAGGGCCTTTGCGTTGTCTCCCTCAATCCTATCCAATGAGACAACCCGAAGGACTGTAGCAGATCTGACCGAGGACCTCATTCCCAGCATGGGGGTGATTGCTGACAAGCTAACCATGGTCGAGCAGATCTACAAGAGAGTCGCGGAATTTGAGTCTCTTTCGTGTCTACCGAAGCAAGTGGAGGAACTTTCTGAGAAGGTAGCTAAGATAAAGCTACCTGCCCCTTCTGCACCACCTGTACCTGTACATTGAGTCCATCTTGTACAGGAACAGGCACCGAGGCCTCAGAGTAGCTGGGATCAGACTTACACCCAGCAGGACCAGCATGCACCCCCACAAGTGGAGATGGGATACAAGGAGCCTCCGCAAGTGTACGAGATCAACGAGCTTTGGTATAGCCGTGACCCGATTGTCAGGCAGGCCGAAATGGGGAAGGGTCAGCCTCACCGCCCATCCCCAACATACCAGGAAACCAGACCCGTTCCCGCACCGCGCTTTCAGTCCAGGCCAGAACAAGGGTACCAGCCTCAGCAGTACCAGCAGCAGCAACGCACCTATCAACAGGGGCCAGCACCGTCCCATCAGCAGCAGCAATATCGGCATGGCCAACAGGGCCAATACAGAACCTCGTCTACACATCAGCCAGCCCATCCCACTGAATTGGAGTCCCTCACCTTGGCGATCCAGACCCTATCTGATAGGGTCCAACAGATGCAGAATGATTATCTGGATATGAGAACCTATATCAATCGTGTCTCTCGTACCCAGGACCAACAGATGGCGCCAAAGACCCCGATTCTTGCACAGGTTCAGGCCAACCCGAACAACATACTCCATGGCCAAAACCGACCTCGTGATCAGGTATACTATTCAGATAATTATTTATCTGAACATGAGATCCTTTCGTACGATAATGTAAATCATATGTCCCTCAGGAGCGGAAGGACCGTGACCATACCTGATCGGGCACGGGCACAGAAGGAAGGAACTTCCAAGTCTCTACCTGAGGAGAACTTGGAGGAAGAGGAGCAGCACCACCACCACCATCACCAGCAGAAGAAGAGGACATCTGAGTCCTCGAAGCAGCATTCCCACACCATTAGTGAGTCCAGCGAAACTGATGAAGAGCTCGCACCTTCATCTGAGGAGGACCGTCCAGAAGAAGCGGAAGACGCATCACCAATTTCGCCCCAACATGTTTCTTTCAGTTCGAGTCAGAGTCTTAATCTGTTTCAGAGTCCGAGTCATGTACATAACTCAGTTCCATCTTTCAATGAAAAGATTTCTGTTTCAGAACATGAGTTAGAGTCAATAATCCCTTTCCCCCGAGCTCTTACGAGTGGAAAGAAGAAATCCAAAAAAATCCAAAAAGATGACCCTGAGATGGCTGAATTCTACAACAAATATATCAAGGTCACAATCCCCCTTGAAAAGTACGTGGAGATGACCCCTGCATTCCAAAAATACCTTAAGGTGAGATGCACACCTAGTAGGGTTAACAGGAAGACCAAAAGCCATGTTGAAAAACACGTTTTATCAGTAGCCACGACTTGTGCAATAAAGAACTCGTTTCCAAGGAAACGAAGAGACATGGGTGCACATTACGTAGTGAGTCATGTTGATGACATCGCGTTTGCACGCACTCTCTTGGACAGTGGTTCCTCCATCAATCTGATGCCGACAGCCCTCTATGAGCGGCTTAATCTCGGACCTCTTAGGAAATCTAGAGCCCTTCTACAGTTTGCTGATAACTCAACCAAAAGGTCCCAAGGAGAATTGAGGAACATTGTGATCAAAGTCGAGTGACAAGAATACATGGTGGACTTCACTGTCCTGGATATGGAAACCCCTCGTAATTGGAGAGACTCCCAGATCATTCTAGGTAGTCCCTTCCTCAGAACAGCAGGGGCCTTATTTGATTATAAGATCGGGAAGATTCAGTTCCAAACTCCAGGCGGAGATGAGGGACTCGAAATGAAGCAGACAAGATGGCAGAGACCGGATTCAGAATCCAGCACCTAGTACTCTTCTACCGGAACAGACTGCGATCATGTAGACATAGTTGGGCCATGGAGACAGAACCCATCCAACGCCGATGAGTCCCTCCCCTCCGGAGATGATCCAGTTCATGAATCAGTTTGCGAGGTCCTCAGAGACGAGTACTGCTCAGAACCTGCATCGCCCTACATCTTCGATGACATAGAGGCCCAGTTGGGCCTGTCTGTCCTCCCCTCTTTAGGATAATCGGAAGATGAGGATGACGAGTCGGACGTGGCTTTTGTCGATTGCATGGAGACTTTTGACGATCCGACTCCTGAGCCGAACAACTTGGTGGCAGCTATCACAGAGAACAATCCAGCCACTTCCAACACCGAGCCAGATCAAATTGAGCCAGACTTCTTAGACGATCACACTATTCCTGAGCTCAAACCTTTACCCACAACTTTAAAATACGCCTTCCTTGCGGGACAAGACAAGAAATTTCCGGTCATCATTAGTTCGCGATTGACCGAGGAGCAGGAATCTCACTTGCTAGAGATCCTAGAGAAAAACCCCAAGGCGATAGGCTGGAGCATTTTCGATCTCCACGAGATAAATCCCGTTTTGTGTTCGCACCATATTTACTTGGAGAACGAAGCCAAACCCTCTTGTGAATTCCAACGCTGGTTGAATCCAAATTTACGAGAGGTCGTGAAGAAGGAGATAGAAGAATGGTGCAATGCGGATTTCGTTTACCCAATCTCCGACTCTAAGTGGGTGGCCCCAATCCATGTTGTCTCGAAAAAGTCGGGAATTCAGACGACCACCAACGAGGACGGAGAGGAGATCGTGATGCGAGTACCCACGTCGTGGCGCGTCTGTGTGGATTACAAACGCTTGAATGCCGCGACGAAGAAGGATCATTTCCCCTACCATTCATTGATCAGATCTTAGAGCGACTAGCGGGGAAAGAGTTCTTCTGCTTCTTAGATGGGTTCTCGGGCTACAATCAAGTAGCCATAGCTCCAGAGGACCAGGAAAAGACCACATTCACATGCCCCTTTGGTACCTATGCTTTCAGGCGCATGTCGTTTGGGTTATGCAATGCTCCAGGTACTTTCCAATGGTGCATGATTGCTGTATTCGCCGAAATGGTCAGCGAATTCTTGGAAGTCTTCATGGATGACTTCTCGGTTCACGGCGATTCCTTTGATTCCTGTCTTAGGAATCTGGACCGAGTCCTAAAAAGATGTTGTGAGGTCAATATGGTGCTCTCCTGGGAGAAAAGTCACTTCATGGTGACGGAGGGCATAGTGTTGGGGCATGTCATCTCCAAGAGAGGAATGGAGGTTGACCCTGCCAAGGTGGATGTGATCAGACGACTCCAGCCACCAACCAATGTTTAAGCAGTTGCGGTCGTTCCTCAGGCATGTTCGATTTTATCGAAGGTTCATTAAGGATTTTTCTAAGATTGCCCGGCCGCTAATTAAGCTTTTAGGCAAAGACATTGAGTTTATTGTTGATCACAAATGTCTTGAGGCCTTTAAGCTTTTGCAAGGAATGATTATGGACGCTCCCATCCTACAAGCCCCAGATTGGTCTCTACCTTTTGAGATCATGACGGACGCCTCAGACTATGCTGTTGGGGCTATGTTGGGACAAAGAAGAGATGGCGTCCCGTTTGCAATTCACTATGCAAGCAAAGTTCTTGATACCGCTCATCGTAACTATACAGTTACGGAAAAGGAAATGCTTGCGGTAGTGTTTGCCTTGGACAAATTCAGATCTCACCTCATTAGATCCAAGGTAACTGTGTTCACTGACCATACGGCACTACGGTACTTGATGGAAAAGAAGGACGCGAAGACGCGTCTTCTCCGATGGATTTTACTTATCCAGGAGTTTGACTTGGACATCCGTGATAAACCTGCAAAAAAGAACGTAGTGGCCGATCATCTTTCTCGTCTTGAAGATCTTAATACTTCCGAGGATTCACCAATTCGAGACTCCATCCCTGACGAGTCGATTTTTGTTATCGACTCACTCCCATGGTACGCCAATATCGTGAATTATCTTGTCTCCAAGAAAGTTCCCGAAGATTGGCCCAAGAGCCAAATCGATCGACTAAAGTCGGATGCTAGACGCTACCATTGGGAGGATCCGATCCTTTTCTTTGAAGGACCGGATTGTGTCTGGAGACGATGTATTCCTCAGGAGGAATACCATAGTATCCTTTCTTTATGCCACAGCTTAGAGGCAGGAGGACACCACCCCGGGAAGAGGACCGCATGGAAGGTACTTCAGTGTGGCTTCTATTAGCCGACTCTGTTTCGCGATGCCACCGCCTTCGCGAAGTCGTGCCCAGTATGCCAGAGAATAGGAGGAACCGTCGGTTCCAAGGATGAGATGCCAATGCAACCGGTCATCATTTGTGATGTCTTTGACGCCTGGGGCATCGATTTCATGGGCGCATTCCCTGTTAGCCACGGTTTCGAATATATACTTCTTCGGTAGACTATCTATCCAGATGGATGGAGGCTATCCCGACCCGAGCCGCAGACAGCAGAACTGTCTGTAAATTCATCAGAGAACATAATCTCTAGGTTCGGGATCCCCAAAGTGATGATATCAGACGGGGGTAGCCACTTTGTGAATCGGAAGGTGAAGAAACTCCTGAAGGACTACGACATCGAACACCGTGTCGTGAGTCCTTACCATCCATAAACCAATGGTATGGCGGAGGTGTCGAATCGGGAGGTAAAAACCATATTTCAAAAGCTTGTCCGCCCGGACAGGAAGGACTAGTCTTAGATCTTGGATCAAGTCCTCTGGGCGTATAGGACAGCTTACAAGACACCGTTAGGAACCTCCCCCATTCCGAATGGTATTCGGAAAGCCGTGCCATTTGCTCGCAGAGTTAGTGCACAAATCAGAATGGGCAATCAAGAAGGTCAACTGGAACACGCACCTTGGGCAGAAGCAAAGAGACATGGATCTGAATGTGCTTGTAGAAATCAAAAACCGCGCATATGACAACAGTTTGGTGTACAAGGACAAGGTGAAGCGTTGGCATGATAGATATATCAGACGAAAGACCTTTGTTCCTAGACAGAAGGTATGGTTGTTCAATGCTAGGCTGAAGATCTTCCAAGGCAAGTTGAAGTCTAAGTGGACAGACCCATTTGTCGTCCGTACGGTGCATGATAGTGGATGTGTCGAGATTTCAGATCTCGCAGATGACCCACCGACATTCCTAGTGAATGGACAACTGTTGAAGCACTTCGTCGAATCCAATGAGCAGTTAGTCCATGTTGAGGAGATTGTATTCATGCACGAGACAGATAAAGCAGATACACCTCGAGCCGTGTATGAGACCTGGCAGCAGTGAGCCCTAGCCATCCGCAGCATCTTGAAAGATTTAGACCGACTCATCTGTATACATCATTCTTCTTGTACATCCTATCCTTTCTCCTCCCACGACTCTAGTAATTCATCCCAGCATCATTGATCACCATCTTGGACTATACTTAGGATGACCAGATCCTAAGTATAGGGGGGATGAGCCACCTGAGTCTGTTCAATGTACATCCTCTAGATCACATCGGTTCTCATACTCACTCCTTTGCTATACTTAGGCTGATCAGAGCCTAAGTATAGGGGGGACCGATGCCCGCAATGTGTATAATCATCCATTTCTCCTCTTGCCCTCGTCCGCCCCATTTTTGATCTTATTCTACACATAGGCTGCCAAAGCCTAAGTATAGGGGGGCGGTGCGACTTCTATACATTTTGTAATTTTAGCTCTCCTACGCTTAGCACGAACTATGTCTTTTTAGTCGCTTTTCGTGCTCTGAGGACATAGCACACGCTAAGTATAGGGGGGCGTATATATATATTACATATATACTTTACCCATAGCTCGTACTTTCGCGTATTTTCGCGTATTTTTGTATATATTATGCAATAATTATGGTTGGGTAAAAATTTGAGAAACTTTTTTGTAAAATACACTTGTATAAACTGTATAATACTCATAAAACACTTGTATCATAGGATGTATACCAAAAAAATAAAATAAATGTTGAAAATAAAGGCTTCTTATTTACTCTTGCATATCATCCTTGAATTTCAAAAAAAAGAGTCTTGCATTTCATTCCTAGCATGTCATCTACACCTCACCTGCATATGTTGCATATGCAAGGTGAAAAGCTAGTGGGTTCTGAACCAAGTCATGAGTAGATATTGAGGATGGACTTGATTTGACCTTAATCCACCTAATTTCAGAGGAACCTTATAGGAACTGGAGTTAAGATTTCTCAGGTCAAGTGAATTAATTCTTTGAGTCCGCAAGTCTATGTTGACATGTCATCTTGATTAGTCTAAGTAGAATATCTCGTGCACACACATGATTCTTTTAGACAGTGACCTAACTTGGACAAGCACAATGCACGTAGCTCTTCATTGATGAGGTGGTGAGGAGGTAGAATCCTTTAGATTGGAGTAGCACACGGGTGGAAACATTCGTCCTCCTCTAGGGAGGGTAGTGCATCTGAACCTAGTCTGATGGTGTTGAATTCTAAGGACAGGATGCTGTGGGTTACAATAATGCTTCAAAAGAGGGATAGTCTACTGGCTCAAGAGGAAAAACTCCTGATGTACATGATGCACCTTATATATAGTACCAAAAAAAAGAGGAAAAAAAGAGAAAAATGCAAAAACTCCAAAAAAAAATTTTTAGACAGGCCCAAAAAAATATTGCCTCTCGGAGTATGTATATTAGCAAGAAGTCTGCAGCTGGATGACTTGGCTACACTGGTCAGGCATCCCGGGATAGGTAGCTACACTGGCTACCGTCCATTCTTTCTCCACCCCCTCCTCTTGAGCCGGTTGCACTTGAACTTAGAAGGGAATACCCCGCTCCTCGAGGAAAGAGTTGCTGGACCGGGTTATTGAGTTACCTTGTTAGAGGAGGCTGGTTCTGAGCCATTTCTGATGTGGAGAGCTATTTATCACTTACACAGTACAAGTAAGAATCATAGTCATCAGAAATTTGCGTTTGAGGATTTGTTATGACCTAACTGTTGAGGCGTCTTGAATAGAAGACTTGTGGAACTTGAAGTCTGTTAGGTCTTAAATTCAGATCCCAATAAGGTTCCGTCACACAATTAATCCAAAGGTCGAGTCAAGTTCCATTTTCAACTTTTTGTTCATGACCTTGGTATGGAACCCAATCTCATTTCACTCTTGCATTTCATTTTAGTTGCTCGGGGACGAGCAAGGTTTAAGTATAGGGGGTTGATGAATCTGCAATTCATCACTCTAAAAGTTGAAAATAGAGCTTTGTTCCCGAGTAATTAGAGGCATATTTCTACTTATATTGTATAATTAGCATTCATGCATGCATTGATAACATTTACATTTTCGCACTCATTTTTTGCATAAAATAAGAAGCCAAATTCACTTGTAAATATTCACCTGTATATTAACTAAAATACCCTATTTGTATATATTTTATAATAACTCCAAATACAATAAAATCAACTCCATAGTGTATATATTACTAACAATAATTAAAGAAAAATCTCAAAAAAATACTAACTTACAAAATTGACCAATAAAATCCCAATCCAAGTTGAAGACCTTAGACCTTAAAACGTACATATCTCTCTCATACAACCTCCGAATTAGGTCTACTCACTTTTAAAGTAATATACATTCAGAGACCTTCGAAACAAGACCAATTTCACTAAAATCGGAGCTCGTATGCAAAACTGAGGTTTTGGGCCCCTTTTGTACATTATACATAATGATTGTTTTACCCCTGTATTTTATCAATTTATTTTCTTCATTATTAAAAATCCAAAAAAAATATATTAAGTTGTAAATATTCTTCTTATATTTTTTCTAGTTTTATTTTGATTTTTCTCTTATTGAAAAATGACAAAAAATCACAAAAGATAAAATGCGGTATTTTATATCTATAAGGTACCCCCCAAAAATACATTTTTGTACAGATGATCTCGTTCGATTTTCGACCCTTCACAAAAGTTTTAGATCTCGTCGAGACGAGCAATATTCGAGTTGACCACTTTTTGATCTAACCTCCTTTATTATTTCTTTTCGATTGTTGTTTACATTTAGTTGTGAATTTTCTGGGAGCGACATGTGGCAACTCCGGAAGCCGCCACGTGTCAACTCCATAGATTTTGCAATTAATTAAATAAATACTACATGGCTGCATCCTAGCGCCCCAAGTGGCATCCTCTCTCTCTTCTCTACCCATTCCTCTCCCACTCTCCCTTAACTTAAGGGGGAAGCCAACGACACCTCCAAATTCACAACCCACCTCATCCACCTTCTCCATCTCTTCTCCAACTGCCTCCTCCTCCTCTTTATATCCCCCTCTCCTCCTTCCTTCTTCCTTCATCCGCCACTCAATAGGAGATAGGTCCAGCTCTGAGATCTTGTAGGTGACAGCTCCAAGAGTTCCCATCGAGCGACAACGATCCCCCTCCAGGCGAGATCCGGCGAGGCATCTACCTTCGCCGCTGCAAGCTTCACACGAGGCCTGCTCGAGATCCGCTTGCCGCTCGTTGAGCGACGACAGGAGCAGCTTCGCTCCTCCTCCCAGGCACCTTATCCGTCCACATTACAGGTAACTTCCTTCTTCTTCCTTTCCCTCCTCTTCTCTTCCATTTTCTCTCTCCTCTATTTCATCATCTTCCTCCCACTGAATCATCAAACAGATTGCACTTCTACGGATAAATCACACATTGCAAACGCAACGGTGATTTTTAATTAATTTTTTGATGAACTTTCATCAACCGATTAATGGCTTATTTGTGTCCACCTAAACAAATGCATGAGAAACAGGGGAGGTTGTGAAACCCCCCTTCTTCTTCTTCCTCCCTTCACCTCACCACACACGCACCCCTTTGCAACCCATCCACTTGCAGGTGACGCCAGCTCCTCGCCATCACCTCCCAGCTAGCCGCTCCGCTCGCACGTGGTCGACCGTGCACCACCATCTCGTCGTCAACGTGAATCGGCCACGCCACCTTCTCCGTAAAACACGCGCGCCAGCTGGGCGCTGCCCGCCACCTCGCGCGCAGCCGAGCCCCATCACCGTGCGATCACGGTCCCTCCAAGCGCCGCCCCACGTCTCCGCCGTCCGCCTGCTCCACCGCCTACGACCGCCCAAGTATCGACCACGCGCGACGCCCCCGCTCGGGACGGCCGCGCACACAGCCGTCCTCGACCTCCAAGACCGCCGCGCCCCACCCCACGTCTCCGCCACGCGTCAGTGCTACAAGGCATCACGCGCCACCTCCGCCCGCGAGCTCCACCTGCCGACCAGCCCGCCCCGCGCACGCCTAGCCGCCAGTGGGTGCGCCGCCTCCACCTTCAAGCATGGAGGTCCCCTGTTCATCTCCAAGAAACAAAGCAAATACTAGCGGACAATAAGACAAATGGTGATTTGCAAAGGGGACACTTGACACCCCTTGCAAGTTATCAAGAAATTTCAAGTTTTGGTAATTGCATATAAGTCCCTGTTTTCCAATTGAGTTCATATTTCTATTTCTCTATTGCATTCATACCCTTGCATTTGCACGTTTATTTTATTGTCATTTTGTCATCCATTTTTAATTCCAAAAGTTGCATTGTGTAGCATAACTCTTGTTCTATCATTTTAGCACTTATTTGCATTTTTCTGATTTGCAGAATATTTATGGAAATTAACTTGGTGAAAATTACAATACTTTGCCCATGTTGATTGATTAATTTATTGCGCATTGTCTGCTTATCGAAAAATCTTTGAAAAATCATATTGGTAGATCTAAGTCTATGCTACAACATATCCAAAAATCACACCATTTGCACGTATAGTTTGTCTTAGAAAAATCATTTAGTGAAAACCTTAATCGATTTTTAATTAATCAACCGTGAAGTATTTTAAGGAAATTCAAGTTGACTTGGATAGCTATTGCTTAGACCTATTTGGATTAATTTTGTTTCTAAGAAATATCATCATTTGGTAATTATTAAAATTGGTTTAGTCGTTTTCACTAAAGTCTGCATATTTTATTATCCGTGCATCAGAAAAATCTAAAAAAATTAGGGTAGCTTAATATCATCCCATTTCATCATCTGGCCAAGTTTGATAATTTTTGGAATTAATTTGACCATCTTTCTGAATTAACATTTAATTTGGCATGATTTTGCATGTGTATTGCATAAAAAACCGAAAAAGACCAAAAATATTCCCTCTGAAAATCGAACATTGGATTTTGCTGAAATTTGACCTAAGGAGACAGCTGCCTCCCTGAGTTCGACCTTGGACTTCACCAAGTAAAAAAATCTGCCGCTTGAAATTAACTCAATCTAATTTAAGTGGTTTTTGATTACCCCTCTCGTATCCGACTGCAACGAACGACATCTAATTAATTTGGACATTAATCTGACCGAATTAAAAAAGGGTACGGGTAGCGGTTATCAACGAGCCATCGAGTCAAGGACCCCAGGAGCTCCGTCAGCTCCAGCACAGTCGATCTCGATCACCAGGTACCTCCGATACCCCTTAGGTTAGGTTAATTTCTACTTCGCCCAATTTGCGCCGCTGGCCTTCGCCGGCCGATTCACTCCGATCAGCTCACTCATTCGATCATCAGACTCCCGATTCACCTTCACGCAACTCCTCTCCATCTTCTCCGCACCTCCGATCACCTTGGTTCGCCCCAGAACCAAGGCTCGGGTCTCCCTCGCCGTCGCTTCGCCGGAGACTTTTGCTCCGCCTCATTCTGACCCCCTGTCACCCACTTACGGGTCGAGGCAATTTGCCCTCGACCCAGAAAGCTTCCTGCGCAGGATTGAAACCAAAAGGGCCTCATCTGGAGGTCCTAAAGTCGAGGAGCAGGAGCTTCAGGTGGTCCTCCTCGCCGGGCCACTCCGGTGGTTCCCGGCCTCATCAGAGCCACCCCCCAGTTGCGGACTAGCCTAGGCGTTCTCTTCCCCATCTCAGCAGCCTCATCGGAGCCCTCCACCGCGCGGATTGGGCCGGCGAACTTCGCCAGCAGCCTGTTCTTGAAGGAGCTCCAGTTGCCGTCCGATCGCGCCTCCTCCGCCAGATCAGATCATAGTCATTCATCTGCGGAGTGTGCTCAGCCTTTGATCCATATGAGTATTAGATCGGGAGCGTCGATCCAGTGAAGAGGCGTGCACGCATCTCCACCGTCAGATCTCCACGTGGCGCGTCTCCAGCCATCGATCGTTAATAATAGGGGTAATTTCACTTATTCCCTTCTTTTTATCGCATTTATAGTTTAGTCTTGTAAATTTTTGTCGCCATTGTTTTTATTTGGGAACTTTTGCATCTGGGACCCTATGTTTACTTTATTTGCATTTTAGTCCCTGTCTACGTGGAACACGTGCATCATAACGTGCTATTTTGGACAAATTGCATGTATGGGCTTGGGTTTTACTCTATGTTATGGAATGAAATTTAGTTTCTGATATTTGCAGTTATACCCGGTGCGTGGATTAATTTGAACATGTGTTGATTTTTTTACGTATTTTATACTTTTTACCCTTAGTTTTTTGCACGTGTTACATTTAAGCCCTCCGAACTTTGTTTTCTTGCAAATAGGTCCCTATGTGCTGTAGTTTTTTTATTGATTTAATAAAATAGCAAATAAACTCCAAATCGAGTGAAATTTGGATACGTAGCTGCTGCCACTGTGTAAAATTTCACTAATTTTTGGGACATTTTTATTGATTTTTGTTATTTTTAAAAATTCAAAAACACGTATTTTTGTTACTGTTTGAAAAAGAAAATAAAAGAAAAATATAAAAACTTTCTAAAAATTCTAAAAAATTAGGGATTATTAGTTTAATGGTTTTCTAGGTTCTGTCCATTTTTTTGCTATTTGGATTTATACAACCATAAAAATTGAAAAACCATAAAAATAATTAAAAATTCTATAAAATTCAAAAAATGCAAACTCTTTTTCTGTAGCTTAGTTTTTGTATATATTATTCATAAAAATTTTCTTCAGATTTGTATAGACCAATTACATATTTTTAATTGATCTTTCAAGTCTGACTGCATAGTGACCCACTGTTTTCCCCTTTCTCTATTTTTAGAAAATCAAATAAAATTATAAATTTCTCATAAAATTATCAAAAACACTTAAAAATATAAAAAACACAAAAACAATTTTATTTCAATTTTTGGAGCATTTTTGAGCATTTAAGTAATTGTTGGATTTGCTTGTTTACCCCTTTTTCTTATATAATTAAAAAACACAAAAAAATTTAAAAACATTTAAAATCCACCAAAAATATTTTTATTCTTTTTTATCTTTTTAGACTACTTCAGGCCATCTCGGCCATCCCGTGCTCCTTGAGTTCAACCCTGGTAGCTATACCAGGTAAAATTAAATAGCAAGACCGCTATTTGTTTGACTTGTGTGATTTTTATATTTGGTGGTCTTGTATTTTTCTTGTTGACCGATTCTCTCGATACAGGTCGCAACGACCCTTGAGTTTATTTCTACCTCACCTGGATCTTGGTTTCACGGATTCATAGGGTCATCAAAATGGCGTCGTTGCCGAGGAGCACGGCTTAGTAGTCTTTTTCGATTTTTCGCGGTTTTCTTTTCCGCGACTTTTCTGTAGATATTTATAGATATTTTATTTCTGATTTATTTACATATTTATCTGGACTGACACACTTCTGTTTCTGTTTCTTGCGAGGGCCCGAGGATCGAGGTGGATTTTTCGGAAGCCGAAGCAACCCTGGATTCGGAGGCGGCTCTCTTCTTTACGGAGCTGTAGGAGAGCGCGAGGAGGAGAACCGAAGTGCGGGAACCGCGGAATAGCCGCGAAATAACCGTAGACCTAGATTAGAGTAGTTTAGTTTTATTTTCTGCAGAATTATATTTTTGTAATAATACAGGAATAGAGACCTTGGACTTGGGTGATATCGGGGTCTATTTCGCCGAGCACCGGTGTGCTCTGGGGACCTCACCGCGGTTTTCGTCGGTTTTGATTTCTGACCTCACCACTTTGTAAACATAGGGTCACCTTGATGCTCCCTTTTGTCATGATGCAACTTATTTTTCATTACTATTTTTTAAAATCCTGAACTTTGGTAGAAATTCAATTCGTATTCGTATGTAGTCTTTATTTGATCCGTATTCGGATTTCATGTTTATTGGATCCATATTTGGATTTCATTCTTTATTTGATTCATATTTGAATTAATCTTCTTCGATCCGTATTCGTATTCAATAAATTTTTTATTCGGATTCGGATTTGGATTCGTATTTTTAAGGATATTGCCTTAATGCATATCCGAATCATATCCATATTCGTATTCGATAGAGGTGAAGTGAATATGGATATGAAAATAGGCATATCCGATCTATATCCGATCCGTTTTCATCCCTATGTATCAATATTTTCTTATGCACATCATGTATTGTTAGTAGTTAATTATTGTAATTAGATTTTATATATGGGTCTAATGAGATTGCCCCCGCCTCATTTTCTGAGTTTTTTTATTTTTTTGAAAAATAACACCATGTATATTGATCTATATATCCCGCCTATATGTCATTCGAATCTCGTCAGAAACAGAGACTCATATGCCCTCCATCTAGAACAAGTCTATTATAACAATGTTTAGACCGTTAAAATTACATGTTTTAGATTAAGGGCAAAGGACTATCTATTTCTGAAGAATTTTGAATGACATGTTGGAGGGATATGTAAATGAATATATATTGTGATATTTAAAAAAATAAAAAAATTCGTAAAATAATGAGGTGGGGGCAGCCCCTTTCTTCCCTATATATTGATTTTTTGTTGAGATGTGGGGGAGAGGGGCTATTATACCTAACATGTAAATTTTAGTTATCACCACACCCCCCCTCTCTCCGTCACTGCCAGCGACAACAAATATTTCTAAAACAAGCCCCCACTGATATCATGGTGTCTCCGCAATGATATATATAGTTCCAACGACCAAACATTCGTTACAAAATAATAATGCCAACTGCTGCCTCCATATATAGTGTGCAACCATTTGTGCTGTAATTATAGTACTCAAGTGAAGTTTTGGCTAAGCTTCTCCATAATTTCGCAGAAAAATATAACGATCCATTTAGCAACGTAGAGTGGATCACGAATTTAAAAAAAAATGCAAAAATTCACGTTATCACTGGAAGTACGGAGGCATTGTGCATCAAATTGGACGTCGGGGCAATAGTTTTATGGTTCGGGCCCCTTTCTCCTTCCACTTGATTATATTCTGTAATTAAGAAAATCCTAATGACTGTAGGCCCGATTAGCACCCACCTTTGTCCTTCTCTAGGTGCTGCATCAATTTAATCAATACTGATGATGGGAGGATGCTAATTACTGGTCCACATACTTGTCCCCCAGGAGAATGATATTTTCCCTTCTAGAGCGCAATCGAAGCGAAAGGTCCATAAGAGTTCAAGCTTGACATCAAGTTTTGTCGCAAGTTGGAACAAGATCACGGTAGTCGTTTATAGGGATGCACATGTGCGCATGCGCGTGCTCCTCTATCCATGGCCTTGTTGTATTTAAAGTTGTATTTAGACTTTAATTGGAAAGTCTATGTAATTACAATTGGCATTCAATTTGGTTTCAATTGGGAAACCAAATGGTTTGGAGGGTAAGTTGGGAATTCCCAAATTTGAAATATGGGAGTTTGGGTGGAAGTTTAGTCCCACATCGGGGAGAACTAAACTTTTTGGTGGACTTAAATATGAGTCCACACCCCAAGCTCTTGTAGCAATAGTAGAGAAGAGGAATGGAGGACCACAAACGCGCGCGCGCGTTCCGCTCCGCTCCGTCTCCGGCTCCGGAGAGTCAATTCGGATCTCGATACTTTTGCTATAGATTTCATTTGGTAAGTCGATTAAATTAATCGTGTACGATTAATTTGGTAAGTCTACTTAAATGGGAATTTAATACGAATTTTTGGGATCCGAAAGGATGCGTCTTCGGGACGCATCTTTTGGAAACCAAAGGACGCATCTTTTGGAAACCAAAGATCGCATTCTTTGGAAACCAAAGGTCGCATCTTTAAGACGCGAGACCCTCTATTTATATCCCTCACCCGACTCAGTTTTTCTACACTCGCTAGAAAAACCTCTCTCTCACGCTCTCTCTCTTGTTCTCGCGGACGAACGTCTTTCTCTTCACCTCTCTCGGCTGCAGTTCACTGAGGTACAATCGAGGACGATCCCGTTGGTGTGCGCTGACGACGATCGTGAACCGTCGTATCCTGGGAGCGGATCGCCAGTACCCTACGCACCGGTATTGTGGGGGCGATATCTTCTCTAAGGACAGTCCATTTTCATGGACGCTTCGGTGACTTCTAAACTAATCTCTGTTTTATTTTGCTTGCCGCAATACGTTTATTGCTTTACCCTTTCTGGATCCTGCCCGTATTTGTGTTTCTATTCTTTTAATCGGTATTTACATTGAATAATCGGATAATGATTGGGAAACATATGATTAATATGATTTTAATCTGCATCGTTTCTCTGTTAATTCATTTGGATCCGATTTTATACTGTTTAATGTATGAACTGGTAATCTTATTCACAACAGGCCTTTTGCTTCTAAGCCATCATTCTCACCTTCTTACAGGCATGAAGAAGGTTCGATAAGGCTAAGAAAGAGGCCCTCGTAAATGTTAAACTTGGCAAGACTCGAGTTCGCTGGAGAATTCATTGTATGCACACAATGAAATTCAATGTTTAAACGTCCAGAATTGTTGTAATTAAGTGGAATATTTCGGTCTCATGATACATGTGAAACAGTAAAAAGTTGAGGATCTATATTGCAGCAAGACCGTTGTTGGAATAACCAAGGGCAGAGAACTGTAAGCACCTGCATATGCATGACAATATGCTTCGGAGTCGAGCCTGCGTGTGCTACCGCGCCAATGCCGTAGCATGCATGGGCAGGGCGTGTATGTTTTACTATCCTCAGAAGATATTTACGTTTCTTGCAAATTTTGAATTCCGAGAAGGTATAGCATATAGAATGGTTGGCAGCTTTCAAATCGGAAAGTTCGCCTATTCAATTCTCCTCATATATTTAATTCTCGAGGCTATCAAATTTTATGGCACATTGTCGTTACTAACGCAATAATAGATATATACATGGAGTGCCCTTCAAATGATACGGTGTCTTTTCAAGATTGAAGAGATCCCACGATGGAGCTGTTAGATATCAATTTAAGGATTTTTCTTTATTCAAAGAATTTACTTGACATTCTTTTTCCTTATACAAAGAATTTTCAGACATATTTTCTAATTTAAATTTTATCTGCTAATTCAATATATATATATATATGTAAGTATGTATGTGTCTATATATATATATATATATATATATATATATATGAGGTAAATGGGGCTGCCTCCAGGGAGTAGCCAACTTGGCTACTCCCATCTCTGTTTTTCCCTCATTTTTAAATTTTTGCGAAAATAAAATTTGTATATTCATCATTATATCCCTCTCACATTCTATTAAAATTTCGTAAGAAACAAAGACTCCTACGGCCTCCATACAAACATGGTCGATTTAAAAAATCCTGCGACCGTTAAAAAAATGACGTCTGGATGGAGGGCTTAGGAGTCTCTGTTTCTGATGAAATTTTAATAGAATGTGAGAGGGATATAGTGATGAATATACAAATTTTTATTTTCAAAAAAAAAAAAAATAAAAAAAATGAGGGAAAAATAGGGGTGGGAGTAGCCAAGTTGGCTACTCCCTGGGGCAGCCCCATTTTCCCTATATATATAGCTCATCTTGTTTGCACTTTTTTTATTTGTGTGTAACTTCTCGGGCTTAGGTTCCCGGTTTGTTATCGATGAAAACTGACCCCTGACAAGTTGTTGGATACGGGCCCAGTAGGACCAGTTAGCAACCACCCAAAATGCTTAAGTTCAAGTTCTCAACTAGTAATCCCCACCACTTATAATCCACTCTCACACTTTGTGAGTTTAGATGTGGAACTAAATTTGGGGTATGTGTATTACAACATCACCCACTTATATTTGCAACGTCCTCGTTGCATCATGGCGCATTCACTTACTTCCAGTGACAGTGGCGGCTGCACGCTCCCCGGCTTAGGTCACTTCGAGTAGTTCTTTCCACTATCAGAGGGAACCTGTTGTGATACCATTTGTAACGTCTCGTGTTTATATCTCCGGTCCATTGTCGAGGAAGATTGGCCTGATAACTTGTTGGGTATGAGCCCAGATGGATCTGTTGGCAACCACCCAAAATGCTTATGTCCAATTTGTCAAGTAGTAATCCCCACCACTTATAACCCACTCTTACATTTTGTGAATTTTAGATGTGGGACTATATTTGGGCCCGAACCTAACAAGTTATCAGAGGCGGTTTTCCTGGATAAAAGACCGGGGACTTAAGCTCGGAACGTTACAAAATGGTATCAGAGCCAATTTCCCTCTGATAGTAGAAATGACTACAAGAGAGGGTGGAAGCCACCCATACAAAGAGGTAGGAGGAAATGACTACCCGAAGTGTGCAGCCATCACTGTCACTAGAAATAAGTGATGGGTCATGTCGCAGCGAAGATATTGCGAATATAAGTGGGGGAGGTTGCAATACACATATCTTCAAAAGATAGTCCCACATCTAAAACTCGCAAAGTGTGAGAGTGCTTTATAAGTGGTGGGGATTACTACTTGATAATTTGAGCTTAAGCAATTTGGGTGGTTATCAACGGATCTGTATGGGTTCGAATCCAACAAGTTGATAGGGTTGATTTTCCTCGATAACGGACCGAGTACCTAAATCCGGGACGTTACATTATGATCTTTTATAAAATATTCTTTCGAACTTTTGACCAACATTGGAGGGATTTCGTGCTCTGTAAATGCAAAAGTTCCTTGTAATATCCGTATACTCTATTTACATTGATACAATGATTAATTTGTAAAATAAAAACTCAATCAGTAACATTCCGTTAATATTAACGTTTTCAGCTAACAGTTATATTAAAATGAATTTCCTTTTAGTATTTTTATGGTGATTTGCAAAAAATATCGAGTATTATTCTATCGATTAGTTTTGCGGATGTAAAATGTAGAAAAAAAGAACATATTTGTAAGTTAACTAATTATTTATGTTGTATATTAATTAACTAAGCAAAATACTAATCAATTATGCAAAAAAAACAATAAAACAGGTTATATTGCAAAGATGATAAATGAGGTGGTGGCTTCTCTCTTCGTCGCTTCCCTTTGCCGACCTCCGCCAAGCATACCTAAGCCACATGTGACCTCTATCTTCATCTCCTATGTAACCATAACTACTACCTCTCATGGCATGTAACCATCCCTGCTCCCGGCTCCTCCGCCCTTGGGGTTCGTTTGGTTGCAGGGTTGGGTACTATTCACAGGGCTGGGTGAATAGTAAACTGCGAGGAGGGAGTACCCCTGTGAATAGTACCCAACCCAACCCTGTCCAACCCTGCAACCAAACGAACCCTTGATGCCCTCTCAAGAAAGGCTCCGAGTCCCACCAAACACTCAACGAAGCTCCTCCTATATCCTCTCTAAGGCTAAAGCCCAAACTAGTAGATCATTGACCCCATTCACGGTTTGCTCCCCTCACCGCCATCACTGCATTTCGCCCGCGCCATCTCTAGTAATGAAAAATCGCCCCGTCCTAGGCTCAAGAATTTAAGAGGGATCAAACCACCCTCACATTTTTCTTTTAATTTAGTTTTATTTTTATTCATAAATCATTAGGTTTTTTAGTATGCAAATATATGTGAGCAATGTTTTTTTGGATGAAAAAGAGGGTGATCTCTCGAGTTGGGAGTCACCGCACAATTTTATATTATATCAAAAGCAGTGGTACATCATGATTTAACTTGACCCAGAAACACGAGAGAGCCTTTCAATGAGAGACAACATTTTCAGAATAAAACCTCTGATTTTTGAAGACGTGTTCATTTCTTTCCTGCCAAATTACCCATAGTGCTGCAAAAGGTTTTGTCACATCATCAGATGAACTGCCTCCTACTTTCCTTACCCTTTCCCAGAATCTCGAAAAACCACCCACATCCACCCATTAAATTGCTAATTCTCTCCAGACCTTCACCGAGGTCCGACAAGTGAGGAAGAGATGCTCCGAGTTCTCAACCTGCTCCCTGCACCTGTCACACATCACATCCTGAAGATTCAAAAACCTCTTCCTCCTTACATTGTCCATTAACTTGTCTCTTCTCAAGCACCAAAGGAAAACTTTTATCCTGTTCGGGATCTTGCTTGCCCAAATAATCTTCACATCCTGGACCAAGTCCATATCTTGTCCTTCTTCTCCATTTCTCAGCTCACCATATAAATTTTTGACAGAGAATTTAGTACCTATCCATACATAATGGTCTCTGATATGTGAGAGATTTGTGGTTTAATTTAAAGGTGAAGAGTTGTTGCATTCTATATTTAAAATATGTTAACTATTAGAATAATTTTCAATCAATGAAATAATAATCTATAATATACTATTAGTCTTACCAGAATTAATATTAGACGAATGTGATGGAGTGATTTCCGCCACTATGAGAAGAGATCATTTAACATTTCTCATTTATATGGATATATGCATGTATGCATATATAAATATACGCAGTCCGTATATGGGGTTAAATAGGGCTACACCAAAGGATGAGCCAACTTGACTGTCTTACCTTTATTTTTTAAAATTCACAGAGAGGATTTTATATCACTATATGACAAAATATGTTTCCATTCCAATTCCGTGTAAAGCTGATTTTTTTTCTTTACAAGGGATCAAATTCAGCAATTCTGGTATCATTAATATCTAATAAGCTTGTTAGTTGGATATGAATATCGAATTGAGTTCAAATTTGAATGAAAGCATGTGATCTAAATCCTACAAATTATTTTTACAAAATACATTAAATACGAAAAATAGTGTAAGCAACCACGTTGGTTCCTTGTTGAGGGTAACTCATTTAACATGTCTGCGTGCATGTGTACACACATCCATACAGAGCCGTATATACATGCCGACGTTGTTGAAAATTTAATCATCTTAATAACGCGTTCTAATTGTACTTTACAAAATGTGTTCTTTTATCGAAAATGCTAATTTTGTACCCTCTTATTTGTTGGGTCCCATATGTGCGTTGTGTCCAATATTCGCACTAATCGATACAATCGTGATTTTAGTAGTACAAAATATTATTCGGGCCCTTACTGGAAATTACTAGGCCGGATTGGTTCTACATGGGCCATAATTAAAAGCCCATTTCTTCTTCTTTGCTAAAACACCATTTTTTTTAATCTTGGGTAAGGAGTTGGATGTTGGATTTTTTTACAGTTGTGCCTCTGTTAGACTCTGCAATATCAGTTATGATCTTTCCTTTTTGGCAATATAAGTCATTGCTCTCTCTTTTTTGCAATATTAATTGTGCCCCTATCTTATTGCACATTAGCGCTTGAGTTCTTCCGTTAGTTCCTCCATTAATGACATAAACATAAACAAAGTATGGTTTAAACAAGCCAAAGTTAAATTTTTTTTACAATTGTACCCCTACAATTTTAAGAAAATTACAATTATACCCTTTTCCCTTTCCAATTACACTTCTACTCCGAGATAACATTTGTTGCAGATGGGAATGGACAGAAAGTAACCCAAGAAGCACAACAATTATAAATCCAAGAAGGTAGCGACACAACTGATATTGCAAAAAAGAATGAAGCTTAACCGATATTGCAGAATTTAAGAGGGGGACAACCGTTAAAACGCAAGAATTTTGTATGATGGAGGTTTTTGAAAGAAACCACAAGGCAATAGGATGGAGTGTAGCTGATCTCCAGGTGATAAGCCCGGTCTTGTGCTCCCACCATATCTATCTCTAAGAGGACGCTAAGCCATCGCGTGAGTTCCAACGACAACTGAAACTGAATCTTCGCGAGGTGGTCATGAAGGAAATATCAAAATGGTGGAGCGTCGATTTTATCTACCCCATCTCTGAATCCAAGTGTGTTAGTCCATTGCATATGGAGTCCAAGAAGATTGGCGTCACTACAGTTGTGAGTGAGTCTGGAGAGGAGATAGCTACCTGGGTACCCACTTCTTGCAGAGTCTGTGTGGACTACGATTTAATCAGACCACTGATGAATCCCCATTCATCACTCTTTATTCTTTTATTTTAGCTAGATATCTTGGCAAAATACCATATATATGATTGTAAATACAATAAGTTACCAAAATGCATGTTTTTTGTTAATATTCAATAATTAGCATGTTTTTGTGTAAAAATAAAATAATAAAGAAGAAAGAAAAAGAAGGAGATATTTAGAATAAATATCGAGTGACCCGAAGCCAAGGGAGGGCCAAGCAGTGGCCTGACCGCAAAAGAAAACAAGTAGAGAGAGATAGGGCCATTCACCTTGCACATACACCCGCCTTCAAGTATATATTTTATTTTCACAAAAATAAAAATAAAAATGTATTCCTCTTATTTTGTATATATTTTGCTAAAAATATAATAAAAATGAGAAAATAAAATAAAAACAAAAATAAAATAATTTCTCTCTCTTCACATTGTACATATACCATGTATATATGAATAAAACACCTATTTATTTCACCTTTGTAAATAAACAATAAAAATCAAATAAAAATTATTTTATACTCTCAATTTTATGTTATAAATAAATAAAATATAAAATTAGAGTATTTGTAAAAAAATAAAATAATAAAAATAATAATATAAAATACATTGGTATTTTATACCTGTATATAATATTATATTGTGTATATAACATAATTTATTTTTCAAAAAAATAAATAAAAAATCATAAAAAATAATTTGAAAATTAATAAACATTTTTCATTTTGTAATATTTTAAAATAAAATTGTTTCCTATTTTATTTTTAATTTCTAAATAATTTTGAAATGGAATAATCTGATTGGTCCACAGGGGACTAACGACCCCCGGTCAACTGTCCCCCCGGACCACTTCCCCCACGGATCTTGGTTTCGACCCCTCTTCACTGATTTTTCTCAAATCAATCCGCCCGTCTTTCTTCTCGACTTGAGGCTCCGATTGCCGAGGGATGACCCGCGATCCACGCCCGCCATACCCTTTAGGGATCCATCCCTCAATCATCACGCTTAACTCCATTATTCTCGGACCTTGCAACGTATTTAGCCTCGATGAGCCGCAATTTTCACGCATCTTTGGGCCGTCCCCCCTCATCGCCGATTAATTCCTCCTCTTCATCCGTGTGACAGCAGGTGGTAGAGCGAGTCGAAGTGAGGCTTTGAGTGTCGGGAACCTCAGATCTAGCGAGCCTCCTCACCGTGCTCCACCACCGGCGAGCTCGAGCCTCTGGACACGTCGCACCATTGAGGCAAAGACCCCCGGAGGTCCAGCACCTCCAGCCCAAACGACTTCATCCATCAGTTAGGTTTGATCACCTTTATTTCGCTTTGATTTTTGAATTCTCGATTCCGACCAGCTACCCTTCATCGGCCATCTCATCGTACTCCGACCATCCATTTTCGAATCCGACCATCCCCTCTCCTTCATCAAACCACGCTCCACATTTTTCTCCCCTTCGTTCCCCCTGGTTCGCCCTGGAACAGGGATACCGCCTTCCTTTGCAGTCACCTCACCAGAAGGCTCCGCCCCGCCTCGCCCAACCACCTATTTCACCCTCTAATGGGTCGAGGAAATTTGCCCTCGATCCAGTGATCCTCATGTGCAGGTTTGATCGCGAATGAACCTCATCTGGAGGTCCAACAACTGAAGCACAGAGCTCCAGCTGTTTCTAGCGTCGTCGGGGACTTCCAGCACCTTCCGGCTTCATCGGAGCTGACCATCAGCTGCGGATCACCACCAGGAACGTTTCCCCCATCAGAGTAGCATCGGAGTAGCTCCCAGCCACATGTATCGGTCGTTCAAAGTTCACGGGCATTGAGTTCTTCGCTGCTCATCCTGGACCCTCCTCCGTCATCTGATCGAGCTCCTCTACCAGGTCTAATCTCAGCCATCCATCTGCGGGGAGCTCGCATCCGTTGGATTCATCGGAAGATTGAATCTCGTCCGTTGATCATCGAAGGGTATCATCTAATCAGAGCTGTTTGATCTTAAGTGAAGACTCCTCGACTGTCGGATCTGAAATAAAGAGGTAATTTACACATAGGCCCTTAGCACTTTTCACATTTCAGTTTAGTCCTGTAAATATTCTTAGAAGTTGTTTTTATTTGGATAAATTGCATTCAGGACCTCGTGTTTATTTTATTTGCAAATTAGTCCTTCTGAGTGTGTTGCACGTGACCAGTCACGTGTTTTTTGGGTTATTTGCACTTTTCTTCCTGAGGTTTATTATTGTTATTGTTTGAACTATGTTAAATAAGATTTGCATATATACCCCTGTTTGTGTGCTTCACGTGCCGCCCTCATGCGTGCCTGGGCTTTTTGCATTTCAAGCCCTACATTTCTTCTGCGTGTTATTATTTGGCTGAATAGTTTTCAATATTTGCAACTGGGTCCTTGTGTGCTGTGCATGTTTGATTGGTTGAATAAAATAGCAATTTAGCTCCAAATCTCCTGAAATTTGGATACGTGGTCCCTGCCATTGTGTAAAAATTTCATTGAATTTTTGGAACATTTTTGTTTTCAATTTATATTTTAAAAAATTCAAAAAGCTTATATTTTTCTATTGCTAAATTGAAAAAATCAATTAAAAATATTAAAAACCCACTAAAAATAAAAAATAAATGTATGCTTGTTTTTGTGTGTTCTTGCTTCTGTCCGAATTTCATTGCATTTGGACTTATAAAAACCTTAAAATTTGAAAAACACTAAAAAACTCATAAAAATCATAAAAAAATTAGAAAAAAAAATCAAAAAATGCAATTTCTTTTCCTGCAATTAGGTTTTTATTTGTAATTTTTCGTAAAAGTGTTGCTAGACTTTTATAGGCTATTTTTCTATTCTTAAATAGCCTTTAGAGTTTGGCTGCACAGTAGCTTGCAATTTTGCTCTTATTTCATTTTATAAAAATCATAAAAATATGAGAAAAATACCAAAAACATTTGAATATTCATAAAGCACAAAAATATTTTTATTTCAATTTCCTGACTTGGTTTGGTGTGTTTAATAATTTGTTGGTTTGTGACTTTTTCCCCTTCTTTTATATTTTCTTTATAATTAAAAATCACAAAAAAATTTAAAATCTAAAAATCCATAAAAAATATTTTATTTGCTTTATTTTTGATTCTTGACTACTTCGTAGGACTTGTCCAATCCGTGCTCCTTGAGTTCGACCTTGGTAGCTATACCAGGTAAAATAAAATGGCGAGACCGCTATTCGTTTTATTTGATTGATTTTGATTTGGTGATCTTTGTTTATTTATTGACTTAGCCTCATGGTTCGGGTCGCAACGACCCTGCTTTACACCTTAACTCGGACTGTGGGATTGTCGTGTCATCAGAATGGTGTCGTTGTCAGGGAGCACGGCTTAGTAGTCGGTTTTCATTTTTCAATTTTTTGTATTTACTTGAATTTTCTAGTAATAATTTCGTGTTCCATTTTTATCATTTTATAATAATCTGTGGAATGACACATCTTTGTTTGATTTTCTTGCGAGGGCATGAGGATCGAAGCGGCTTTCTTCTGGAAGCCGACACAACCGCGGTGGTCAGAGAGGGCTCCTGTCTGCATAGAGCCGCAGGAAAGCACGAGAGAGGAGAATAGGAGATTGGGAGCGTAGAATAGCCGTAGATTAGTTTTATTTTCTGCAGACATATTATTGTAATAATACAGGGACGGACTCAGACACTTAGAGACTTTTGGTGTTTATAAAGGTCTATTTCATCAAGCATCGGTGTTCTCGGGAGACCTCATCGTGGTTTCCATTGGTTTTGTTTTTATGGTCTATTTACTTCTTATCTGATATTCGAGGATTTAGCCTTAGCCTTAGGATTTTATCTGATTGTGACGTAATTAATTAAGGCCCAACCCTAATTATCTGTTTGTACCTATAGTTTGCTAATTGGACCTAATTAAATAAATCACAAAGAAAAAGTCGGCTTAATTTGGCTCAAGTCCACGTACCGTGAGGAACCACATACAACACGTTTAGGATCTGTTGTGGCGGACACCAAGTGGTTCCCAAGATCAGACTCAGCACTTTAGTTTGATTACCCGACTACTGTGCTTCTCATGTAGAATTGCTTCGTCTAAGGCCGCTTTCCTCGTGTATACATTTTATAAGTTTTGTGTGCAAATTTTTTTATTTTGCAAAATTCATTGTGTAAAAATTCTCTTTGTTTTCAAAATTCTTTGAAAAATTGCATTATTCTTTACATCATTGTACATAGCATTTGCATAGCATTCATATTCTTTTGATTGAGCTTAATGATTGAACTAGTCCAATAAAGTCGAAGATTGGAGCTTGGTTGGACCTTACTGCACCTAACTGCACTGGAACCTTATGGGAACTAGGTTAAAGGTACTTCAGGTCATTCGGACTTAATTCTTTAAGACACAAGGCTGGGTTCAAGTCACCTCAACTAACTAACGAGAACTTTTCAAGACACACGCATGACCTTTGTCGGTCGTGACCTAACTTGGACACCTGCACCTTTCACTTGGCTCAACTCAGTTAGAGTAGTGAGGGGGTTGTATTTGCTGGTAAAAGATGCACACGGGTGGAAACATTTGTCCTCGTCGAGGGAGGGAAGTGCACCCCAACCTGATCCAGTTACAATGAGTTCGAATGATAGGAGAGTATGGGTTGCAATAAAGCTTCAAAAGAGGGATACCCTTCTAGCTCAAGAGGGAAATGTCCTTATGTAAATGTTGTTGTAAATAGTATTTCAAAAAAAACTCAAAAAAGTGGACATGCATGAAAATAAAAATAAAGTGTCTGTCGGAGTATGTATATAGAAAATTTGCAAGCTTGAGCATCAAAGTTATACCATGTGAGTCTGCAGCTAGATGACTTGACTACACTGGTCATGCATCCCATGATAGCTAGCTACACTGTCTACCGTCCATTATTTTTTTCATCTCCTCCTCTTGAGTTGGATGTCACTAGAACTTAGAAGGGAATACCATGCTCCTTGAGGACAGAGTGCTGGATTGGGGAATCATTAGGTTGTCATTCTGGAGAAGTCAGTTCCTTTGTCATTTCAATTGGGAAGAGCCACTATCACTTACATTGTACAAGTCGGCTTCATAGTCATAAGGGTTTGCGTATGATGTAGGCTAGTTCTGACCTGGCTATTGAAGTGGTTCGAACCGAGTTCTGATACTCTCAAAGGTTGTTGTGTTCTAAATTTGGTTCCCAATCAGGTTCCACACACATTTCACACCAAGGTCCAACCTGAGCTCCAAACTTTGATTTTGTACAGATAAGCTTATATTATCAAAATCAATTCTATTTATCATTTATTCTTTATTCTTTCTTCTTCTTTTCTTCTTTTTCTTCATTCTTTTTGTACTTGTTGCATAAGTGTTTGCTAGGGACTAGCAAAGGCAAGTATAGGGGGGTGATGAATCTCCATTTCATCACCTTTATTCTATCATTTTGACCTTACAAATCCTGGCTAATGCATGTAAATAGCATTAATTTGTGCATAATATCATTCATTATTTATTGTATTATTTGAATATAAAATAAGGTTTTTAATGCCCAAAATTATAGAATAAAGAGAAGAAAAAAAAAGGAGTAAAATATTGAAAATATTTTATGACCCTAAACCCTGAGACCAAGTCATGAATGGAGTTGGTCGATAAGGAATAAAGTAGGGGGAGATAAGGGCAAAAAATGGAAATAAAATCCCATTTATTCATTCTTTATTTAAGTATTTTTTCACCTATTTTATTCTTTATTATTTATTAATAAAATAAATAAACAATAAACATTGTACGTAAAAGTTGTAGATAATAATATGAATAAAAATACGAAATTGAGTTTGCATAAAAATAATACACAATGTACATTCTATACACAAAATAAAAAGCTAAAAACCAAACTTCACAGACCCATATCTTTCACATAAAAACTAAAAACATATTAAAATCACCTCGAATTGTATATATCCTTTCATGATCTCTTTAATGGTGGCAGTTTCTTATTTTTTGGAGTTACTATGTGAAAGTTAGGTTTTGGGCCCCTATTGTGCATTCTACCAATTAAAATATTCCATTTATTCATTATTCATTATTTTTACAAATTTCTATTTTTATAATTTTTATACCTTATTTATAACATATATCCATATTAAAATTAGAATAAAACCAAAAGTAAAATGTAAAATAAAATAAATCTATGTGAAAACATAGATGAAATACCTATGTTTATGCTTGTATATAAATAAAAGAGGAATATATTCTTTCATTCCTTTATTATTTATTTTTTTATAATAATTTAAATATTATATATATTCTATTAAAATGACAAATCTAAAATAAAACTCAATAAAATTCATTAAAATAAAATAGTAGCCATAAAACATAGATAAATATTTAAGTGTACAAATAACATCCTAAAAACAAAATAAAAAAATATTTATACTCACAAAAATAAGTTATAGATTTATAAAATAAAAGAATAAAATAATAAAATACAAAATAAAAATAAAAATAAAAATGCATAAAACATGATCAAATATACCTATAAATATACTAATAAAAATTAACTACTAATAAATAAAGCCAAAAAATAAATAAAAATCATAATAAAATACTATATAAAATAATAAAAAAATTTATTTTATACACAAAAAATAATAAAAATATTTACTTTTTTAAATTAATTATTTTTGAATAAAATTGTTAACCTGTCTTTTAACGGCCCGATGTGACCCAATGGCAGAGCTCGGACCGTTGACCTCTGGTCAACTGTCCCATATGGGACCTGGCCCATCAGAAATGTCTATTCCCCTAGCTTCTGCCATTTTTCCCTCTTGACACGTACATCCATCATTGTCCCTCCCTTCATGACATTTGATCCTAGATCATTGTACATCCACGCCAGCCCCTTACACCTGGTGTACATAGCTTGAATTCGTTAATATCGGTCGGTCGATAGGGTGCATATACTTGTGTATAAATAAAACCCCATGCCTTCCTCTTCAAATTTGGTCATTTCTTCGTCCTTGGACCCCTGGATCTCGATCTAGAGCATATCCCCGTGACCTCTGCTCCTTGGCTCTGAGGTAAGAATTGCGCCCATTTACTTATTTTAGATAGATTTCATTATCAGCATTTTAGTTGTGCAGTTAGTTTTATGTTCAAGGTACTATTTTAACGTTAGAACCTAGATTTGTAGTTCGTTGGAGCTCCGCTCCGGCGAACATTTCCACCAAGTTTCCTTTGTCTTCTGACCACCACTTCACCCGCATTTCGATCATCATCATGTTCTTCATGCTATGTACTCCTTCATGTCACCCAAATCGAATCCCATCTGGAGATCAGTTCCTCCACTCCGTCGCTCACCGGAGGAGCTCCGCCTGACACCACCTACCACCCATTTCACCCAATAGGACCCCCAGCACCCATGGTTTGTGTTGCGTGTTTTCCCTGTAGGGTCTGGAGGCCAAAAGACCCGCGTAGGGTCGATTTTTGCTAAAGAACCAACACCTGGAGCTCGTAAACTTCCTCGACCTCTCCTGAGCACGCTGGAGCTCCAGGTGCCTCGTGGAGACCATCATCAGATGTGGGGAACATCCTGGAATGTGTAGCGCTACTCGGCGACGATGGAGGAGGCCGGAGGAGCCCGCTACAACCGATCAAATCTCACCCCAGGCAATCTTCTTACAAGTTCTTCCAGACTAGCCCGGAGTTGTCCAATGAAGACGACAACCATAGTTTTGATCAGAACCGTCCGATGGAGCCACTCTTCGATCGATGGATCCTCTCTTGGATCTGATATCCATCGCTCATCGACGAACCATCATCGGGCTCGGAGAGGACGACACGTGGCAAGTAAAGATCATCCAATCGTTCGCATGCGCCTATATTGGGGCAAATTGCACATCTTAGCCCCAGCATTTTTTTATTTACATTTTAGTCCTATAAATAAAAGTTGATGTTATAAAATAAGCAGAAATTTTTCATTGAGGACCCTGTATTTATTTTAATTAATTTTAGGTCCAGTCTACGTTACGTTACTTTAGGTGGCGAAATTGCATGTATATTTTGTGCAAATTACATGCAGGTCCCTGAATCTTTACATATTTTCATTTTGGTCCCTACTTTTTGAGTCACATGTCGGTGAATTTGCACAGACTAGCAGGTTTTGTAAATGTTTTAGTCATCAAAAATTAAATAAGCGTTGTATGTTTTTGGTGTTTTTGCATAGAGCCCCCTGTATTTGTTTTTATTTGTAAAAATTCCTTTGTTAGGACTTGTATTTTTGTGTGTTTTACAAAAAAATTAAAAGGAGCCTAAATAATCCTTTTTTATCTATAAAAATTCCAAACAAATACAAAAACTTTTTGAAAAAATACAAAAAATAAGTATATATTAGTATTTATTGAGTCCAGAAAACAAATACCTTGAAAAATACGAAAAAGAAAATGAAAAAAATTACAAAGATCCAAAATCCAAAAATATATATATAAATTCAACAAAAATCCCATTAATATGTTTTTCTATTTTAAAATTATCTATATATTATTATTTATATGTTAAAATTAATCTGAGTAATTTTGGGACTTATTATTATTTTTAAAAAACCCAAATTAATTTCAGATTATTTATTAATCCCATAATGGGGATATTTTTAACTTGAAAAATACCTAAAAATTAGAAAAAGTCCCAGAAAATAACAAAACATTTAGAAAAAAATCACAAAAAACATTATTTTTACTATGTTTATTTATTTTTACCTATTTTTATCTATATAGTGTCTATATATACCTTATATTGTATTTATATATGTACATATATACATATACATATATATTAAATGAAAAAATATAAAAATATGAAAAATATAAAAATAAAATACAAAATTACAAAACCAACAATAAAATAAAGTAATATATAAAATACAAAAACCCACAAAAACAATAATTAAAAGAGATAAAAGACATAATTTTTGTGCATTCATGTCTCCTCATCTCGTTTGTTCCCAGTGTTCGACCTCTACTCATGCTTACACCTATGCACATGTTTATTTAGAGTTATAATAAATTTTAATACCACATTTTTGCTATTCATTGCTTTATTCATATTGTGGGTTAATTGTTGATTAAATGAGGATTATTGAGCGGTCAATGCATCGACTATCGGTCTGCCTTGTGGATTAATATGACACTCGATCCACCTCAGTTATCAACCACAAGGTGCTTGGTTCCTCAGTTATCAACCGCAAGGTGCTTGGTTGGCATGTATTAGATCTCCACGAGATAAACCATGCACTATGTTCACACCACATTTACCTGGACGAAGATGCCAAGCCATCCCGTGAATTACAGAGAAGACTAAACGCAAATCTTAGGGATGTCTTCATGAAAGAAATCATGAAATGGTGTGATGCAGGTTTCATTTATCCCATCTCCAATTCAAAATGGGTGAGCCCCTTGCATGTAGTTCCAAATAAGTCAAGGTTTACGGTGGTCACAAATGACAAAGAAGAGGAGATATCTACTCGGGTACTGACATATTGGTGAGTGTGTGTTGACTACTGCCATCTTAATACAACAACAAAGAAGGACCACTTCCCCTTACCATTCATTGATCAAGATTTGGAAAGACTAGCCGGAAAGGAGTTTTCCTACTTTCTAGATGGGTACTCTAGGTACAACCAAGTGGCAACCGCCCATGAGGACCAAGAGAAGACTACCTTCACTTGCCCATTCGGCACCTACGCTTTTAGGAGAATGCCCTTTGGATTGTGCAATGCACCAGTGACATTCTAGAGATGCATGCTTGCAGTCTTCGCTGAGATGGTAGGGAGTTTTCTTGAGGTGTTTATGGACGACTTCTCTATCTATGGTGATAGTTTTGATTCTTTTCTCGATCACCTGGACAGAGTAATTTAGAAATATCATGAAGTCAATCTAGTGCTATAATGAGAAAAGAGGCACTTCATGGTCACAGAGGGAATTGTGCTGGGTTACATCGTTTCCAAACGTGAAATGGAAGTCGACCCAACAAAGGTGGATGTGAAAGCCAATCTTGAGCCACCTCAGACATTGAAGAATGTGAGGTCATTCCTGGGGCATGTGGGATTCTACAAAAAAATCATCCGTGATTTCAGCCGCATCGACCGACCTCTTACAGAATTTCTATGCAAGGAGACCGAGTTCAATGTTGATCAACAAGTTCTCCTTTCATTCAATTAGCTGAAGGAGCTTATCACTCAAGCTCTATTCCTACAGCCACCGGATTGGTCTCTTCCCTTTGAGATCATGATGGATTCATCAGATTTTGCAGTTGGGTCTGTTCTAGGACAGAGGAAATACAAGGTGCCATATGCCATTCATTATGCCAGGAAGACATTACGTGAACCTCAAATAAATTACACTACAATGGAAAAAGAGTTGCTTGATGTGGTATTCGCCTTGGAGAAGTTCAGATCTTATTTGCTTGGATCAAAAGTTACCATCTTCATAGATGATGAATACCCATTCATCACTCTTTATTATTATATTTTAGCTACAAAAACCTTTGCAAATGCATGTATATTCATGTAAATACAAATAATTATCAAAAGCATGCATTGTATAAAGTTTAATCATTAGCATGTTTTTGTGCAAAAATAAAAGAATAAAGAGTAAAAAGAAAAAAAGGGAAATATTTAGAATAAATATTGAGCAACCTAACCCAAGGGAGGGCTCAACATGGGCCTGACCGCATAAAAACCAAAGTAGAGGGAGATAGGGACTCATGTGTGTAGATATTTATGTAAATAAAATAAAAATATTTTCCTCCTAAAAATAAATTAAAAAAGGTTTGTAAATATTGGTATATATTTAAATATAAAAACAAGATAAAAATAGGAAAAAATTTAAAAAAGAAAACAAAAACACCACTCATGTACATAGTCACCTTGTATATAGTCCACTCATCCCTATCTATTTAGCTTTATAAATAAATAAAATTAATTTCCAAAAATTTTGTAAATATTCTATATGATATGATGTAAATAAATAAAATAAAAACAATTAAAACAAAAACAAAATAAAAATAACAAAAATTAAAAATCCAAAAATACTTTGTAAATATACCACGTATATATATGTACATATCTATTTATTTCACCAATGTATACAAATAATAGAAATAAAATAAAAATATCTTTTTATTCCTAATTTTATGATATAAATAAATAAAATATAAAATGGGAATAAAATTGTATAAAAATAACAAATTAAAAATCAAAATTAAAAATCTATATATTGTATATATACATATATATAGCCCTACTATGTACATACACTATTTTTATTTTGAAAAATTTAATTAAAAATCACTAAAAAATAGAAAATATTAAAACAAAAATATTTCATGTTTTGACTTTTTAATAATTCTGCCATTTACTATTTATAATTGATTTTTCAAATCTTTTCCACGTGGTAGCTTCTCATTGGTCCACGGAGATGTTGACCTCCGGTCAACTCCCTCCGCGGACCTTCTTCTCCAGCGGATCTCGCGCCCGACCCGACTTCTCCTCTTTTTCCGCGCTCGATCCGCTCGCCATCTCCGCAAATCTCGGGTCCTATCTCTTCTCCTTGCATTGGAGACCCTCGCCGGGGTATCCACATCGGGATCCGCGCTTCACGCAGCCCTACCCGACCAACCCTTGCCGAACCTGCACCCATACATAAGACGAGCTCCGCCACCCTATTCTTGCATCTTTGGCTTGTCGTTCCCCCTTCCAGTGACCTCCACCTTCAGCGCGAGAGTGACAGCTTGCCCCGGAGGTGTTGCAGCGAGGCTGAGGACGTTCAGACCACTGATCCGGCGATTCACCACTGCCGTGCTCCGCCCAGAGCAGGAGCTCGAGCCTCGGACGTCAACGCTCCTTGAGGCGAGGACCCAGAGCTTCGCAAGCTCGCCCACAGTCCATTCATCCACCCAAGTAGAACCATTGCCCTTTCCTTTTCGTAAATTTCAGATTTCCCCCAATCCGCACCGCCGTCGATTTTCGCCGATTCCGACCATATCCCCCTCCGTTCGATCATCGGAATCCATCACCACGTTCGCCCTTCCCTCACGCACGTTCTGCACCCCTCCATTCAACCCAGCTCGAACAGGAGCTGGGGTTCGAGCTCCTCCGTCCACACCCTCGCCGGAGCTCGCCCACACCGACCCCCCGATCACTCCCACTCCGCCTAACGGGGTCGAGGCAGTTTGCCCTCGACCCGCGAGCTTTCTGGTCTACTTTCCAGGTTCATCCAAGCCCATCTGAGGGCTTGGACCATTCGGTCCAGTAGCTCCAGCTCTGCCGACCTTGCCAGAGCTCTCTAGAGCTCGGCTGGGTCATCGGAGACCTTCACTCGACGCGGAAGCCACCCACGCACCTTCTCCGATCTTCAATGAGCTTCCAGGTGGACGCCAGCATCGCCACGAGCCCGACGAAGTTCGCCGGCGCCCAGTTTGTCCAGCATCCTCCTCCGTCGTCCGATCGCCTTCGACCTCCAGTTCGCATCTCGACCGTCCACCTGAGGAGGTCCCGCCACCGTCAGATCCTTGGAGAGGCGATCTGGACCGCCCGATGCGCAAGGTTTAGCCACCGACGCCCTCCACCGTTCGATCCTCCACGTGGCTACGCCTCCGCCGTTCGATAACCGCGAGGAGCCCAGCTGTGGAGGGCCATCTGATCCTGACCGTTCATCTAACACGTGGCATCCATCCAGCGGCTCGACTTAATAAAGGGTAATTTACACTTAGGCCCTCTCTTTTCTTTCGTTTAGCATTTAGTCCTGTAAATACGTTATCTAGTTGTTTAGTTTTTGGTACAATTGCATTGAGGACCCTGCACTTTATTTCGTTCGCATTTATGCCCCTGTGTATGGTGTAGCACGTGCTTCGACACGTTGTTTTCTGGGCTATTTGCATTTTATACCTTGTAGTTCTGAGATGTTATGGAATGAATGAATAGTTTTGGATTATTGCATTTATACCCCTGTACGTAAAATAATTGTGCATGTGCGTTTATTTTTGGGATAATTGCAAACAAGCCCTTGGGCTTTTGGTACCTGTTACCAAATTGTCCTCAAAGCTTGTTTTCCTTACATTTAGGTCCCTGAGTGCCCCAGGCACGCGCCACGTGCGTGTTTTCCTGGGTATTTTGCACCGGACCCCCAGGACTCTTGGTATTTGCACTAAGGTCCCTGTGCACAATACCAACTTTCTATTTTTGAATAAAATAGCAAACCAACTCCAAATCCAATGAAAATTGGACACATGGCTCCTGCCATAGTGTAAAATTTTCTGGAATTTTTGGAGATATTTTTATTTTGATTTGATATTTTTAAAAATTCAAAAACATTACTTTTCATCACTGTCTGATTTGAAAAATCACAAAAAATAGTAAAACTTATCTAACAATTACAAAAAAATTAGTTACTGTTTGTTTTGGCTTGCTTGATTTTTTAGTCAATTTTGGCTATTTTTCATCATATAAAACTCAAAAAAATTAAAAAAACACCTGAAAACTCATAAAAATTCTAATTAATCTAAAAATCCAAAAATAATAATTAAGGTGCTCAAATTTTCTTTGTTTCTTTCTCTATACAGGAAAATTACCTCCAGGCTTATAGGGGATTTCTAGATATTTTATTTAGGTCCCTTAAACTCGGCTGGACAGTCCCTTTATTTTCTTGCACTGTTTGATTTTTAGAAAATACAATAAAAATCAGAAAAATCCCAAAAATTCACCAAAAACAGTAAAAAAACATAAAACACACAAAAATATTTTTATTAGAATTTTTGATTGATTTTTGATGCATTAAATAAATTGTTGAATTGCCTTGCTTATTAGTTTTCTTTAGTTTCTTAATTAATTAAAAATCCAAAAAAAATATAAAAACCCTAAAAACCACCAAAAATACTCTTTTCTTCTCTTTTATTCTATTTTTGACTACTTCGTAGGCCGCAAGGCCATTACGTACTCCCTGAGTTCGACCCTGGTCTCTATACCAGGTTAGAATAATAGCAAGACCGCTATTGATTTTCGAGTTGATTTTTATATTGGTGGTCTCTTTTTCTTCATTGATCGAGCCTGATTGATTGGGTCACAACGACCATTTAGCACCTTATACCCTAGTGGTCAGCACAGCCATCAGAATGGCGTCGTTGCCGGAGAGCACGGCTTAGTAGTCGGTTTTCGATTTTTCCCGCGGTTTTCTCTTCCGTGGCTTTTTGTGCATATTTTGTATAGATCATTTAATTGCATAATTGTTTAAATAATCTGGTTTGACGTTCTGTTAGTTTTCTTGCGAGGGCCCGAGGATCGAGGCGGCTTCTTCGGAAGCCGACGCAACCGCGAGAGTCAGAGGCGGCTCTTTTCTTTACAGAGCCGCATGAGAGCGCGAGGAACGAGCAGGAGTGCGAGAGCCGCGGGATAGCCGCGGAATAGCATAGTTTAGATTAGGTTTTATTTCTGCAATAATTGAACTGTTATTGTAATAATACAGGGACAGACAGAGACTTGAACTTTCGGGGTCTGTTTCGCCGAGCACCGGTGTGCTCGGGGGACCCCTTAGCTAGTTCGGTTTTTCGCGGTTTTTACGCGGTTTTCCTTTACTGCCTTTTCCGGTTTCACGCGGATTTTCGAGCCCCTAGCCGTAGGATTTTCTGCTTGATTGTGACGTAATTCATAGGATCCAAACACCCTAATATAATTGCCTGTTCCTATAGTGCCGTAATTGGACCTATAATAAAAAAATAATAAAATAGCCGTTCCATCACCTCCGAGCCTACGCGCCGCGAGCCCGCCCCGTCAAGCGCTACTCCTGAAGTCGACCTGTCGAGAAGAGGAGGGGTGGGTCTAGACCGGACTCTTTGGATTGGAGGCTGGTGGTCGGCTAGTCGTTCTTTCGAGTAGCACTGCTGTTTAGGGACTCAGTTTTCCGCCTGCACCATTTAGGTAGTTTATTTCCTGTCTTTTAAATTCTGCGCGGATCATATTGCATGTAGAGTGCTGGAGACAGGTACACATTTCTGACTTTGCATGCATCATTGATTTATCGCGCATCGGCTTTTTCGTCTTCTCCCCCCTGTTTTGGACTTAATAACCAGGAGAACCGAAAAATTCGTTAGGCCTTTTGTTTGTATTAAAAAAATCTAGAAAAGAAAAACCATAAAATTGAGACTGCTAAAACTATCGACGCTAAAAGATACCTCACCTAAAAATTTGTCTTGGGGAGAGCAACCCCCTCATTGCTTGGTTTGATTGTGCGAGAGAGTGACCCGTACACTAGGTAAAGCCCTCCGGTGCTCATCTCGACTGATTACCGACTCTTCTGTGCGGGACAGTCGGTTGAGAGAGTATCGGGTATCCCAGCAGGTCACGTAATCGCTCTGATATTTTGATTGTTCACCAAAATAAAAGTTGACAAGATAATTTGACCGAGCCTTTACGGTCTTCAGCTCGCGTTGCGTTGGTGAACTGGGGGTTTGCTTTTGATCATAGTTTTTCCAGATCTCATCCGCCTTACTCGCCAGATCACGATGACGGGCAGGAGGTCTCTTAGGCAGCCTCTGGCTGCACCGCTTTTTAGCACTCCCAACCATTCATCTAGGTCGGTTCGTGGGAGCTCAGACCCGCTCTCCGAACCCGAGTATGACTCCACCTTGTTCCCCATCGACCACCCTTCTTCTTCTGATTCAGAGATACCAGTGCCAGAGGAGAGACTGTAACGAACCCGATCGTCCGAATATGTTGCGGAAGCGAGAAACTCGGCGGACATCTCGGGAACGTTACTCATAGCATCAATCATATCATAAAAGAGCAGTAAAGAACCAACTAAAAATTTTTTTCCATAATCATAATAAGTTCACAATTTCAAGAGTTCCTTAATTAAATAAAAGATAAATAAACTAGATGAAATCGTATCCACGATTTTTCCTTATTCCAGTGGGCATAAAAGACGTCCTTCCAAAGCAAACCTGCCGTAGCTTCATACCGATCCTACTTCTTGAAGACTGTGTCGTTTTCCCTTAAACCGCTAATGATCTAATCCTCTCGTTCTCCTGAAAAGGTTGGGAAAACAAGTTATGAGCATAACGCTCAGTATGTGCCAAGTTATGGTCAAACCGGCTAGCGTAGAAAATAAGTCGCAAAGGCCATTATCATATAAATCATAAATTAACTTATTTACTGCATATAACAAAATTTCTTCCATAACCATGAATAACATAACATAATTGCACATATACCTGTAAATTTTATCATATTTGCATGTATGTCCATAATGCTCACATGAATTGCACATATGCACTTTATTATAACATAATTGTACATTTACCCTTAAAATTCCCATAATTGACAAATATGCACATAACATTGACATAAATTGCATATATGTCCATAACATTAACATAGGTTTCATACTTGCATTTAACTTTAACGGAACTTACACATAAGTCCATAGCAGTAACATAATTGCATATGTGCACATAACAATAACATATATTGCACATATGCCCATGACCTTTTTCATGTTTAGGGTGGTCTTGATTGTTACTTCTTAGGAGGCTTTGATGGCTTTGATGGCTTACCGCCGGCACAAGCGGTTCATAACAATACATAACATGACAGTGTAGCTACAACTGTAGAGGACTTATCTTTTGCTTCACGTCCCCGAAAGGCGTTGGCCCGCCCTTACGACCCCTTAGTTCGAGTCGGTGTCAGAAATCTTAAACTTATATATATATATATATATATATATATATATATATATATATATATCAGTGAACACATCTTATCTTTATGTGTTATCTTAACATTATATATAATAGAGCAAAAATGAATCCTGAGTCGATACACCATCATCAATTTTATGAATGTATATCCAGTGAATGTCTAATCTATGTTATAAACCCATATTTTTAAAGTCCAATATCCGCCAATAAAATAAACGCATCGGCCACAGTCATTTAAGTTATCAAGTATTATAGCTACTAAGATAAGTAGATCTTATGACAAAAATTAATGCCGTCTAAAGTGATAGGGGGATATATGTATCGACAAAACTATAACAATAATAGAATATTAAAAGTCTTACCGGATTCGTTCATTCAACAACAACAAAGACAGGTCTGACGTGATCCAAATTTTCAACAGTATAACCACATTTAATTCTTACATCAGAGAATTCGAATATCAATGTCTTTCTATTTTCTATCTAATGTCAATGATTTAGAAAAAAGGTCATTAAATATTGATGTAAATTATATAGACAATCTCTCAACCATAGTACAAAGTAGTCAATGTTGGAAAAGAATAGAACTTTATTCTTGACAGGCAATTTCGACATGTTAAACAATCTGAATTGGCTTTTATGAAATTATAACAACCGTTTATCCAACGGCCATGAAATTTCATATTCGTGAAGAAGAACAATCACGGAGAAAGAAATTAATTACATTTTTTTTCAATGAAAATCATGATTGACTATATGTTGCGGCGAATCTTGCTTGCCGTGAATAATCTCATCACGATCATGATTAATTGCAATCAGTATTATCATGATTATGATCAATTGACAGTTCATCAGTGACAAACCCACATGTTCGACACATACATGTATAAATTATAGTTTTAAATCAAGGATCAACACAAAAAGTCATTTAACGATCCTAGGTGTTCGACACATACCTTGTCGACGCAAGAAATTCGTCGACCAAGACTCCCCCAATCCGGACGTTGTCCACCACGTCCTTGTTCCTTCAATCTCGCCGGATCACAACTTCGATGCCGACGACGAAGGTTGTTGTTACTGGAGTGGAATATGCCGTCGACGATCTCTTCTTCTTCTCTCTCTCTCTCTCTTCCTCTTTCTTTCTCTCTCTCTAAGGTGAGACTAATGGAGGGGCTTCATGCCCTTTTATAGGTACCAAAGTGAGATAATTAACATTAATTGTGATATTTAATTAAAAGATAAATGTGATAAGTAAGTGAGGTTATTGATAGTTTGTTATCTTTCTGGATAATTATAAATAACAATATCTGCATTATTATAGGAAATTTGGTTACACTTTTTTTTTCCATTATTAGCTTTTTTTAACCCAATCCGTTACAATCTTCCCTCCTTAAAGAAATTTCGTCCTCGAAATTTATACTGTAAAAAGTCACTTACCAAAGAGATGCGGATAATGTTGACGCATTTCGTCCTCCAATTCCCAAGTCGCCTCTTCTCTCTGATGGTGCTGCCAGAGTACTTTGACCATCGGGACTATGCGACGCCGCAACTGATGCTCCTTACGGTCTATGATACGAACCGGTCTTTCTTCATATGTTAGATTCGGTTGAATGTCCGGAACTTCATGCTCGATCACGTGCGATGGATCAGGATTATACTTCCTTAACATTGATACATGAAAAACATCATGTAACTTGGAATAATGAGGCGGAAGAGCAACCTGATAAGCTACTTCTCCCACTTTCTTTATTATCTCAAAAGGTCCCACATATCTAGGACTCAATTTTCCTTTTTTGCCAAATCGCACTACTCCCTTGGTAGGAGAAATCTTTAAGAACACATGGTCACCTACCTCAAAATTCAATTCTCTCCTTCGACAATCAGCATAAGACTTTTGTCTACTCTGAGCGGCTAAAAGTCTCTTCCTAATTACCTCCACACCCTTCGTACAAACTTGGACAAGCTCAGGTCCCAATATGTATTTTTCCCCAACATCGCTCCAGCACAATGGGGATCTACAAGGTCGGCCGTATAATGCTTCAAAAGGAGCCATCTTAATACTTGCATGGTAGCTATTATTATAAGCAAATTCAACCAAAGGCAAATGTCTATCCCAATTTCCAACAAAGTCTAGGGCACAAGCTCTCAACATGTCTTCTAATGTCTGGATTGTTCTTTCAGATTGTCCATCAGTCTGAGGATGGAATGATGTGCTGAACTTCAAACTTGTACCTAAAGCATCCTGCACGCTCTTCCATAATCGGGAGGTATATCTCGTGTCTCTATCTGACAAGATCGATACTGGAACACCATGCAATTTCACTATCTCATTCACATACAATTCAGCAAGGCTCTCTATAGATTGATCTAATCTAATGGGTAAGAAATGTGCCGACTTTGTTAAACGATCAACAATCACCCAAATAGTGTCAAAGCGTCCCTTCTTTGTTTTTGGCAACCCGCAAACAAAATCCATAGTGATATGCTCCCATTTCCATTCAGGGATCTCTAGTGATTGCAGGGGACCTGCAGGCTTCTGGTGCTCAATCTTTACCTGCTGGCAGATAAGACACACCAACACAAATTTAGCAATATCCTTCTTCATCTTAGGCCACCAAAAATTTCGTTGCAAGTCTTTGTACAATTTTGTAGTGCCAGGATGAATAGTATACATGGACCTGTGAGCCTCTTCAAGAATTTCTTGCTTTAATTCACTATTATCAGGAACCCACAATCTATTACGGAATCTCAATGCTCCATCTATCCCAATTGAGAAATCAGATCCTTCTTTTTGAGAAGCGGTTATCAATCTTTGGAGATCATTATCATCCTTCTGAGTTAAGATCACCTTTTCTACCAATGATGAGTGGATCTTCATTCCAGCCATAAAAACTCTATTCTTTCTTTTGATAAAAGGGTTCCATTCCTCTAAATCCTTCATTACCTGCCATTGCAATTTCATACTCGCAAACTTCCCTTCATATTTCCTACTTAGAGCATCAGCAACTACATTCGCCTTTCCTGGATGATAGTCAATGGAAAGATCGTAGTCTGACAAAACTCCAACCATCGTCTTTGCCTCAAATTCAGTTCCTTCTGAGAGAAGATATACTTGAGGCTTTTATGATCAGTAAATACCTCAAATTTCTCTCCATATAAATAATGACGCCAAATTTTTAGTGCAAAAACTACCGCTGCAAGCTCTAAATCATGTGTCGGATAATTTCTTTCAGCTTCTTTCAACTGTCGGGATGCGTAAGCCACAACTTTTCCATGCTGCATGAGGACACATCCCAAACCGGAGCCCGATGCATCAGTGTAGACCACGAATCCACCACTACCCGAGGGTAGCGTGAGAACAGGAGCAGTCGTCAATCTTTGCTTCACCTCTTGAAAACTTTGCTCACACTTCTGAGACCATTCAAACTTTACATCCTTTCTCAACAATCAGGTCAGAGGTAGGGAGATCCTAGAAAAATTCTGGATGAATCTCCTGTAATATCCTGCCAGTCCTAGAAAACTGCGGATTTCAGAGACATTCTTGGGCTGACTCCAATTTAAAACAGCTTCCACCTTTGCGGGATCCACGGAAATACCATTCTTGGATACAACATGACCAAGGAATGCAACTTCCTGATGCCAAAAGTCGCATTTGGATAATTTAGCATAAAGCTGGTGTCGCTGCAATGTCTCAAGAACTAATCGAAGATGCACTCGGTGTTGTTCGATATCTGGTGAATAAACCAAAATATCATCAACAAAGACAATCACAAACTTATCCAGGTATTCTCGGAATACCCGATTCATCAATTCCATAAATGCAGCAGGCGCATTTGTGAGGCCAAAAGGCATCACTAAGAATTCATAGTGCCCGTATCTTGTCCTGAATGCTGTCTTTGATATGTCGTCATCCCTGATCCTGAGTTGGTGGTAACCAGACCGAAGATCAATTTTGGAGAAGACCGCTGCTTGCTGCAATTGATCGAATAAATCATCGATGCGAGGTAGCGGGTACTTATTTTTGATGGTGACTTTGTTCAACGCTCTGTAATCAATGCAGAGCCTAAGGGATCCGTCCTTCTTTTTCAGGAATAATACAGGAGCACCCCATGGAGAAACACTTGGTCTCAAAAACCCTTTATCTAATTGTTCTTGCAATTGCTTTTTCAACTCATCCAACTCAGCAGGAGCCATTCTGTAAGGTGCCTTAGAGATGGGTGTAGTACCTGGTAATACGTCTATAATGAAGTCAATCTCCCTTCTAGGTGGAAGACCCGGGAGATCATATGGAAAAACATCCGGAAAATCTCATACGACGTCCAAATCCTCAAGTTGCACCATAGAGGGTTTTGTACTTATTATGCTAGCCAAATAAGTCGTGCACCCGGAAGCTATCAACCGGTGTACTCTTAGAGCTGAGATAATCATCTGACTTCTCTTTTTGTCTCCGCGAATGACCAATTCGGTCATATGTGGTTTATTAAAAACCACCTACTTTTGCCTGCAATATATAGCCGCATAATGCTCCCAAAGCCAGTCCATACCCAGAATAACATCAAAGTTATTCATCTGCAGTAATATCAAGTTGGCTGGTAGATTGTGTCCTTCAACAAGGACAGGTACGTCGGCTATGTAGGTTCCCAAAGTATAGTGTTCACCCATCGGTGAAGTCACACTAAGTGTATATGGAAGTTCAATAACCGCAAAATTCAACTTGTTGGCGAATCAATGAGAGATAAAAGAATGCGATGCACCAGAATCAAATAAAACATAGCTTAAATGATCCGCAATAGAAAGAGTACCTTCCACTGTGGATGTCCATCTTCCTCCTCTCCTGAAGGTAGAGCGAACACCCGTCCTTTGACGTGCTTCTTTTGATCTCCAGAATTCTGCTCCTTCTTCTTGGGACAATCTCTAATAAAGTGCCCCTTCTGTCCGCAAGCCAAGCAAGCTCCTGTAATCTTATAGCACTCTCCCGAGTGCCTTCTATCACAGTGAGGGCATAGAGGATATACTGGCTTATCTTTCATGACATTCTCGATTCTGGGCTTCTTTCCTTTATCCTTATCATACTTACCCTTCTTATTGTCGGCAGAATGGGGACGTTTTCCACCACCTTGTTGTTGGATCCTTTTATATGCTGAGTCGATCTCCACAGCCGCTGAAACTGCATCCGAAAAAGTCTGAGGGCCTCTAGTGAGCACCTTTGTGCCCAACCCTGAATTCAAGCCTTCGACAAATTTCCTAGCACGTTGTCTTTCATTTTCGCATATTCCTTTTCCGTACTTGTCCAGCTCTTGGAATTTGGAAGCATATTGTTCAACGGATAAACTCCCTTGTCGAAGCTCAATAAATTCTAGTCTTTTTGCATCTCGAACATGCTGAGGAATGTAACGTTCGGTGAAATGTTCCTTAAAGTCCTTCCATTCGATGGTGGTTTTATCCGCAAAGTGTATGCTTTTACAAGAAGTCCACCATTCTTTCGCATTGTCGCGTAGACGATAAGTGCCAAATATCACCTTCTTCTCTTCAGGACAATCGGTTGCCTCAAAGGCAAGTTCCATTTCCCTCAACCAATGCTCAACTTTATCCGGCTCAGGTTCTCCTTTAAAGATAGGTGGATCATGCTGAATGAAAGTTTTCAGGGTCAATCCACCAGAACCATGTCCTTGGTGCTTTTGCTGCTGAGCCATCATAGTCATTAATTCCAACATTTGACGTTGCATGTCCATAGCCATATCTTGGGTAGACGAAGAGTCACGATCTCCGTTCGCCTCATTCCCACGACGAGGGACCATCTGAAATGTGACATGCGAAACCTATGGTCAAATGTCTATTTCTAAAACTAATGGACCTATGTTTGGATTGGTCGGATATCTTATGCCCAGAGGAACTCCTACTCTGATACCACCTGTAACGAACCCGATCGTCCGAAAATGTTGCGGAAGCGAGAAACTCGGCGGACATCTCGGGAACGTTACTCATAGCATCAATCATATCATAAAAGAGCAGTAAAGAACCAACTAAATTTTTTTTCCATAATCATAATAAGTTCACAATTCCAAGAGTTCCTTAATTAAATAAAAGATAAATAAACTAGATGAAATCGTATCCACGATTTTTCCTTATTCCAGTGGGCATAAAAGACGTCCTTCCAAAGCAAACCTGCCGTAGCTTCATACCGATTCTACTTCTTGAAGACTGTGTCGTTTTCCCGTAAACCGCTAATGATCTAATCCTCTCGTTCTCCTGAAAAGGTTGGGAAAACATGTTATGAGCACAACGCTCAGTATGTGCCGAGTTATGGTACCGGCTAGCGTAGAAAATAAGTCGCAAAGGCCATTATCATATAAATCATAAATTAACTTATTTACTGCATATAACAAAATTTCTTCCATAACCATGAATGACATAACATAATTGCACATATACCTGTAAATTTTATCATATTTGCATGTATGTCTATAATGCTCACATGAATTGCACATATGCACTTTATTATAACATAATTGTACATGTACCCTTAAAATTACCATAATTGACAAATATGCACATAACATTGACATAAATTGCATATATGTCCATAACATTAACATAGGTTTCATACTTTCACTTAACTTTAACGGAACTTACACATAAGTCCATAGCAGTAACATAATTGCATATGTGCACATAACAATAACATATATTGCACATATGCCCATGACCTTTTTCATGTTTAGGGTGGTCTTGATTGTTACTTCTTAGGCGGCTTTGATGACTTACCGCCGGCACAAGCGGTTCATAACAATACATAACATGACAGTGTAGCTACAACTGTAGAGGACTTATCTTTTGCCTCACGTCCTCGGAAGGCGTTGGCCCTTTAGGCCCTTACGACTCCTTAGTTCGAGTCGGTGCCAGAAATCTTAAACTTATGTATATATATCAGTGTACACATCTTATCTTTATGTGTTATCTTAACATTATATATAATAGAGCAAAAATGAATCCTGAGTCGATACACCATCATCAATTTTATGAATGCATATCCAGTGAATGTCTAATCTATGTTATAAACCCATATTTTTAAAGTCCAATATCCGCCAATAAAATAAACCCATCGGCCACAGTCATTTAAGTTATCAAGTATTATAGCTACTAAGATAAGTAGATCTTGTGACTTAAATTAATCCCGTCTAAAGTGATAGGGGGATATATGTATCGACAAAACTATAACAATAATAGAATATTAAAAGTCTTACCGGATTCGTTCATTCAACAACAACAAAGACAGGTCTGACGTGATCCAAATTTTCAATAGTATAACCACATTTAATTCTTACATCAGAGAATTCGAATATCAATGTCTTTCTATTTTCTATCTAATGTCAATGATTTAGAAAAAAGGTCATTAAATATTAATGTAAATTATATAGACAATCTCTCAACCATAGTACAAAGTAGTCAATATTGGAAAAGAATAGAACTTTATTCTTGACAGGCAATTTCGACATGTTAAACAATCTGAATTGGCTTTTATGAAATTATAACAACCGTTTATCCAACGGCCATGAAATTTCATATTCGTGAAGAAGAACAATCACGGAGAAAGAAATTAATTACATTTTTTTTTCAATGAAAATCATGATTGACTATATGTTGCGGCGAATCTTGCTTGCCGTGAATAATCTCATCACGATCATGATTAATTGCAATCAGTATTATCATGATTATGATCAATTGACAGTTCATCGGTGACAAACCCACATGTTCGACACATACATTTATAAATTATAGTTTTAAATCAAGGATCAACACAAAAAGTCATTTAACGATCCTAGGTGTTCGACACATACCTTGTCGACGCAAGAAATTCGTCGACCAAGACTCCCCCAATCCGGACGTTGTCGACCACGTCCTTGTTCCTTCAATCTCGCCGGATCACAACTTCGATGCCGACGACGAAGGTTGTTGTTACCGGAGTGGAATATGCCGTCGACGATCTCTTCTTCTTCTCCCTCTCTCTTCCTCTTTCTTTCTCTCTCTCTAAGGTGAGACTAATGGAGGGGCTTCATGCCTTTTTATAGGTACCAAAGTGAGATAATTAACATTAATTGTGATATTTAATTAAAAAGATAATTGTGATAAGTAAGTGAGGTTATTGATAGTTTGTTATCTTTCTGGATAATTATAAATAACAATATCTGCATTATTATAGGAAATTTGGTTACACTTTTTTTCCATTACTAGCTTTTTTTAACCCAATCAGTTACAGAGACAGACAGATGATTTATCAGCACCTGAGTTCGGTTGTTTTGGTTTTTCAGAGACGATGGCCGGCAGTTCTGATGATCGCACCAGAGGTCCACAGGGAGAGCAGCATTTCGTTCTGGACCAGGGTTCGATCAACTCCACCCTGATCGCCTCCCTCGAGTCAGTGCAGCAGCAGCTGAGGGATCAGGGAGCATTCATGATGGACATGAGGAGAGAGATTGAGCAGATGAGAGCCAACCGTGAGAACCGCGGAGGAGGAGGACCCGACGATGCCGCAGCCGCAGCCGCAGCAGCAGCAGGAGGAGCACCACCACCACTTAGATCGATGCGAGAGAACCACAATCCCGGGTCGACCTTGACACACCGCCGGGTGGTACTTCCAGCTATCGTGGGGGACTTCAAGTTCCCCCCGAACACCTTGCAGCTCTTACCTCGGTTTCACGGTTTAGCGACAGAGGAGCCTCATCTCCACCTGCAGGAGTTTGAGATGATATGCAGCACTGTCCATGATCGTCAGGTGGACCAGGATACTATCAGGATGATTGCCTTCCCCTTTTCCTTAGCAGACAGAGCAGCCACCTGGCTGAAGCACCTGGGGAAGTTTGTCTACACTTGGGAGCAGCTCCGCGCCGAGTACTTGCACAAGTACTATCCACTCGGGCGGACCAATGCAGCGAGAGCCCTCATCAGCAACTTCTCCATGCTCCCCAACGAGCAATTCCATGAGGCATGGGAGAGGTTCCGTGAGCTGACTGATCGATGCCCGCACCACGACATCTCGAAGCCGAACCTTGTTCAGAGCTTCTTCAGCGGGCTGACACCAGAGCTTCAGGGCTTGGTGAACGCTTCTTGTGGCGGGTCTTACTTCGCTAAGGATCACGATCAGGTCTGGGCCATCTACGAGGAGATGGCCGAGAACTACATGGTGATGTCCCAGACCAGGTTGTACACTCAGGGCAGACCCCAACAACCAGGACCCGTGCAATACCAGAGGATAGCACGGGTCGATGCTGGTCCTTCCAGTTCGTCCGCAGTAGCACAACACAGGCAGAGTCCACAGCTGCGGACATGGGCATCATTAGCGAGAAGTTGGATCGGATGGAGCTGATAGAGAAGAAGCAGTGCCAGAGCATCACTCAGATGGAGAAGATGGCACAGACTCTGAGCGACATGAAGACCCAGCTCATGTGTCTCCAGGAGGCACAGACGGCTTCCCAGCCCCGTCTTCTGTCGCGAGGCGATCACGGCAGCAGCAGCAACAACTCGTCCCAGCGCTCCAGCTCACACCAGCAGCCTAGACAGGTTCACCTTGTACAGGTGGAGCCGTACCAGCAGCCACAGCCCACTTACCAGTCACCACCATCTCCAGACTTGCAGATGGTGGTATACGACCTGATCAGCCTCTGGTAGTACTCTCGCCAGCCCCGTACGATGCAGAGCCGTTGATGGATGTCAATGGAATTTGGTATGACCGCCCTCAGCCTGGAATCCGACGAGACCATCCCGGATTCAGGTGGGAGAGTGGAGGTACCCAGCCCCAGCAGCAGCCATCTGGTCAGGGTGGCCAGTACAACCAGCAGAGAGAGCACCAGCAGCAGCAGCAGCCCCCAGTGTACCATCCACAGCAGCATCAACAGTCTTCCTATGGTCCTCGTCCCTACCAGCTGGGACAGTCTTGGAGGCGTGAGCAGCCTCACCAGCAGCAGCAGCAACATCACTCATACCCCTCTCAGCCACAGCAGCAGCAGATCCAGCAGCCTCACTACCAGAGAGGCTACCCGTCGGGTTCTCATGAGAACCCTGTTTTGGATGACATAGCACGCCTCCTCACGGACTAGCAGGCTACCTTCAGACGGGAGATGGACGAGTTCCGCCAGGAGATGCGGGACATTGTGAGAGGAAAGGCCGCCATCCCTGCCCAGATCGAGCTGAACCCCAACAACCTGAAGCGGAAATCTGAGCAGGTAGCTTGTACTGAGTATACCACTCCTAGTGATACATTTGGTGATATGACTGGATATCTTTTTGATACTGATTTTGTCACACTTAGGAGCGGTAGGATGCCAGCAGGTGGCGCCTCGTCTGAGCGACATCATGAGGATCCACTTAGAGCGCCTGACGAGGAGGATGATGACGGTGGTACTGATGCCACCAAGGATGCTGATTCCACGGTGGTACTGAGGTCGTCGTTTCACCAGTTCGAGGAGGTGGTACTGAGGCCACTCCTGATGCCGAGCCAGAGCGCGGTACTGAGGCTGCGAGTCTTCCAGCTGAGCCAGCCGATGGTGGTACTGAGGCCACCAGAGTTCATGTAGAGAGATCTGTTGTTTTTTCCTTCACTTGATGTATCTCTGAACAGTTCTGTGAATAAAGAAAAGGGTTTATTTTCTTCTGGTCCCACTGTGGTGCATGATGTATGTGTGGATCCGGTCATCGAACCACCTAGACCCTTTTCTAGTCCTTCATCTGAGAAGGACCCAGTGATCCCCTTCCCTAGAGCCCTTCAGATGGGGAAGGGGAAGAAAACAGAAAATCCAAAAAAGAGAGACCAGGAAGAGTTCAGCCAGCAGATGATAGATCATTTTCACATACAGCTGACTTTTCAGGAGGCTTTGCAGCACATCCCCCTTCTTCAGCGTTCGTTGAGAGACAAGACCACAGTCAGGAGGAAGAGGAGGAACCACCACTCTGCGATCCATGTGCTGACGAAAGCCACGTGTTTCGCGATCCAGAACCGTCTGCCGGCCAAGAGGCCAGATTCAGGAGCCCCTTATGTCAGATGTCATATCAGTGAGCAGAGGTTTGACCGTACTCTATTGGATAGCGGATCATCTATCAACCTCCTTCCGGCAGCCCTTCTCGACCGCTTCGAGTTGGGCACTCTTAGACAGAGCAGGACAGTCCTTCAGTTTGCTGATAGATCTGTCAAGAGGCCGAAGGGGTTGTTGCGAGACGTTGTCGTCACTATTCAGGATCTGCAATTTCCCGTGGACTTCGTAGTGTTGGACATGGAGATCCCTGATTTAGTGACCGATACCTCCGTCATTCTAGGTCGCCCGTTCTTGGCCACAGCCAAGGCAGTGACCGACCAAGATAGCGGGAAGGTATACTTTCGCATCGAGGGCAAAAGTTTACAAATAGAGACGGTCGAGGGTAGCAGAGCCAGAGAGAGATCATGCTCAGAGACTACTTCAGATACAGAGCAGCTGACAGATGCAGGGCTAGATATCCACCAGGACTGTGACTTTGTGATCACAGACGATGAAGCAGTTTGGGCAGACCCAGCAGCACAGGCCATCCTCTCATTTTCAGACACCGCTGATGCAGAGATGACAGCAGAGGAGAGCTTGGAGAGCACATTCCTGGTTCAGGATACTTTAGAGGCAGCAGAGCAGGTTCTCGACCGCGACACGGATTTTTGTGATAGTGGTGGTACTGACGCCACCTAGTGTGATGCAGATCCCACGGAGTCAGAGTCTGAGTGGGCAGATTGTGATGATTATATGCCGGACCTGATTTCCACTGAGCCTACAGTTGAGGAGGAGGTAGAGGCTGAGAAGATCAGAGACAGTTCAGTTGAGCAGCCTTCTCCAGATCCAGTTTGCGAGAGTACACTCTCAGTCTCCCGGACAGATTTGGCAGCATAAGTGACTTCTTTCGAAGCCAGATTTATCAGCACCCAGTTGTCCAGAGCTGAAGCCACTTCCTTCGTCGCTGAAGTATAGATTCTTGCGGGTGAGCATGAGATGTACCTAGTCATTATCTCAGCCGATTTGACTGGAGATCAGGAATCCCGTCTGATGGGGGTTCTTGAAAAGAACCGCAAGGCAATAGGATGGAGCGTAGCAGATCTCCATGGGATTAGTCCGGCCCTGTGCTCCCACCATATCTATCTCGAGGATGAGGCGAAGCCGTCGCGTGAGTTCCAGCGGCGACTGAACCCAAATCTGAGAGAGGTTTTCATGAAGGAAATTTCGAAATGGTGGAGCGCCGATTTTATCTATCCCATCTCCGACTCCAAGTGGGTCAGCCCTTTGCATGTGGTGCCCAAGAAGACGGGCATCACTACAGTGATTAGCGAGTATGGAGAGGAGATTGCTACACGAGTACCCACTTCTTGGCGGGTTTGTGTTGACTACAGGAGACTCAACCAGGCCACCAAGAAGGATCATTTCCCCCTGCCCTTTATTGATCAGATTATCGAGAGACTGGTAGGGAAGAGCCATTATTGTTTTCTGGATGGGTACTCGGGCTACAACCAGGTGGCCATCGCTCCTGAGGATCAGGAGAAGACCACCTTTACCTGTCCCTTCGGCACATACGCCTTCCGACGCATGCCATTTGGGCTATGCAATGCCCCTGCGACTTTTCAGAGATGCATGCTGTCGATCTTTTCGGACATGGTAGGGGAGTGTTTAGAGGTCTTCATGGATGATTTCTCGGTTTACGGCGACGGATTCGACTCCTGTCTTGACTGCCTAGACCGAGTACTTCAGCGATGTATTGAGGTCCGCTTGGTTCTTTCTTGGGAGAAGAGTCACCTTATGGTGACTCAAGGGACGGTGCTTGGCCACATCATCTCCAACAGGGGCATGGAGGTTGATCCGACCAAGGTTGATGTCATTAGAAAACTCACACCACCGTCCAATTTGCGGCAGTTACGGTCTTTCCTGGGGCACGTCGGTTTCTATCGGCGGTTCATCCGTGATTTCAGTAGGGTTGCCCGACCGTTGACTGACATGCTGACGAAAGACACCGAGTTCCTTGTCGATGACAAGTGTCTTTCGTCCTTTGATACTCTCAAGCAATGTATTGTTGAGGCTCCTGTCCTCCAGCCACCAGATTGGTCTCTCCCATTCGAGATCATGACGGACGCCTCCGATTTTGCCGTGGGGGCTGTGCTGGGACAGAGGAGGGATGGAGTTCCATTTGCTATCCACTATGCTAGCCGCACCTTGGATTCCGCCCATCGGAATTATACTATCACAGAGAAAGAGATGCTAGCAGTAGTGTTCGCCCTAGATAAGTTCAGATCGTACATCATTGGATCTAGAGTGACTTTGTATACTGATCATACCGCCATCCGGTACCTCATGGCAAAGAAGGATGCCAAGGCCAGACTGACTAGATGGATCCTTCTACTCCAGGAGTTCGACATTGAGATCAAGGATAAGCCTGGAGTCAAGAATGTGGTGGCGGATCACCTCTCCCGTTTAGAGCAGCCTGAGGAGTCTGAGCAGATTGATCCCATTTGTGAGACCTTCCCAGATGAGGTGATCCTCGCTATCGCCTCACTCCCGTGGTATGCCGATATTGTGAACTTTCTTGTTGCTAAGAAAGTCCCACAAGGTTGGCCCAGACAGAGGCTTTTGACCTTCCTCGCGAAGGCCAAGTCTTACCACTGGGAGGATCCCATCCTTTACCATGAAGGAGGGGATAGCGTCTGGCGTAGGTGCATCCCTCAGGATGAGCACCATAGCATCCTCACTTACTGCCACAAGCTTGAGGCAGGAGGACATCACTCTGGGAGGAGAACGGCACAGAAAGTGCTCCAATCCGGCTTGTGGTGGCCTACCCTCTTCAAGGACTCTGATGAGTTCGTGAAGAGGTGTACTGACTGTCAGAGGATAGGCACTTGTGGACAGCATGATATGATGCTGATGCAGCCCATTCACTTCTGTGAGGTTTTTGACGCATGGGGAATCGATTTCATGGGTCCATTCCCTAAGAGTCAGGGATTTGAGTACATTCTGTTGGCCATTGACTATGTTAGTCGTTGGGTTGAGGCTATCCCCGCCCAAGCCGCTGATGCCAGGACAGTTTGCAGATTTATGAGGAAGCACGTCATCACGCGGTTCGGGGTACCTCGAGTATTGATTTCAGATGGGGGGTCTCATTTCATCAACGACCAGGTGAAGGCACTTGCTAGTGAGTTCGACATAGACCATCGAGTTGCCACTCCATACCATCCACAGACGAATGGTCTAGCCGAGGTCTCGAACAGGGAGATCATAACTATTTTGCAGAAAGTCGTCCGCCCTGACCGAAAGGATTGGTCACAGCTTTTAGACTCGGTCTTGTGGGCATATAGGACGTCTTTCAAGACACCATTGGGCACATCTCCCTTTCTCCTAGTTTATGGCAAGCCGTGCCATTTACCTGTTGAGTTGAGGCACAAGTCACTTTGGGCAGTCACGGATATTCTTTTAGATCCAGATAGTGTAGGAGATCAGAGGAGGGCAGAGTTAGCAGCCTTGGAGGAGCTTAGAGATACAGCCTTCTCAAACAGCCTACAGTATAAGGAGAGAGTGAAAGAGTGGCATTATTCTCATATCAGCCACAAGCATTTTGAGCCGGGACAGAGAGTATGGTTGTTTGATGCTAGGCTTCGTCTATTTCCAGGGAAGCTACAGAGCAAATGGAAGGGACCTTATCTTGTGAGAAAGGTACATGACAACGGTAGCATTGATATATCCGAGTTGTCTTCTGAGAGTACCTTTCGAGTGAACTGCCAACGGCTCAAGCCATTTCTAGATCATGAGCCGCGGGTCGTTGATGTTGCCCCTATTCACTTTGCGTGAGATGTGGTCGCTTGATTCACATCTTTTTCATCTCACGCCTGATTATCACTGTTCTTCCGACCTGTATAGATCCAGTTTTCCATATCACTCTATTCTTTAGTCCCACATCCCTTTTCTCATCTTATGATTATGCTATACTTAGGGTGTACTTTACCCTAAGTATAGGGGGGATGTAGGACCTGCGGGTATTCTTTTCATTCGTTCTGCCCCTGTTTTGCTGCCTATACTTAGGGATATTTTACCCTAAGTATAGAGGGGGCAGACTCTGTTCATTCTTCACTCGGATTTCCCTTCATGTACAGCTTGCTATACTTATGATTATTTAATCCTAAGTATAGGGGGAAACCACCGAGTTCTCCTCATTCTATTTATTCATTCATCTCTGTATCTAGCCATTCCTTTTCACTTCCCTGTTACTAAGCACGAGTTATGTCTTCTTCATCGCTTTTGATCACTCTGAGGACATCGTTCGATCTAAGTATAGGGGGGTGTGTATATATTTCATATATACTTTAGCCATAACTCGTACTTTGTGTGAGTGTGTTAATAAATAAAATGGCTAAAAACCCTAAAAATCACAAAAAATAAAAATTTTTCCTATAAATAATCATTCTTTTATTGCACATACATAGCTAGTGTACAAATTATTTTTGTAAAAATGTTTTCAAAAATCTTTTGTGTAAAGCTTGTGTAAATATTTTCTTATCAAAATTATGTATATAGTACACAATTTTTCCAAAATGTCTTGAAAATCAAAAGCTTGCAAAAATCTGGTGTAAATGTTTGTAAATACTTTTGCAAAACTTGCACTTCAGGCATCCATCCATTCATGATTTCAAAACATTTTTCAAAAATTTTGCACGATTGTAAATATTTGTAAATAGCATCTTGTTGTATATGTGTATATAGTTTTTCCTGGATGATAGTTGACATTTAAACTAAGCCTGGAATTAAATTGGGAAATGGAGCTTGATTAAGATCTTAATCCACCTAATTCTAAGAGGAACCTTATAGGGCTTAGGGTTAAGGCTTTTCAGGTCCATAAGGACTTAATTCTTTGAGTCCACTAGGCTATGAGCATATGTCATCTTGATGAGCCTAAGTAGAGCACTTAACAACACACGCATGACTCTTAGAGACAATGGCTTGACTTGCACCATCACCTTACACATAGCTCTCCACGGATGAGGTGGTGAGGAGGCAGTTTCCTTTGGCTTGGGGTAGCATATGAGGGTAGTACTTCTAGGCAGAACCTCTCTTCTTCTTCTAGTGAAGGAAGTGCGTCTCAACTTGGTCCAGTGGTGATGAAGGCTAAAGACAGAAGCCGTGAGTTGCAATAAAGTTTCAAAAGAGGGATAGTCTACTGGCTCAAGAGGAAATTTCTTGTATATATGTTGCACCATGTAGATATGTTGTACAGAGGCACTTGAAAAAAATGCAAAATGCAAAAAGAACTCCAAAAAAGTGGTGGGTCGGATTGAAAATTTAATAACCCCACTGGAGTGTATATAGTCAGATAAAGCAAAAGCTTTATGGTATCCATGTTACATCTCATGAAGCTTGCAGCGGGAGACTTAGCTACACTGGCTGAGCTTCCAAAAGTCTATACTTCTTCCCCCTCTTCTTGAGCCGGTTGCACTTGAACTTAGAAGGGAATACCCCGCTTCTCGAGGAAAGAGTTGCTAGACCGAGGCATTAGAGTTACTAGGTTGAGGGAGGTTGTTTCTTTGTTACTTCGGAGGTGGGGAGCTACATATCACTTACACTGCATGGAAAGATTCATGGTCATTAGAGTTTGTGTATGTAGACTTGTTCTGATCTGGTTTATTGAGGAGTCTTGTCCATAGATTGGTGGAACTTAGAGGCTGTTGAGTTTTAAGCTTAAGTCTAAATAAGGTTCCGACACATTAATAATCCAAAGATTTGATCGAGCTCCATAATTCAATTTAATGAAGGAAAGTTTAATATTCAACCTTGATCCATGTACATTCCCCTCTTTTTCTTTTTCTTTCTTTTTCACTTCTTTTTCAAATAAGTGTTTGCTAAGGACTAGCAAAAGTTAAGTATAGGGGGGTGATGAATACCCATTCATCACTCTTTATTCTTATATTTTAGCTACAAAAACCTTTGCAAATGCATGTATATTCATGTAAATACAAATAATTATCAAAAGCATGCATTGTATAAAGTTTAATCATTAGCATGTTTTTGTGCAAAAATAAAAGAATAAAGAGTGAAAAGAAAAAGAGGGAAATATTTAGAATAAATATTGAGCAACCTAACCCAAGGGAGGGCTCAGCATGGGCCTTACCGCATAAAAACCAAAGTAGAGGGAGATAGGGACTCATGTGTGTAGATATTTATGTAAATAAAATAAAAATATTTTCCTCCCAAAAATAGATTAAAAGAGGTTTGTAAATATTTGTATATATTTAAATATAAAAACAAGATAAAAATAGAAAAAAATTAAAAAAAGAAAACAAAAACACCACTCATGTACATAGTCACCTTGTATATAGTCCATTCATCCCTATTTATTTAGCATTATAAATAAATAAAATTAATTTCCAAAAATTTTGTAAATATTCTATATGATATGGTGTAAATAAATAAAATAAAAACAATTAAAACAAACACAAAATAAAAATAACAAAAAATTAAAAATCCAAAAATACTTTGTAAATATACCATGTATATATATGTACATATCTATTTATTTCACCTATGTATACAAATAATAGAAATAAAATAAAAATATCTTTTTATTCCTAATTTTATGATATAAATAAATAAAATATAAAATGGGAATAAAATTGTATAAAAATAACAAATTAAAAATCAAAATTAAAAATCTATATATTGTATATATACCTATATATAGCCCTACTATGTACATACACTATTTTTATTTTGAAAAATTAATTAAAAATCACTAAAAAATAGAAAATATTAAAACAAAAATATTTCATGTTTTGACTTTTTAATAATTCTGCCATTTACTATTTATAATTGATTTTTCAAATCTTTTCCACGTGGCAGCTTCTCATTGGTCCACGGAGATGTTGACCTCCGGTCAACTCCCACACGGACCTTCTTTTCCAGCGGATCTCGCGCCCGACCCGACTTCTCCTCTTTTTTCGCGCTCGATCCGCTCGCCATCTCCGCAAACCCCGGGTCCTATCTCTTCTCCTTGCATCCGAGACCCTCGCTGGGGTATCCACATCGGGATCCGCGCTTCACGCAGCCCTACCCGACCAACCCTAGCCGGACCTGCACCCATACATAAGCCGAGCTCCGCCACCCTATTCTTGCATCTTTGGCTTGTCGTTCCCCCTTCCAGTGACCTCCACCTTCATCGCGAGAGTGACAGCTTGCCCCGGAGGTGTTGCAGCAAGGCTGAGGACGTTCAGACCACTGATCCGGCGATTCACCACCGTCGTGCTCCGCCCAGAGCAGGAGCTCGAGCCTCGGACGTCGACGCTCCTTGAGGCGAGGACCCAGAGCTTCACAAGCTCGCCCACAGTCCATTCATCCACCCAGGTAGAACCATTGCCCTTTCCTTTTCGTCAATTTCAGATTTCCCCCAATCCGCACCGCCGTCGATTTTCGCCGATTCCGACCATATCCCCCCTCCGTTCGATCATCGGAATCCATCACCACGTTCGCCCTTCCCTCATGCACGTTCTGCACCCCTCCATTCAACCCAGCTCGCACAAGAGCTGGGGTTCGAGCTCCTCCGTCCACACCCTCGCCGGAGCTCGCCCACACCGACCCCCCGATCACTCCCACTCCGCCTAACAGGGTCGAGGCAGTTTGCCCTCGACCCGCGAGCTTTTTGGTCTACTTTGCAGGTTCATCCAAGCCCATCTGAGGGCTTGGACCATTCGGTCCAGTAGCTCCAGCTCCGCCGACCTTGCCGGAGCTCTCCAGAGCTCGGTTGGGTCATCGGAGACCTTCACTCGAGGCGGAAGCCTCCCACGCACCTTCTCCGATCTTCAGCAAGCTTCTAGGAGGACGCCAGCACCGCCATGAGCCCGACGAAGTTCGCCGGCGCCCAGTTCGTCCAGCATCCTCCTCCGCCGTCCGATCGCCTTCGACCTCCAGTTCGCATCTCGACCGTCCACCTGAGGAGGTCCCGCCACAGTCAGATCCTTGGAGAGGCGATCTGGACCGCCCGATGCGCAAGGTTTAGCCACCGATGCCCTCCACCGTTCGATCCTCCACGTGGCTACGCCTCCGCCGTCCGATAACCGCGAGGAGCCCAGCTGTGGACGGCCATCTGATCCTGACCATTCATCTACCACGTGACATCCATCCAGCGGCTCGACTTAATAAAGGGTAATTTACCCTTAGGCCCTCTCTTTTCTTTCGTTTAGCATTTAGTCCTGTAAATACGTTATCTAGTTGTTTAGTTTTTGGTACAATTGCATTGGGGACCCTGCACTTTGTTTCGTTCGCATTTATGCCCATGTGTATGGTGTAGCACGTGCTTCGACACGTGGTTTTCTCGGCTATTTGCATTTTATACCTTGTAGTTATGAGATGTTATGGAATGAATGAATAGTTTTGGATTATTGCATTTATACCCCAGTGCGTAAAGTAATTGTGCATGTGCGTTTATTTTTGGGATAATTGCAAACAAGCCCTTGGGCTTTTGGTACCTGTTACCAAATAGTCCTCGAAGCTTGTTTTCCTTACATTTAGGTCCCTGAGTGCCCCAGGCACGCGCCACGTGCGTGTTTTCCTGGGAATTTTGCACCAGACCCCCCAGGACTCTTGGTATTTGCACTAAGGTCCCTATGCACAGTACCAACTTTCTATTTTTCAATAAAATAACAAACCAACTCCAAATCCAATGAAAATTGGACACATGGCTCCTGCCATAGTGTAAAATTTTCTAGAATTTTTGGAGATATTTTTATTTTGATTTGATATTTGTAGAAATTCAAAAACATCACTTTTCATCACTGTCTGATTTCAAAAATCACAAAAAATAGTAAAACTTATCTAAAAATTACAAAAAAATTAGCTACTGTTTGTTTTGGCTTGCTTGATTTTCTAGCCAATTTTGGCTATTTTTCGTAATATAAAACTCATAAAAATTGAAAAACACCTGAAAACTCATAAAAATTCTAATGATTAATCTAAAAATCCAAAAACAATAATTACGGTGCTTAAATTTTCCTTGTTTCTTTCTATATAAGGAAAATTACCTTCAGGCTTATAGGATTTCTAGATATTTTATTTAGGTCCCTTAAGCTCGGCTGGACAATCCCTTTATTTTCTTGCACTGTTTGATTTTTAGAAAATAAAATAAAAATCAGAAAAATCCCAAAAATTCACCAAAAACAGTAAAAAACATAAAACACACAAAAATATTTTTATTAGAATTTTTGATTGATTTTTTATGCTTTAAATAAATTGTTGAATTGCCTTGTTTATTAGTTTTCTTTAGTTTCTTAATTAATTAAAAATCAAAAAAATATAAAAACCCCAAAAACCACCAAAAATACTCTTTTCTTCTCTTTTATTCTATTTTTGACTACTTCCTAGGCCGCAAGGCCATTACGTGCTCCCTGAGTTCGACCCTGGTCGCTGTACCAGGTTAAAATAATAGCAAGACCGCTATTGATTTTCGAGTTGATTTTTATATTGGTGGTCTCTTTTTCTTCATTGATCGAGCCTGATTGCTTGGGTCGCAACGACCATTTAGCACCTTATACCCTAGTGGTCAGCACGATCATCAATAGACCACTCTATTATCCGATATTTGCAAAAGAATAAGGATGCCAAACCCAGACTGATTACATGGATCCTTCTCCTCCACGAATTTTATTTGGAGATAAGGACAAGCCTGGAGTTTAGATTGTTGCAACAGATCATCTCTCCAAAATTGAGTAGCAAGAGCCTCCGTTGAGCAGTACATCCATCACAGAAACCTTTCCTGACGAGTCGATTTTGCCGCGGATTCACACCCTTGGTATGCTGATATTGTCAACTACTTCGTTTCAGGGGAAGTACCGTCGGATTGGACAAATATTCAGAAGGACAAATTCTTGTCGACAATCCATTTCTACCAATAGGAAGATCCTCTCTTATTCAGGGGAGGAGCAGATTGCATTTGGCATAGGTGTATCCGTCAGGAGGAGCATCATAGTGTCCTCGAGCATTGTCACACGCTCGAATCTGATGGACACCACTCTAGAGACAGAATTGCAGCAAAAGTACTTCAGTGTGTCTTATGGTGGCCTACACTTTTCAAGAGTGCAACAGTTTTGTCAAAAGATGCACTGACTGTCACAAGTTGAAAGGCACCCTCGCGGTAAAAGATTCAATGACCCTCAAGATCATTCAAATAGCTGACGTATTCGATGATTGGGGGATCAATTTCATGGGACCTTTTCCCAACAGATAGGGATATGAGCACATCCTGCTTGACGTTTATTATGTGAGTCGTTGGGTTAAAGCTGTCTGATGAGCTGAAAAATCTCAATCAATCCGGATCAGGTAAAAATCACACTCGGGTCGTTGCGACCCGGATCGAGAGATAACTCAACTCAATAAGAAAAATATAAGAGCAGACCACCAAACAAGAGATAAAATCAATCAACACAAAAATAGTGGCCCTGGCTATGAGATTAGCCTGGTGTAACACCCAGGGTCGGACTAAGTGAGCACGAATTGGCCTTGCAGCCTACGAAGTAGTCAAAAATGAAATAAGGCACAAACAAGTATTTTTGGTGGTTTTTAATTATTTTTATATTTTTTTTGAATTTTTAATAATGGAGGAAAGTAATAAAAGGACAAAAACAATCACAATCAACAAATTATTTAAACACTCTAAAAAGCTCCAAAAAATCAAACAACAATGTTTTTATGTTTTTTTATATTTTTTACTGTTTTTGGTGAATTTTTGAGATTTTATAATTCTTAGGGAGTTTTCTAAAAATGAAGGAAGGCAGAAACAATGAGGTACTGTCCAGCCAGGCTTCAAAGGGCCATGAAAAATATCAAATGGTCCTATCACAGCCTGGAGGTAATTTTTATGAGAAATAGACACCACAAGGAAAATTCAGAAAAGGAAGTTTATTACTTTTGGAATTTTCTAATTTTATGAGTTTTTAAGGGTTTTTTAATTTTTAAGGTTTTTGTGTGTCCAAAAATAGCCAAAAATGCATAGAAATTCAAGCACAACACAATTAACAAATCCTAATTTTTTTAGAATTTTTGAAAGAGTTTTTATTTTTTATGGTTTTCTAATATGGACAGACACAAAAACAACGATTTTTGAATTTTTAAAAATACTAAAAAGCCTCAAAAATGTACCCAAAAATTAGGGAATTTTTTACGCAGTGACATGAGCCACGTATCGAAATTTCACATGATTTGGGTTAAATTTGATATTTTATTTAAATCCAACAAAGGCTCACAGTGTACAGTGACCTATACGCAATAAAACATACTTGCAGGGGCTGAAAAGTAACAATTTCGGAAAGCTGGGGGTCGCTCGTGCAAAAATTCCAAGTCCCCACGCGTGTTGCACGTGTTATGGGCACAGAGGGGCCTAAATGTAAGGAAACTTACTTCCAGGGGCTTATTAGCAATACGTGCTAAAAGCCCATTAAAGAAGTTGCAAAATACCCAAGGAATTCAGCACATGTCGAGTAAAAACACTCACACGGGCATCGATGCAAATATCAAAACATATATTTCATTCTGTAACACATAAAAACTACAAGCCCATGTAATGTAATTTGTCCAAAAATCACGTGACGAAGCACGTGTCTCACACAGACAGGGACCAAAATGCAAATACTAGAAATATCCAAGTCCTCTATGCAATTTTACCAAAATAAAAACAACTATATCTAATATTTACATGACTTAATAAGAAATGCAAAAACAGGAAGGGTCTAAGTATAAATTATCCCTTATTGAGATCTTAGGCTGGAGGCGCGCCACGTGCAAGATCGGAAGGCTGAGGGGCACTGCGCCTCTTCGAAGAACTCGAGCTCTGATCTAACGGTCGATGGCCTGCCATGTGGAGAATCGGACGACTAAGATACGTTGTGGTTAACCCTCGTTGAATCAACGGTCACGATCGAATCCAAGGAAGATCTGACGGTGGCTGGCTCCTCGCAAGTGGACGATCGAGATTAAAACTGGGCGAGTGGGCACGATAGGACGATGGAGGAGGGTGCTCCAAGAACTCGACGCCAGAGAACTTCGCCGGCTCCGTGCGCACGGTGGAAGCCTCCTCTGCTGCTTCTGGGATATGGAAAAGGTCTGCCAAGGTGTTCCGCAGCTAATGCGCCCCTCCGATGAGGCCAGGAAGCTCCGACGACGAAGGCGGAGCTGAGCCTCTGTGCTTTGACTGTTGGACCTTCAGATGGATCGCTTGGACCTGAAAAAGAGCACGGACGAGCTCCTGGGTCGAGTGCAAACTGCCTCGACCCGGTTAGGGGTAGAGTGGTGGTCGGGCGAGGCGAGGCGGATGACCTCCGGCGAGGCGATGGCGATGGCGGTGGAGATCGACTCTTGGCTCCGGGGCCAGCCAAGTTGAGTGAATGGGCGGAGAATGTGGAGAATGGTCTCACGGATGTGATGGGATAACCGATGATAGAATGGGTGGACGTAGCGGCGGGAATCGATCAGAGACGATGACGGGGCGATTTGGGCGAAATCGGAAATTAAGGGAAACCAGAAGGAGTCGGGTCTACCTGATGTAGGGAATCGACTAGGGACAAGCTAAGGAAGCTCTGGTCGTCGCCTCGACGGTCGTCGGCAACCCGAGGCTCGGGCGCAGCTCACGACGACGTACGGCGACAAGAAGACGCCGAATCAGGGGTGCAGGCTCTATCTCCTCGCTTCAACAACTTCCTCGCGCAACTGTCACTCTGGGAAGTCAGGTGGAGCTCCTGGGACGAAAGGGTAGCGCCAAAGATGGCGTGAATTGTGCGGCGGACTGGAGATATATAGTGTGAGGGGTCCGGCTAGATTGAATCGGGCATGGACGCATGAAGCACGGATCCCTAAGCTCAACCCCGGGCGAGGGTCTCGGATGATGGAGGATCAAATGGAGCCCGGGGTTTGGGTATTTGGTGGTAGGATCGAGCGAGGAAAAAGTTGAGAAATCGGGTTTCACGCCCAGATCCGCGAGAAGAGGGTCCGCGAGGCAGAGTTGACCAGGGGTCAACAATCCCCCGTGGACCAATGGGAATCCATATTTTATTAAATACTTGATAATTCAATAAAAAAATAATAAATGAATTAATTTCGAAAAACTTAAAACACGAACATTTTTATTTATTTTTAATTTTTTTTGTGATTTTTATTTTTTTTGAAATAAAAATAATGTATTTACAATATAGTATTATTATATATAGGTATATACAATATTTATTTTTCATTTTTGATTTTTACTTATTTATTTTTTTACAAATTATTCCAAATTTGTATTTTATTTATTTATAGAATAAAATTTGGAACAAAAATGTATTTTTATTTTATTTTTATTAATTATTTACAAGGGTTAAATAAATAGTTTTATTTATATACATTCATGGTATACATACAAGGTTGGGAATTGATTTTATTTTATTTCTTTTTATTTTATTTTCATTTTTTTTATTTTTATTTTATTTATTTACACCATGAATTGTAGAATGTAAATATATTTTTATTGGATTTTTATCTATTTATTTATATATATATATATGTGTGTGCTTTTATGTACATGCATATATACAATGATGAAAGGAATTTTAATTTATTTTTATTTTTGTTTGTTTTTCCCAATTTTATTTTAGTTTAATATGTACAAATAAATACACAACCATTTTATTTTTATTTAGAGGAAAATATTTTTATTTATAAACATAGGTATATGTATACAAATATGAGCTTCCCTATCTCTCTCTTCTTGGGTTCTTTTTGCAGTCAGGCTCATGCTGAGCCCTCCCTTGGGATTAGGTCACTCAACATTTATTCTAAATATCTCCCCCTTTTCTTTATTTCTTTATTCTTTAATTTATCACAAAACATGCTAAATATGCATATTTACACAATGCATGCAAGATGATAATTATTGTTATTTACAAATATCTACATGTGTTTTGCATAGGTTTTGTAGCTAAAATAAAAGAATAAAGAGTGATGAATGGGTATTCATCACCCCTTATACTTAACTTTGCTAGTCCCTAAAGTGCAAAATAAGAAGAAAAAGAAAAATAGGAGAAAATGCATGGATCACTGCTGATTATTAAACTTGCCTTCATTAAATTGAAATATGGAGCTCGGTCAGACCTTTGGATTATTAATTTGTCATAACCTTATTTGGACTATAAGCTTAAAACTTAACAGTCTCTAAGTTCCACCAATCTATGGGCAAGACTCCTCAATAAACCAGATTAGAACAAGTCTACATACACAAACTCTAATGACCATGAATCTTTACTTGTACGGTGTAAGTGATTTGTAGCTCCCCACCTTGGAAGTAACAAAGAAACAACCTCCCTCAACCTGGTAACTCTAATGCCTCGGTCTAGCAACTCTTTCCTCGAGAAGCGGGGTATTCCTTCTAAGTTCAAGTGCAACCGGCTCAAGAAGAGGGGGAAGAAGAGAATGGACCATGGCCAGTGTAGCCATGTATCCTTCGGAGCTCTAACCAGTGTTGTTGACTCTCCCGCTGCAAGCTTCATGAGATGGAACATGTAAACCATAAGCTTTTGCTTTATTTGACTATATACACTCCGGTGGGATTATTAAAATTTCAATCCGACCCACCACTTTTTTGGAGTTCTTTTCTTTTTGCACATTTTTTTCATGTGCATCTGTACAACATATCTACATGGTGCAGCATATATACAAGGAGTTTTTCCTCTTGAGCCAGTAGACTATCCCTCTTTGAAGCTTTATTGCAACCCACGGCTTCTGTCTTTAGACTTCATAACCATCAGACCAAATTGAGACGCATTTCCTTCACTATAAGAAGAAGAGAGGTTCCGCCTAGAAGTACTACCCTCATATGCTACCCCAAGCAAAGGAAACTGCCTCCTCACCACCTCATCCGTGGAGAGCTAGGGTGCAAAGTGCTCGTGCAAGTAAAGCCATTGTCTCTGAGAGTCATGCGTGTTTTGTTAAGTGCTCTACTTAGTCTCATCAAGATGACATAATGCTCATAGCCTAGTGGACTCAAAGAATTAAGTCCCAATGGACCTGAAAAGTCTCAAACCTAAGCCTATAAGGTTCCTCTTATTATTAGGTGGATTAAGATCTTTAACCAAGCTCCATTTGTCAATTTAATTCCAGGCTTAGTTTAAATGTCAACTATGATCCAGGAAAAACTATACAAATATTTACAAAGATGCAATTTACAAACTATTTACACATGTACAAAATTTTTAAAAATGTTTTTGAAACCATGGATGTATGCATGAATGCGAAGTTTTGCAAAGTATTTACAAAGATTTACACAAGTTTTTTGCAAACTTTTGATTTTCAAAACATTTTGGAAAAATTTTGTACTATATACATAATTTTGATATGCACATATTTACAATCATATTCATACAAAAAGATTTTACAATCATTTGTACAAAAATAATTTGATAAATAAATAAATAGTATGTGCAAAATGAATTTTATATACAAGGAAAAAAATTTAAATTTTATGGATTTTTAGGTTTTTAGACATTTTTATTTATTAACACACTCACACAAAGTACGAGTTATGGCTAAAGTATATGTGAAATACATACACACCCCCCTATACTTAGCTCGAACGTTGTCCTCAGAGTGATCAAGAGCGATGAAGAAGACATAACTCGTGCTTAGTATAGGGAAGTGAAAAGGAATGGTTATATTCAAAGATGAATCAAAGAATAGAATGAAGAGAACTCGATGTTTCCCCTATACTTAGGATCAAGTAATCCTAAGTATAGCAAGTTGTACATGAAGGGAAATCCGAGTGAAGGATGTACAGGTTCTACCCCCCCCCCATACTTAGGGTGAAATATCCCTATGTATAGGCATCAAAATAGGGTAGGAAGAATCAAACTGAATACCCGAGAGTCCTACATCCCCCATATACTTAGGGTAAAGTACACCCTAAGTATAGCAAAAATCATAAGATGAGAGAAGGGGATGTGGGACTAAAGAATAGAGTGATATGGACAATTGGATCTATACAGGTCGGAAGAACAGTGATAATCAGGCTTGAGATGCAATAGATGTGAGTCGAGAGACCACATCTCAAGCAAAGTGAATAAGGACAACATCAACGACCCGTGGCTCATGATCTAGATATGGCTTTAGCCGCTGGCCGTTCACTCGAAAGGTAGCATCAGAAGACAACTCAGATATATCAATACTCCCATTGTCATGCACCTTTCTAACCAAATACAGTCCCTTCCATTTTCTCTGTAGCTTCCCTAGAAATAAACGAAGCCTAGCATCAAACAGCCATACTCTCTGTCGTGGCTCAAACTGCTTGTGGCTGATATGAGAATCATGCCACTCCTTTACTCTCTCCTTATAATGTAGGCTGTTTGAAAAGGCGGTATCACGAAGCTCCTCCAGGGCTTCTAACTCTGCCCTCCTCTGATCTTCTACACTCTCTGGATCCAAAAGTATATCTGTAACCTATGTCTCAGCTGCTAACTGCCCAAAGTGACCTTTATCTCAGCTCAACAGGTAAATGGCACGGCTTGCCATAAGCGAGGTGAAAGGGAGATGTACCCAAAGAAGTCTTGAAAGACATCCGATATGCCCACAAGACCGAGTCCAAAAACTGTGACCAATCCTTTCGATCAA
>JAZKJV010005321.1:0-195299 GCA_037367405.1 Ottelia alismoides | reverse complement strand
TTCCCAGGTGTAGACAAACTTCCCTAGATGCTTCAGCCAGGTGGCTGCTCTATCTGCCAGTGAAAAAGGGAAGGCTATCATCCGGATCGTATCCTGGTCCACGTGGCGATCGTGGACAGTGCTGCAAATCATCAGGAACTCCTGGAGGTGGAGGTGGGGCTCCTCAGTGGCAAGTCAGTGGAAACGGGGCAGCAACTGTAAGGTGTTCGGGGGGAACTTGAAGTCCCCCACGATCGCTGGCATTACTACCCAATGATGCATGAGTGTCGATCCGGGGTTGTGCAACTCCCGCATCGGTCGTGGTGGTCCTCCTGCCGCAGCGGCTGCCGCTGCGGCGGCGGCGGCTGCTGCTGCTACTGCTGCGGCTGCTGCGGCTTGTGCCTCTGCATCAGGTATCTCCTCAGGCTCGCTCTGCTGGTCTCGCTCTGCTCTGAGCTTCTCCAACTCTCGCCTCATCTCTATCATAAATGCCCCCTGATCACATAACTGCTGCTGAACTGTCTCAAGTGATGCGATCAGGGTGGAGTTGATCGCCCCTGGTCAAATACAACATGCTGATCTCCTCGTGGACCTCTGGAGTGATCGTCTGAACTGCCGGCCATGGCGATGTCTGCAAAATCAAATGAGCCCAACTCAGGTGCTGTCAAATCTGTTAATCTCTCCTCGGGCTCATGTCTCTCAGTACCGAAAGAAAGGGGGTCGAGGGGGAACAGGGCGGAGTCGTACTCGGGCTCGGAGAGCTGGTCTCGGCTCTCGCGGGCCAACCTAGATGATCGGGTAGACGTGCCCGAAAGCGGTGCAGCCAGAGGCTGCCTAAGAGACCGTCTACCCATCATCTTGATCTGGCGAGTAAGGCGGATGAGATCTGGAGCAACTATGATCACAAAACAAACCCCCGGTTCACCAACGCAACGCGAGCTGAAGACCGTGAAAGTTCGGTCAGATTATCTTGTCTATTTTATTTTGGTGAACACACAAAATATCAGAGCGCTTACGTGACCTGTTAGGATATCCGATGCTATCCCAACCGACTAGCCCGCACGGAGAGTCGGTAATCAGTCGGGACTAGCACCGGGAGGCTCTACCTAGGGTGCGGGTCACTCTCTCGTGCATCCAAACCATACAATGAGGGGGTTGCTCTCCCCAAGACAAAATTTTTAGGGTGAGCGGTTTTTAAGGTCAATAGTCTTAGCCAGTCCCAATTTTATGGTTTCTCTTTTTAGTATTTTTCAAATCAGACAAAAGGCCTAACGAATTTTTCGGTTCTCATTATTATATAATCCAAAATAGGTGGGGAGAAGTCGAAAAAGCCGGTGCGCGAGAAATCAATGATGCATGCTGAGATAGAAATGCGTACCTTGTCTCCAGCACTCTACATGCAAGTGATCCGCGCAGAATTTAAAGATAGAAAGGAAACTACCTAAATGATGCAACGGGAAAGCCGAGTCCTAAACGAGCAATTTCTAGCGAAGAACCGTCTAACTTAATCACTCGCCCTCGATCCAAAGAGTCCGATCTAGACCCACCCCTCCTCTTCTCGACAGGTCGAGTTCAGGAGTAGCGCTTGACGGGGCAGGCTCGCGACGCATAGGCTCTCAGGAAAGCGACTAAGTTATTTTTATTATTTACTTATTAGTAGGTCCAATTAACGTTCTATGGGAACAGATAATCAGTTAGGTGTGTGGATCCTACTAATTACGGCACAATCACCAGAAATTCCTAAGTCTAGGGGCTCGAGCAAAAACCGCGTAAACACCGGAAAAGGCAGAAAGAAAGTAGAAGAAAACCGCGAAAAACCGTGAAAAACCGCGCAAGTCCTAAGGGTCCCCCGAGCACACCGGTGCTCGGCGAAACAGACCCGCTACGGTAAGTCCACAAATGTCCAAGTCCAGTCCGAGTCCCTGTATTATTACAACAATAATCAAATAGTCCTAACTATCCTCACCCACTCAACTCTCTCTCTCTCGCTCTCTCCTGCGGCTCCGTGCAGAAGGGAGCCGCCTCCGAGTCTCGCGGTTGCGTCGGCTTCTCAAAATCGGCCGCCTCGATCCTCGGGCCCTCGCAAGAAACAGAGAGAAGTGGTCAGTCCAAATTATTGTCAGAAATTATCAGAAAAATGTATCTACAACAAATCTATACAAAAAGCCGCAAAAATCAAAAACCGCGGAAATGCTAAAAAATGACTACTAAGTCGTGCTCCCCGGCAACGGCGCCATTCTGATCAGCGAAAAACCGAGCAACTAAGGTAAAGGTGCTAAATTGGTCGTTGCGACCTCGGTCGCTCAGATGCGCTAAATCAAGAAAAATGAACCACTACTGAAAATAAAATCAACCAAGCACGAAAAGCGGTCCTGCTATGAGATTAACCTGGTATAGCACCCAGGGTCGAACTCAAGGAGCACGGATTGGCCGAGAGGCCTACGAAGTAGTCAAAATAGATACAAGAAGAGAGGAAGATATTTTTAGTGGTTTTTAATTATTTTTATATTTTTTATGGATTTTTAATATGTGAAGAAAATAAGAAAAGCAAAAACAAGCAAACTTTGACAAATTATTTAATGCATCAAAAATCAAGAAAAAATTCAAACAAAAATATTTTTTATGTTTTTTTATGTTTTTTAATGTTTTTGATGAATTTTTGGAATTTTTATGATGTATATTTTATTTTCTAAAAATCAAATAGTAGCAAAAATGCAAGGTACTGTCCAGCCAAGCCCAAAATCCCTAGATAAAATATCTAAGGACCTAAAAGGGCCTGGAGGTATTTTTCCTGTAAACTAGGTAAAACAAGGAAAATTTGACTACCAAAAGTATTGTTTTTGGGTTTTCAGGTTATTTAATAGAATTTTTAGGGGTTTTTAGGTGGTTTTAAGTTTTTATGGTTTTTAAGCAGTGAAAAATAGCCAAAATTGGCTAGAAAATCAAAGAACACAAAATAAACAATACCTAATTTTTATAGAATTTTTAGGGGGGGTTTTAACTCTAGACAGTAGCAAAAATGTAGGTTTTTGAATTTTTAAAAATAGCAAATAAACTCAGAAATGTCCTCAAAAATTCTCAAAAATCCTACACCATGGCATGAGCCATGTGTCAAATTTTCATCGAATTTGGAGGTGATTTGATATTTTATTCAAAAATCGCAAGAGGGTACTGTGCACAAGGACTGAAATGCAAATACCCAAAGTTCTGGGGGTCCCGGTGTAAAATACCCAGCAAAACACACGCGAGGCGCGTGCCTGGGGCACTCAGGGACCTCTATGTAATAAAAATAAGGTCCGGGGACTAATTGGTAACACGTACCAAAAGTCCGAGGGCCTTAGTTGCAATTTACCCTAAAATAAACGCACATGCGGAATAAAACCATTCACAGGGGTATAAATGCAATTATCAAAAAGCTTCTTTCATTTCAGAACCATCCAGAACTACAAGGGCATATGATGCAAATAACCCAAAAATACACGTGACGAAGCACGTGGCTCACACAGGCAGGGGTATATAAGCAAATACTCTAAAGTGCAGGGTCCATTGTGCAAATAAACCTAAAGCTAAATAACGTGCTTAAACATTTACAGGACTCAAATGAAATAAAACTAAGATAAGGGCCTAAGGGTAATTTACCCTTTATTAACTGGAGCTGACGGATGGCCGCCACGTGGTGATCGGACGGTCAGGAAAGGGGGCGGCTCTCAACGCTGCTGCTCTGGTCGATCCAACGGTCCAGGCCAGGACACGTGTGGATCTAACGGCCTGGATCTGTCTCCTCGGATCTGATGTCCACGTGCGCTCCAGAGATGGACGGTGCTGATCAAAACTGAAGCGAGGAGAGCAATCCAACGGCTCTCGAGGGTGCTGGATGAACTGATGGCCGGCGAACTTCGCCGGCCTCGTGAAGGCGCCTCCGGCCTCCTCTGCTGCGCCTGAAGATCGGAGAAGCTCCGGCGTGAAGATGCGCAGCTGCTGTGGGTCTCTGATGCCCCAGCCGAGCTCGGATGAGCTCCGACAAGGGTGGCGGAGCTGAAGCTCCTGGGCTAGATGTCGAGAGGCCTCAGATGGCCTCTGCTGGTCCTGCAAAACAGCTCAGAAACTTCGCGGGTCGAGGGCAAAGTGCCTCGACCCGGTTAGGCGGCGTGAAGGTGAAGGGTGCGTCGGTGTGGGCGAACCCCGGTGATGCGACGGCGAAGGGGTTCGAACCCCAGCTCCTGTGCGAGCTGCGTTGAACGGAGGGGCGGAGAAGGTGCGTGGAAGGAAGGCGGAGGTGATGGTGGATTCCGATGGTCGAACGGGAAGGCGAGGCGGTCGGAATCGGTAAAAATCGATGGCGGCGCGATTTGGGGCTAATCGGAAATTAGACTAAATGGAGGAGCTACGGGACTACCTGGGTGGATGAATAGACTGGGCTGGAGCTGGGGAAACTCCCGGTCGTAGCCTCGAGGGACGTCTGGGCCCGAGGCTCGGAGCTCGCACCACTGGCGGAGCTACGGCGGAGCTACTCGCCGGATCAGAGGTCCGACCACTCTCTCCTCTCTACGACACGGCCAACCTGGAGCTGTCACCTCGGGGGTGGCTGTGGAGGTCACAGGACGAAGGAATGGGGAGCCAAAGATGCTCAATGAATGCGGCGGAGCTCGGCTTTATACGTGAGGATGATCCGGAAAGAAGTGCGCGGGTAGGGCGATGTAGCGCGCGGATCCCGAGGCGAAGGCTCCGGCATGGGTCTCGGGTGTGACGTGAAGGAGTCGGACCTGGGGTTTAGGCGAGATGGAGTCGGGTCGAGCGGGTAAAAATCCGAGAAGAGGAGTCCGGTGCGCGAGTCCGTGGGAAGTGGTCCTGGGGGGGCCAGTTGACCGGGCGGTCAACATCCCCCAGGGCCAATGGCTGAAGGCCACGTGGCTGAATCAAGAAGTGACGAATACACATAGCTAGGGGCCGAATCAGCAAAAACCCAAAACATGAAATATTTTTATTTTATTTTTTCTATTTTTTTGGTGATTTTTAATTAATTTTTGGAAATAAAAATAAGCTATATGCATAGTAGGGTTAGGTATAGGTATATATACAATATGTAGGTTTTTAATTTTGGATTTTTAATTATTATTTTTGTACACTTTTATTCCTATTTTATATTTTATTTATTTATAGAATAAAATAAGGAATAAAAGGGCATTTTTATTTTGTTTTTATTATTTATATACATAGGTAAGATAAATAGATATATACATCTATATACATGGTATATCTACAATGTTTTTTTTATATTTTTAATTTTGTAATTTTTATTTGATTTTTGTTTTGATTCTTCTTATTTTATTTATTTACAATACATAACATAGAATATTTACAAAAAGTTTTGAAAATAACTTTATTTATTTATAAGGTTAAGTCAATGTAGGAGCATGGTCTATGTACATGGTGAAAGGGTATTTTTGATCTTTTTGGTTTTTTTAGCTTTTTGTTTTGATTTTATCTTTTATAAATATATACAAATATTTACAAATGTATTTTTGGGTGAGGAAAATATAATTTTATTTATTTACCTCGATATTTACACTAGAGCCCCTATCTCCCTCTACTTTGGCTTTTATGCGGTCAGGCCCATGCTGAGCCCTCCCTTGGGTTAGGTTGCTCAATATTTATTCTAAATATTTCCCTCTTTTTCTTTTTAATCTTTATTCTTTTATTTTTGCACAAAAACATGCTAATTATAGGTTTTTACACAATGCATGCTTTTGGTAATTATTTATATTTACATATATCTACATGCATTTGCAAAGGTTTTTGTAGCTAAAATATAAGAATAAAGAGTGATGAATGGGTATTCATCAAAGTCCCACATCCGTGGACATAATTCTGTAGCCACAACTTGTTTTCCTTGTAGTGCATGTATTAAAACAGATGTAGATATGGTGGTAACTCCAATATGTGTGTCCATAATTAACCATTTATGTCCTTATTTTGGTATCTTTTACCCAATGTAATTACTTACATTCTAGATTTTGACTATTATTTTAATAATTCAACCTTTTTATTGGTTTTATTTATGTTTGAAATGAAAGTGCTTAAGAAGATGTAAAAGTTTGGTATATGCACAATATGTAAATGCTAATAGTTACATCTTTAACAAACGAAATGGTTCACTATGAAAAACTCTGCATGTATGGATGCATTTTTAATCTGTCAACATTTCCTATATCATTAAATATATAATGACAGGCACTATTTCTAACAAAATAATTTTTATGTCAACATTAGCATCGAATGTCATATATGTTGTTATGTCATTAACGAATGTCCATATAGCAATGCTTATCCACAGCTTTCATAATCTAAACTAGTTGTCGCTATTAAAATCACGATTGTTAAAAATTGTTATATGGATTATCCATATTGACATAGCAACGTATATTACACTCATCCACGACTTGAAGTATTAAAAAACATTTCACATTGAATAATACTCGTCATTATATATCTAACAACAAATGTTAATACTCGTGTCCACCAATCAATGTCGTTTACAAGGGTGCATGCAATCACGTAGGAGGTGGCAATTAAAAAGGGGGTTTGGATCTTCTAGGTAACTTCACTTTTACCTAGAGTAGGTAACATAGCATGGATGAATGTCACATCATCCCTTATACATGTGAAAACCATCTAATAAAAAGAAAAGATTGGAGTTAGTTGGAACATTAATGATAAACCTATACCTTCTTAATGGTGGTACTTTTCATAAAGTGTGTATGTTACATTATATATTTCTAGTATTTAAATATTTCCTATGCACAAAAAATATATTCTTATCACATCATCAAATCACTTTTATCAAGATAATCACTTTCCTATTCATATAAAAACTTATATCCAATGGAGGTCCTTGCAATATAAGTAAAAGTGAAGTTACCTACTCTTTTGTTTGTTAAATGTATAACAACAAATTTTATTTCTTGAGAAATTATTTTCATACTTAAAATTTTATTTCTTGAGGAAGTATTTTCATACTTAAAATGTAAAGATAATTAGTTAGAATTTTGACAAATGGGAATGGATGAACACTGCTATATAAAATGTCACCACCGATACAACATCGGATAAAAAGAATCCAGTTATTTTTAAGTGCAAAAAATCATTCAGCAATGAAAAACAAATGATAAAAAAATAGCGAAAGTAGATCGATGCACTTCTTTGTATTTTCTTTATGTGTTTTACAAGAAATATTTTAAAAATACAGCGAAAACGATGATATATGGAATTGTTACAATGATTTAGAAATGGAGATAACATTCATTACTAGTTTTAAGTACCAAAAAAAATTTTGCAAGAAATAAAATTTGTTGTTATACATTTAACAACAAAAAGAGTAGGTAACTTCACATTTACTTATATTGCAAGGACCTCCATTGGATGTATTTTTTTGTGTGCATAGGAAAATGATTATCTAGATGAAAGTAATTTGATGATGTGAAAAGAATATAATTTTTTGTGCATAGAAAATATTTAAATACTAAAAATATATAATGTAACATACAAACTTTATGAAAAGTACCAACATTAAGAGGGGAGAGGTTTATCATTAATGCTCCAACTAACTCCATTTTTTTCTTTTTATTAGATGGTTGCTAATGTATAAGGGATGAGGTGACATCCATCCATGCTATGTTCCATTTCGAGAAGGACATGTAATAACGGATGAAGCAGCTATGCACATGGTTCAAAATCCTCCTCATATCCAATATTCAAGGATGATGGTTTCAAACAGTCCGGCTTTTCTAGCAATTTGTTTTGGCACAATTAATCCACCACAGTTATTGGTGCAAGTGGGGATAGACGAAGCTGATTCGGCGCAGCTCTTGCCGGAGCATACTGTGCTGGCGAGGAATGAGGGGGCGAGTAGGAAACCCTTTGAATGTGTAGAACGGTTAAAAATCCGAGTCATGCGGTGGAGGTGGATCAAGAGCGTGGAGCAGGCAGGCTCTTGGAGCCGGACCCCGGGACAACTGTTGTTGTGGATCCAACTCCCGGGTGCAATGGCGCGTCAGGGCAGGAGGCCCAAATAGATTTGATTGTGGACCTCCATCAGGAAATTGTGAAGTATACTTTTCGGAGGCAGAATTTGGAAGGTGCGGACGGGTGTGGGGATTTCGAGGGGGTCGACAAAAGGGCCCAGGAGGGGTTGTCGGCTTGCTTTGTGGGGGAAAACGAGGGGAGGTCCTCGTTGTCGGTTTCGGCTTCCAAGGCAGGAGGTGGGTGCGGGAGTGAGGGGGGAGGGGGTGATCTGGTGCAGGGTGTTATGCGGGGTGATCTGGCACAAGGTGATGTGTGGCCGATTGGCCTGGTTGGGGGAGGTCCGGAAGGGTATATGGCAGTTGGGGGAAGCACACAGGTCTTGGAGCGGGGGCAGGCCGGGTGGTGTTTTGAGCGTAAGTCACATGGTTGAAGGAAGAAGGGGAAGAGGAGGTTGGGAGTGGAATCGGCCCGGGGGATGGGGCGAGTTGGAGGCTCTAAGGCTGTGGAGGAGGGTTCGTGGTCTCCAGTTGGGAGACCGAGCTTCTTCAGCCTGATGGACAGAAAATTCGCGGAAAGCTTGGGCGTGATACCCCGCGTGGGAAGGAGAAAACAGTTTCCTCATGAAGGTGTTATCGTGGAATGTTAGGGGGTTGGGCCGTCCTGAGAAACGGCTCAGTGTTAAGAATCTGATTAGTGATGCTAAAGTAGATATTGTGCTTCTGCAAGAAACGAAAATTTCGAGACCAGGTGGAGAGGAGTGGCATGAGCTGGGTGGTGGAGTTTCTTTTGACTTTGCAGAGGCTAAGGCTCAGGGAACGGCCGGTGGGCTACTCACAGGGTGGAGGAGAGATGCTTTTGAGAAACAGGAGGAGAGGACTTCCTTGTTCTCATTATCCGTGTGTCTGAAGCGGAAAGCATACGGGGTCATTTTTACGGTAACCAATATATATGGCCCTACGGGTCCAGTGCCTGTCTCTTTGGTTGTGGATCTATCTGAGGTAAGTGCTAGTAGAGAGGAGGTCATTTGCAATATAAATGTGACTTTATTGCCGGATGATAGGCCGTTGAGGGGAGGTGGGTGTGACGCAGGTTCGGAAGATCTCAGGAACCTGGTCGACACTTTGGGACTCACAGTTATTGATGCGGCAGGATGTGCTTACACTTGGCGGAATGTTAGGTCGAGATCTCGGCTGGATAGATTTCTCCTCTCACCTGAAGGGGTGGAGTCTTCCCCCTTTCTCGAGCATGGTCGCTTCCTCGTGCTCACTCGGACCACACGTCGATGCTTTGGTCCTCGGAGGAGCGTAGAAAAACCAGGTTCTGTTTCAGATTTGAGCGGGCGTGGCTGTTGGAGGAGGGGTTTAAAGAGGGGGTGGAGGCATTTTGGAGGGGGTGGCAAGTTGAGGGTCAGCGGTGGCTCGGCTGGCTGCCAAGTTGATGCTGCTGAAGAAGTTCCTGCTTGAGTTCGGGCGAAGTGTGAAGTTGCAATGGAGAAAGAGACGGCTCGAGGCACAACAAGGAGTGGCTCGACTGGATGGGCTGGATGATTAGAGGGGCTTAGATCAGGATGAGGTGTTGGAATGGGCTAGGCTGTTAGAGGTGTTGCTTCTTGAGGATAGGAAAGAGGAAGTGGAATGGAGGCAGAGATCTAGACAGAAGTGGTTGCGGGAAGGGGACGCGAACACGAGGTTTTTTCATTCGATGGCTTCTGGGATAAGAAGGAGAAATTTTATGCACTGTTTTGAGGTGGGGGGGGGGGGGAATGGTGGAGGGGGAGATTCAGCTTGAGCAAACTCTCAGAGAGCATTTTGTGGGCTTGTCGAGGAGAAAGGAGGGTGATGTATGCGGGCGGCATGGAACAGGGGTGGGGTCCATGTCAGAGGTGAAGTCACTGGGGCTTGAGGCCCCTTTTGATGAAGATGAGGTCAAAAGAGCGGTATGGGGTTTGAATGCAGACGGGGCGCCAGGACCGGATGGTTTCCTAGTTTGATTTTATAAGAAGTTTTGGGACCTGTTGAAGGAAGATGTACTTGCAGTTATCAATGAATTCAGAGATGGTAACCGGAGCTTCGAGAAGGTTAATCGAGCGTTGTTCTTTCTCCTTCCGAAGAAAGAACACCCATTACGAGTGGAAGATTACAAGCCAATTGCTTTATCAAATGCAATCTATTTGATAGTGGCTAAACTGCTGGCAAATAGGTTGAGGCGGGTGTTGGATGATGTTATTTTACAGAATCAGACTGCATTTATTCCGGGGCGACAGATGGCAGATAGGCTAGTTGTGACGTCTGAGATTTGTCAACATTGGAGACGAGAATACAAGAAGGGAATGATTTGGAAGATTGACTTTGAAAAAGCTTATGACTGCGTGGACTAGAGATTCTTGTGGACGTCCCTTCGGAAGTGCGGCTTTACGGACCTCTGGATTGCTTGGATGAAGAGGTGTGTCACGACCTCATCCTATATGGTTCTGGTGAATGGAAGTCTGGAAGGGGGTTTTTTCAAACCGCGGAGGGGGGTGAGACAGGGATGCCCGCTAGCACCGATGTTTTTTGCTCTAGTGGATGATGCTTTAGTAGTAATGTTCAGGAGAGCTGTCGACGAAGGTTAGTGCGAGGGGTTCCGAATTGGTTCCATCTAGATTCCCTTGTTGCAATATGCAGATGACACTGTGATTTTTCTAGGGGGCACGGATGAGATGAACATACGATCGAGGTAGTTGGTGGATATGTTTGATAACTCGGATTTTGCGAGAGTCAAAATACGTCCCACATAAGGTGGAGACGAAGTCGCTGTGGCGACCGCTCATGAAACCCGAATTAATCAACAATCAACCCACAACAGATAAATCAAGCAATGAAAATCAATTTGTGGAGTTAAAATTTATTATAACTCTACAATGAATGTGTATAGTGCAAGCAAGTAGAGTGTCGAACACAGGAAGCAAAAAGGATAGATCGGGCAGTCAAGCTCAAGAATGTGAAAGTGATCAAGTGCCTACAAATGTGTTATTTTTGTGGGGTTTTAAATTTTATTATTTTTTATTTGATTTTTTATTTTATATTTTTATATTTTGATTTTCAATTTACTGATTTTGTATTTTCTTTTTATATTTTGTATTTTTGTATTTTCTTTTTTCTTTAAATAAAGATATAAAATATATATGAGGAATATATATATAGACACTAGAGATAAGAGAGAGATAAAAATAGGGAAAATACTTAAAATACAGTAAATAAAGTGTTTTTGTGATTTTTATATTTTCTAATGTTTTGTGATTTTTCTAAATTTTCCTAATTTTTTTGGTATTTTTAAAGGAAAAATACTAGAAAACAGTGAACAAAGTTGCTGGCTGAAATTAAAATGAGGATGAAAAATATCAAATAGAGTCCAAAATTCTTCCAATTAATGTTAAATACAGGTAATATAACATAGAAAATTTAGAGTCAAAAATTATATTTTTAAGATTTTTTAGGAATTTGTAATATTTTTATGAAGGATTTTGGAGTTTTATAGTTTTTCGAAGTTTTCTTTTGTATTTTTTTAGTGATTTTTGTATTGAAGTTAAAACACACGAAAACAAACAAAATATAATTTTTTGGAATTTTTCAAGAATTTTTATAATTTTTATGTATTTTCTAATGCAAACAATACCAAAAATGCATGTTTTTGAATTTTTATAAATAATAAAATGCAAGGAAAATGTAAAGTAAAAATATACCGTGAAAGAGAAACAAAACACGAGCTTACGTTAATTTTTTGGTGATTTTTAGGATTTTATAGATGCATGAAATAAATAGAGACAACAAAGAGAAACTACACTACTAGCAAGGGCATAAATGTAAATATCCAGAAGTTCAGGGGCCACAGTGCAATTTTTCCACAAAATATATACATATTTAACAAAATTCCAGGACTAAATGCAAATAACCAAACATGCAAGGATACGCCTGCAATATACCTAACCTCGCACGTGGTATACATGCACCTAGGGAGGACTGAAACATAATTATCAAAAGCTTGGGGGTTACTTGCAATTTCACCAAAAATAATAAACTTAATAAATAAGTTCCTGGACTAAAATGAAATAAGAAAAGCCACAGGGGAGTCCTTGCAAAATGTCCACCACCCCACATGCGTGAGTCACGTGAGGTGACGTGCACACGACCTGAATGCAAATATTCAAAGTATGGGGGTGTCCATGGAAATATTACATAAAATAAATAACTACAACTGAAAGCTTCGGGACTAAATGGTAAATGCAAAAATGGCGAGGGTGTGAGGCAAAATTACCTACGCTTTAGAAACTCGTGCGTGATCGGACGGCGTGAGGCCGTTCACTTATCCACGTGGCGCGCACACAACGCGCGATGACAGTTCGGCTTTGACAGCAGCGATCAGATCTCCAAAGACGGATCGGATGGCTGGGATGTGTGGATATCCAACGGCGGGCTATCGATCTGGGAGGCGGCCTTGATCCAACGGTGTTGGATGACGGATGAAGAACAGGGAAGCAACGTCGGCGAGGGAACTTCCCCGCTCCAGATCTCGATCCTCCGGCATTCTCTGAGATCCAAAAGTGGCCGACGATCCTACCGGGGTGGTCCTCTATCTCCTGGGCATTCCAAAATACTCTGGCGATGGTTGGACTCGCGGGAGGAGGAGGTGGAGCTGGCGGGCTCCTGGGTCCTCCGACGAAGCTCAAAATGAGCCCCAGGTCCTCTTCAATGGCTCCTGGACCTGCAAAAAGCATGAGAGGGTCGAGGGCAAAGTGCCTCGACACCGCAGCGAGGTGGAGAGGGGCGTAGGTTGGCGGCGCGAAATGGGTGGCCGGAGCGAGCTCCGGCGAGGGATCTAGTGGCGATTAGATGGATGAAACACGAAGATTCTTGGGGGAGTTTGATCCTAAAACTACGGGGAACAAAAAGAGAATAAGAAATTAAAGATTAACAAGGTGCCTCGTAGGTAAATCACCTGAGGTGGGTAACCTCGACAGCGGGCTTGGCCGGAGATGGTGGAGCCGCCTCGGCCCTTCCTCGACCCTCTTAAGGCTTGGAATCGGGAGTTGTCACATCCCCCTATCTCTGGAGCACGTTAGGTGGGGAGAAAGCGACACACAAGGGGTTTAAAATTCAAATGAAAATCGGGGGTCTATTTGAATGGTTGACGGTCAGGCTCCAAAGATCGAGGGACAACAGAAAATGCGTTGATTCAACAATCGAGGACTCACCTGGGCGGGCATGCCCATTGAACGAGGCTCAAAAGTCAAGAAGATAGTATCGTGAAATAGTGCATGGATTGTCCTCGAAAAAATCGAGAAAATGGGTCAAAATGTGGTTCTGACAAAGCCACAAGGGGAGAGTCAGACAGTTGACCCGCGGTCAACTGTCAGAAGCACCTGGTTGGTCCACGTGGACCAACCAGGAAAAACCCTGAAGAAATTATTTCAAAATTCATTTAAAAATAACAAATGAATTTATTATTTTTAGGTTATAAAATAAAAAATATTTGTTATTTTATGATGTATTTATTATGATTTTTATTTATTTTTATGAGGTATAAAAATATAAGTTACCTTTTATAACCTATATAGGAATACATATCTATATTTTATTAATTTATTTTTATTTTATCTAATTTATTTTTATTTTATCTAATTTATTTTATTAATTTTATTTGATATTTTATAAATTTATAAAATATTTTTATATATTTAATATATTTTTGTTTTATTTTTATGAAGTGTTTTGTACACTTAATAAAATAGAAGAATTGTTTATATAGGTATAGTTATAGGTATTATACCTAGGTATTTTATACAAGAATTTTATTTTTGAGTTTAATTGATGTTTTTATTCCAGTTTTACTACACACATATATTACAAATAATATTCACAAAATTATAAAAATATAAAAGTATAAAAAAATAATGAATAATAAATAAAATGAATATTTTGATCTGTCCAAGTATACAATAGGGGTCCAAAACTCAACTTTCAAACTGTAGCTCCGCAAAATACGAAACCACTTCATTAAATAGCTTATTGAAAATTATATACAATTAAAGGTGATTTTAATACATTTAGAGTTTTTATTTGAGAGATGCAGGTCTGGGAAGTTGGGATTCTGGAATTTTATTTAGATCATAATTTTTTATCTGTACATTATTTTTGGGTGAAATCAATTTTATATTTTTCTATATTTCATTATCTACAACAACTTTCATGTACATAGTTTCTTTATTTGAAGTATAAAAATGGAACTAAAAATAGGTCCCAAAATGAATAAAGAATGAATTAAATAAAAGGAATTCTTATTGTATTTTGGCCCTTATCCCCCCCTACTTTATTCCTTGTCGACTACTCATCGAGATGCCTAGGTCTCGGAGTTTCGGGTCATAAAATATTTACAATATTTTATTCTTTTTCGTTTCTTTTCTTTATTCTATAATTTTGGCTTTAAAAATTGTATTTTGTACACTATTTACAAACACATGCATGAATACTAAAGTGCATGATTTAAGGGTATTTACAAGCATTTGCCAGGGTTTTTAGGCCAAAATGATAGAATACAGATAATGAAATGTGGATTCATCAATGTTCAGCAGAATTTCTGGTCTCAAGCTCAATAGAAGTAAGTCAATGGTAGTTCAGTTTGGGATGGGTTAGGAGGAGAGTAGTGCAAAGGCTGCGATCTTAGGTCGCCCATTGGGTGAGCTACCTATTTCTCACTTAGGGATGCCTTTAGTGGCGGGAAGGCCGAGAAAGGCGGATTGGGACATGGTCCTCATGAGATTTGAGCAAAGACTGGCGAGATGGAAGGTAGTTACCCGATCTAAGGGTGGGAAATTGATTCTATTAAAGCATGTGTTATCAACGATTCCTATCTTCTTCTTCTCAACAAGGATGATGCCGGTGGGAGTCAGGAAGAAGATTGAGGTAATGATAAGGCGATTTTTCTGGTCAGACAAGAGGCAGCAGAGACCTGGAATACATCTGGTAAACTGGGATGAGCTCACGAGACATAAAAGCAAAGGAGGCATGTGTATTCGGGATGTAAGTTGTATGAATAAAGCATTGCGAGCTAAGTGGGTCGTGCAGATGTGGGGAAGCATAGATAGATTGGCTATCAGTCTCTTACACACCATGTATGGTGTCAAGGGATCCCTAGAGGCCGACAGAGTGCGCTTCGAATCCTCCTTGTGGAGAGGTGTTCGTGATATTTTGCCGCAGCTATGGATGAGATTGATACCGAAGGTGGGTGCAGGGGTCGAATTCAGATTTTGGCAAGACAACTAGACCGGAAAGGGTGTTCTTTGCAATAGGTACCCAAGGTTATTTGCTCTGACAGCAAACAGGGAGAGTTCTTCTGTGGCTAATATTGGTGGATCTGGATCATGGACCCTGCAATTTTTGTCTGAGCTTTCAGACCGAAGGTTGGAAGACTTGGGTAGGCTATTGTCCGAGCTGCCCTCTCCATAGTGTATTACTCAGGGCAGGGACCATTTTATTTGGGAGGGAGAAAAATTCTCAGTGAAGAAGGCATATAAAATGTTCAGAGGGAGCACCGGCGCTTTGGATCCAAACTTGCAGCAAGATATGAAGATAATTTGGGCAAGCAAGATTCCAAGCAGAGTGAAAATCTTTTAGTGGTGCCTCAGAAGGGGTAGATTGTGTGACAAAGCAAGAAGGGGCAGGATATGTGGCGTTACGGATACCCAGTGTGACAGATGTGATGCACAAATAGAGGATACAGAACATTTGTTCTTTGCCAGTCCTTTTTCGGATCAGGTTTGGAAGGAGTTGGGGGTCTCATGGGTCCAGCACAGTAGAGTAGATGATTTCTGAAGTCTGATAAGGTTGGTGGGGAGAAATTCGACAGACGACTGTGCGTTGCCATTTGCTGCTTTTTGGGCCATCTGGGGAGGAAGAAATGACCTAATTTTTAAAAATCAAAGGTTCTATTCGAAAAATGTATTAGCTTATGGTCTTTCCCTGTATTATTTCTGGTTCACAAGGTAACGTACCTATCTAGTATTCTTTTAATATAAATGCTTTTTGCGGTGAGCCCCAACTCGGGATTTCACCCTCTTTTTCATAAAAAAACAACAAATGTTAATAGTTTAACTTATTCATACCATGTTACTGATTTTTTATTGGGAAAGAGGGGAGGATATACGACTTGTAAGTGAGAAAATGGGGGCATTATAAACATATAATGTTTTATAATTAATTTTTAATTTAGATCACATGTTATTGTAATTATATAATATATATTAAGTATGTATTGGGAGGGTATGGGAAGGGGGCAAAGCCCCCTCCCGCTTGAAAAACCATCCAATCTACTATTCTAAAAGAAGAATAGTGTCGTTGAATCGAACAGGTAAAATTTTAGGAGAAAAAAATTTGCTTTTATTATTATTTATACTCCCGAACTTTGACGTACGGGAGTGTCGAACTCAGGGAGACAAACGGTTGGAAACTATGGTTAATCTATAGGAAACTATGGTTAAAGGTTTATCTAATTTTTTATTTATTTGTAGGTATTTTTCTGTATTTTAATTTTTATAAATATTATATTATTTTTTTTGAATTTTAAGTATTTTGTAATTTTATATTATTTTAGAAAATGTTTTGTAATTTATTTAATTTTTATTTTTATTTTCATATTGTATTTTTTTACATTTTTTATGAATTTTTAAGAAGTTTTTAGGATGTTTATGGATTTTGTGTTATTGTTAATGTTGAAAACAATATTTATATTGAAAACATATTTTTTTTATTTTCAATTTTGAATATTAAAAATAATGTGTAAATATTTTTATTATTTTTATCAAAAATTAGATGAAATTATCGTTAAAATGATATGTAGCACGTATTTTTTAGATTTTTACTTATTCAGTTATGAATTTTTGAAGATTTTATGTCTTTTGATTTTTTTATTAATTCTAATATTAATTTTTTGGTTTAATTGGTAAAACACAGTAAAAATATACTATATTAATTTTTGTTAGATTTTAAAAGTATTTTTACTTTTTTTAGGATTTTTAAATTTGGTTATATTTCTTAGTATTTTAAATGATTTGTTAAAGATAGAAAATCATTTTATTTACTTTTTTCAATATTTATTTAATACTGTATATTATAGTATAAGGTATTAATATGTATTTTTTTATCTTTTTTTGTATTTTGTATGTTATTTAGTATGTAATGTAGTATGTATACTATAGTATAACAATGTATAGGGGCTTTAGTGTAGTTTCCTGAAAATTAATGGGTACAAATGTAAAAGGCGAAAGTGTAGGGCTTATCCGCAATAATATCAGTATTCACATCCAGATCAAGTGCATGAGCAACTGCTGACGACATGTTCAATATATTGAAAATTACAGGGTGCTAAATTGCAAACGTCCCTCAAAATATCTGCCATCCTCACGTGCATCGCACGTGAGGCACTTAAGCAGTGTAGCGGTGAAAGTTTGTAGTTGGGATGTCTATGCGTGGTGCAATATGGTGCCTCGGATCAGATCAACGACCGAGCTTCAACTAACTCAAATGGTGAGAATTAAATTCCTTCAACTGATCTAACAGTTGATTAAAGGGGGTGTCCTTCCTCCTTTCTTCCTCACGCGAGATTCCAACCAGAGGCGATTCTCCAGCTACGAAGACGATCGGATCGGTGTTGCTCAAGGTGATTCTCTCGATTTGACTCCGATGAAGCTCGAGTACTGCGCTGATTAGATCGATACTACCCGCTCCAGATGATGGCTTGGTTCAGATGGAGGTGTATACAGATGTTTTTCAGGTCTTGGTCAAATGTATGTGTCTTTAGTGTTGCTTGGTTCGAGGTTCTCTCCTTTGTTGCTTTGAGGTTTCAGATCTACGTGACTTGCTTGGTACTTGATACTTTGTACAGAGCTTATATCTCCAGATGGTGATGCTGTAGGCTGGAAGAGTAGGTTCCAGGTGGTTCAACTCCTGCAACTGATGTCTGCTACAGATTTTGAATTTGAAATAAATATCCTATGTAGATTTCCATGAATGTTTACCTGCGATGGAAACTAAAAGCTCGAGGGATTGAGACCTCGACCAAGCTTATAAACAAAAGGATGAGTGGGTTGATGATCGTCCTCAGGCGAGAATGGAGGAGCACTCGAGCTCAAATCCAAAATGGGATTTTAGATGATCAGAGTTGGGGGAAGGTGGAGAAGCATAGTTGATTGGAATGGGGTGATAGGATTGCAATGCGGAATCTATTTGAGATCAAATTGGATAGGAAGTAGAGAGGGTGACGAGAGAGAGAGAGAGAGAGAGAGAGGGAGGGAGAGAGAGAGAGATGGAGAAGAGCAGAGAAGAAGAAGGAGAGGATCTGAATACGAAAGAGGACCAACCTGGACAGAGATTGTGGATGAAGGATGCACCTGTGGGGGGAGCTCGGAGGAGCTCCACGATCGTCATCTCGACGCGCGACAGACGCGGAAGCTCTAGCACAACGGAGCAAGAGATTTGACGCCGGTGAGATCCCACCTTCTCGCTTAAACAAAGTTGATGGTCATTGTCATCGGATCGCCTCCAGAGCTCACTGGGAAAGAGGTAGTTCTAATGGTGGAAGAAGGATGTTGAAGGGGGTCGATTGGTTTATATAGAGAGATTGGAGTGTGATCACCAGGGACGATGGCGTCACCGGCAAGTTGTTGGGCTGCCGACCTAACAGTCAGTCGTTAGGTTGTTGACGACCATAGAGGGAAGGAGGAGGAAGGTGGCATCGTGCGTGGAGGGAGGAAGAAGATGGGTGATTGGGGAAGTAGAGGGGGGAGAGGGGAGGGAAAAGTAAGAGAGAGAAAACCAAATAAAATAATCATAAATAATAAGTAACTAAAGAAAATTAATTTAGTAAATAATGTCATAAATAAATTAATTATAATTAATCAATTAGTAAATAGTAATTAATTAAATTAAGAAGTAGTTATCTAAATAAATAAATAAATATTAATTTAAGTTAATAATTAATAAATAATTTTTTAGTTTATTTTAATTATCATATTAATAAAGTATATAAATATATTATATAAAACATATTAATTAATAAATTACGGTACATGATACAATATACCAATATGGTCCTGAACCTACATTTTGCATAATAACTCTGATTTTAGTGAAATCAGGTCATTTTGTAGATAATTAAATAATATGAACTTTAAATCTGAGTTTACACAATTCGGAGTCCATATGGATGGGTTATAAGGTCCGGAAAATTTAGGTAGCAGCTTCGTGGATTCGAGTTTATTGCATTTTGATTTAAATTATATTTCCATAGTTTTGATTGATTTTTAGAAGTTTTTTAGAATATAAATTAAGTTAATCTTATTTACGGTTAATTAATGAAAATATATGAATTTTCTACGTACGGTATATATATGCAACATGGCCCAAACGTCAAAACTCACATGTTTTATTCTAATATTTTTTTTGATATTTTTAATAAATAGTATTAAGTATAAAATGAAGTTTAAAAGTGAGTTTGGTCTGTTTGATGTTTTCTATAAATAGTTATGAGCCTTAGAAGTTGACTTTTATAGATTTTCTGATTCATTATAATGTTTTATTTTTATGTTAAATATTTTTTCTTATATTTTTATAAAATAATATATATTTTTATGAACAACTTTTGTAAATAAAATATTTAGATTTGGAATTTTTTTGATGATGAATAAAATAAGTGATATATATACAATATGGAAAATATATTTAATGTATTTTATTATCTCGATTTTTTGGTATTTTTATACATTAAGATCCTTATCTCCCCCTAATTATTTATTTTGTCGATCACATCAATACTGACCCGATTTCGAGGTTAGGATCAGTTTGTATATATTTTATATCTATAGCCCTCTCTTTCTTTTATTTTTTTATTTTTATTATTTTATTTTGTATAAAATAAGTGTTAAATATAAAATATTAATATTTGTGGTTATAATGATAACTAATTGGAATTAGTGATTATTTACATGTATTTTACCAAGAATTTTAGTCAAACTGAAAGAATAAAGGCAATGAATCATGAATTCATCACTCCCCTATACTTTGCCTTTGTTAGTGCCTTAGAAAACGCTTATTCTATAAACAAGTGCAAGAAAAAAGAAAAAGCAAAATAAAAGAACTTAGAACGTGCTTGTTTCTTTAAATCGAATCTCACTTCACCCAAAATTTAGAAATTCAATTTAGACCTTTGGATTATTAGTGTGTCGGGACTCTATTAGAATTAGGATTTAAGCCTCGACAACCCTCAGGTTTCGCAAATCCTTATCCATGTTCACCTCAATAGCCAGCTCAGATCCACCTATCCATCATGCAAACTTTTCAACTCTGAAAGCAGTTTGTACTTTGTGTGAAAGGTTTTATCTCTTCCTACTTAGAGAAGCAAAAAAACTGCCCATCCCAATATATACTCCCATTGGACCCTTATCCAGCTATTCGATCCTCGAGGAGGGGGTATTTCCTTCTAAGGCCAGGACATGTTGTGTCCACAGTTGAGTAGATAAAAAATATAGAAGAATGGGAAGAGAACTGAAGTGTGATCAATGTAATCACATCTCCTGTGAAGCCTGACCAGTTAAACGTAGTCTCCACTGAGATAAGGCATGCTTTCTGAAGCTTGGATGATTGTGGTCAAATTTAGTATTTGGTGTATTTGGCTTCTTTTTGGTAGAAATGATTGTTGCACTGTATAGATCTTGTATGCCCTAGCAGATATAGCATCTTTTCATTCCGTCCATTTTTCGGAATCTTGGAAATATTGTGCCAACAGATCCTCCCCTCATATGAAGCTTTATTTCAACATCAATATCTCCCGTCTTTAGACGTCAGCACCACTAGACAAGATGGAAATGTACCACCGAAATGGATTGCCCTTTGTAGCCCCATGGAAGTTGAGCTAAGTGTAGAGTGCATAAGTTTAAAATTGGTTCAAATGGAGAAGACTTAGACGGATGACACCGGGTGTCCTACTTAAGCACCTTCAAATTGAATTATGAATGCAATCTTATGGAACCTAAAGAACTAAGTATAAAAGACCTGAAGAGTCTTAATTTCAGTTCCTAATAAAGCCCCTTTAGAAAAAATGGAGTAAAGCCTAAACCAAGCTCCATCTCTCAGACTTAGATCCATTTGGTTCAAGAATCAAACTTGTTCTGAAAAATACGAATGAATGTAAGAATTTTTTATGAAGTGGATTTTTCAGCTTAAATTTTTCTGTAATTTTTAAGAACATTGTAAATTTTTACTGAATTTTAAAACTTTTCAATTTTTAAGGTCTTTTCAAAAAGTTAATGGATTAATTCTATTTACACAACTTTTACAAGGATTATATACATTTTACAATGAATTTTATACAACTTTTTAATAAATAAGATTATACGGCCTTTATACAAGATTTACAAGAGTTTTTTGTAAGTTTTTAAGAATTTTATCAAAGTATTTTACAAAATATTTTATATACACTTTTTAAGCCATTTTTTATAACATATATTTACAGTTTTCTTATGGCTTTTAAAAATCTAAAATATACACCTATACTTTTAGATAGACATATAATTAAAAGTACAATAAAGTATGAGTTAAGGCTTCTAAAGTATATATATATATATGACACCCCATATATTTAGTGTGAAATATGTCCTCATAGTGACTAAAGAAGCAGCAAAGGAAGACATAACTCGAGCTAAGTATAGATTGGTGAAACGAATCCTATACTACAACCACTCAAAAGGATTAAGAATAAAGAATAGAAGTCAATCATCCGCTCTATACTTAGGATCAAGTAATCCCTAGGATAACAAACTCAAAACTGAAGATGATCGAGGTCAAGAGAATGTACACAATCAACGGCTCGGCTTGCCCCCCCCCCATACTTAAGGTAAAATATCTCTAAGTATAGAGAAGAATATCAAAAGATAAGGGACAAGCAAGAGAGCAGATGATACAAAAACCGAAAAAGATCAAAAGTTGACATGAGCGATATTACCCCTCCATATTTAGGGTAAAGCGCACCCTCAGTATAAGAAATAATAGGGTAATAGAACAGAACGATATGAACAACACTGTGTCTACACCCCCTATACTTAGGATAAAGTGCATCCTAAGTACATCAAAATTCCTAGATGAATCCTAAGGGTGTGAGACAGATGGAAGAAAGAAAGAATTACAATTGAAAATATATACAAGATGATCTGGAAAATCATGTATGAGATACAGAGTGTTACGAGTGGAGAATACATCTCATACAAAATGAATAGGGGAAACCTCAATGGTCGGCGACTCATGATCAAGAAAAGGTTTCAACCACTGACCATTAACTCAAAAGGTGGAATCAGAGGACAACTCAGATATATCGATGCTACCGTTGTCATACACCTTTCGTACAAGATACAAGCCTTTCCATTTTCTTTGAAGTTTCCTTGGAAATAGCTTCAGTCTTGCATCGAAAATCCATACTTTCTGATTAAGCTCAAATTGCTTATGCTTTATGTGAGAATCATGTCACTCTTTCATTCGCTCTTTGTAATACAAGCTACTCGTGAAGGCTTCACCTCTAAATTCTTCTAGGGCTGCCAATTGTGTCTGCCTCTGATCTCCTGCATCATTTAAGCCAAAGATAACCTCTTTTACTGTCCCTAAAGATTGGTGCTTGATCTCAATAGGTAAGTGACATGGCTTGCCATAAACGAGTCGAAAGGGATATGTGCCCAATGGAGTCTTGAAGGATATTCTATAGGACCAAAGAATCGAGTCCAAAAGTTGTGACCAATCCTTTCATCCTGGATGAATAACCTTTTTGCAAGATCTTCTTGATGTCCTTATTCAAGATCTCAGCTAGACCATTCGTCAAAGGATGATATGGAGTAGCAACCCGATGGTCTATGCCGAACTTGTTAGCAAGTGCTCTTATCTTATCATTGATGAAGTGGCTACCCCTGTCTAATATCATAACTTGAGGGACCCCCAATCGCATTATAATATGTTTTCTTTGGAATTTAGAGATTGTGTACGCATCAACGGCTCGGACAGGAATAGCCTCTACCCAATGACTCACATAATATACATCTAGAAGAATATACTCAAATCATTGACTTTTAGGGGATGGACCTATAAATTTTATACCCCATGCGTCAAACGCTTTATAGAAGTGAACTGGCTGCATCGACATCATGTCTCTATGTTCACAAGTGCCCATTCTCTGACAGTCAGTACACCTCTTTATGAATGCATGGGCATCCATAATGAGCGTAGGCCACCAAAGGCCGGGTCGGAGCACCTTCTGTTATGTCCTCTTCCCTGAATGGTGTCCTCCATCTTCTAATATATGTAAATACATGAGGACACTCTGGTATTCCTCATGAGGAATACACCGATGCCATACGGAATCCTCTCCTTCATGATAAAGGATCGGATCCTCCCAATGGTAAGACTTGGTTTTCACGAGGAAAGTCTCTGTATGGACCAACCTTGTGGAATTTTCTTATCAACAGGAAAGTTTACAATGTTGGCATATCATGGCAGCGAGGTGACAACAAGAATCATCTCATCGGGGAAGGTCTCGGTGATTGGCACATTGAACTCAGAAGTCTCGGGTGTTTCTAATTGGGAGAGGTGATCTGTCACCATATTCTTGACTCTAGTCTTATCCTTGATCTCAATAATTAACTCCTGGAGCAGAAGGATCCATCTAGTCAAACACATCTTGGAATCCTTCTTGTCCATTAGGTATTTGATGGCGGTATGATCAGTGAAGATGGTCATCTTAGATCTTAAAATGTGGAACCCAAATTTGTCTAAGGAAAATACTACATCTAGCATTTCTTTCTCTGTAACCATGTAATTCCACTGGGCGGAATCCAAAGTCTTGCTAGCGTAGTGTATGGCATAAGGAACTTCATCCCTTCTCTGTCTCAACACAGTCCCATCGACAAAATCGGAGGCATCCGTCATGATCTCAAATGGGAGAGACCAATCGGGTGGCTGAAGGATAGGAGCCTCTACAACCATGCTCTTGGGAGTTTCAAAAGCCGAAAGACACTTATCATCAACAATAAACTCGATGTCTTTCATGTGAAGATCAGATAACAGTCGAGCAATTATGTGAAGTCTTATATGAAACGTCAGTAGAAACCCGACATGCCTAAGGAAAGACCATAACTTATTCAGATTGGATGGTGGATTGAGCTTCTTTATGGTATCTACCTTGTTGGATGCACCTCCATGCCTTGTTGGAGATGATGTGACCAAGGACCGTCCCTGGAGTCATCATAAAATGACTCTTCTCCCAAGAAAGAATAATGTTAACCTCCGTACACCTTTGAAGTATGTGGTCTATGCTAGAAAGGCATGAATCAAAATCATCACCATAGACCGAAAAATCATCCATGAAGACCTCCAAGATGTCTCCCACCATGTCCGTAAAAATAGAAAGCATGCACATCTGGAATGTAGCGGAGCATTACACAATTCAAAAGGCATCCGTTTGAAAGAATACGTTCCAAACTAATAGATGAATGATGTCTTTTCTTGATCTTCAGATGCAACGACCACCTTATTATATCTCAAGTACCCATTGAGAAAACCATAATGGATCTTCTCGACCAACTGTTCGATGATCTTATCAATAAATGGTAGTGTGAAGTGATCTTTTTTAGTCGCCTGATTCAAACGTTTGTAGTCCATACAGATACGCCAAGAAGTTGGTATTCGGGTAACAATCTCCTCTCTATCCTCATTTATCATTGCACTGATACCATCTTCTTGGGTACCACATGTAAAGGACTAACCCATTTCGATTCGAAGGTGGGACAGATAAAATCGGTGCTCTAACACTTGGATATTTCCTTCATAACCACTTATCGAAGATCGGGTTCAAATTGTGCTGAAACTCACGAGATGCTTTCGCATCATCCTCGAGAAAAATATGGTGGGAGCACAGAGCCAGACTAATCCCTTGGAGATCAGCTACTAGCCACCCGATTGTATTGCGGTTCTTTTTTAGAATCTCCATCAGAGGAGATTCTTGTTCATCAGTCAAATTGAAAGCAATGATGACAAGAAATATTTTAGGCTCTCGAGCAAGGAGTCGATATCTCATGCTTTGAGGTAATGGTTTGAGATCATGGGGGAGAAAGAACAAGGAGAGATGGTTTGACTAGGGTCTATGTATAGGCTACTAGGTCGGTATGAGTAAGCTCAGCATGCTATAACTTAGAAAGATCTGGAGACTACTGGATATTCTGAACTAGCTCGGTCTCCAAGATGGTTGTAGGCTCTTCTGGCAAAGTCAGATGTAAAAGAAATTCTACGAAACACTGCCAATCATCATCTTCTGAATCTGACTGGTCTATGATTTACTGGTTGATCTGATTATTCACTTCTGACTCAAAGGGATTAAGATTATCAGACTGATATAAAAAGGTTTCAGAATCGTCTCTGCAAGCTTCATTACTAATTGGCTAAAATGTGTTTCCCAATCTCCCATTATCTAATATTTGAATCTAGGATTCTCCTGACGGTGTGATGAAAGATTGTGTACTTGGTTCAGCCCAGACAACCTCATCATTTGTTTATATGAAGTTACAATCATGATGACTATAGGGTTCATCATTAGATGCTTGTTTTGATTCAGCTATTCTGGATTTGAGGTCTTGGATCGTCTCTATATGTACACTTTCACCTTGGATGTGAAAGTACACCTTCCTGGTACCATAGTCGAAAAAAGCCATTGTTATCGCCAGAAAAGGTCATCCTAATATGATTGGGGTGTCAGTCATACATTTAAGGATCGTCATGTCCAACACGATGAAGTCCATGGGGAATTACAATTCCTGAATGGTGACGATAACGTCCGCGATTAATCCCTTAGGCCTCTTGACCGATCTGTCAGCAAACTACAAGACCGTTATGCTTGGTCGAAGAGGTCCAAACTCGAACTTGTCGAGTAAGGAAGAATGAAGGAGATTAATAGAAGATCTGCTATCTAATGGAGTATGATCAAAAGTATGATCAAGGATCTCGCATCTAACATACAGTACTCCCGTATCTGACCGCTTGGCTAGAAAACGGTTCTAAATTGCATGACATGTCTCCTTGGTCAACACATGGATCTCAAAACAATGATTGTGTTGCCTCTTCTTTCTGCATACCATAGTTCGCTCTCTGAGACCATTCTACAGAAGAGGGATGTTTGCCAAGACCTCTGAAAGAGTGAGATGGATCTTGAACTTGTCTAACATCTCTTTTGTGAGATCAGTCGTCTTATTCTTTGGTATTTTCTTTTTTCTCTCCTTTTTCCAAGTAGAGTGCTCGGGGAAAAGGTATTTGTACATCCTCCTTGTCCGTATGTACAAGAGGAGGATCAAAAGAAGAAGAAAGTGTTTTTGTTAAACTGGAACTTTCTTTTCATGAATCATCAGAAAAATATTAAGATTGATCAACTATCTTATTTTTATTTCTCTTTCTAGTTCTTCTCTTTTGTACATTTTTTTGCTTTTCTATCATCATCACTATACCAGAAGGAAGATAAAGCTGTTATATCAACATTTAGCTCTGGCTTCTATTCTTAAAACTTGATGGCATCAGTTCACCGCCCACATCATCAAAGGGATTAGCGGCTTCAGCAGCATCATCAATGTCCTCAGCAGGCTCGCTTATATCATCTGGGGTATCCTCGTCAAGCCTAGTTAAGTCTTAGTCTACTGGCATCCTACTACTACTAAGAGAAATGAAATCAACATCATCAAAGTAAAGATATTCATCTGAAAATATATGTGACTGAAGGGTGGGCTTAGCCATATCTACCTGCTTTGACTTTCTCTTCAGATTGTTAGGATTCGATTCCATATGAGTAGGCAAGGCGGACTTCCCTTTGACTAAATATGTGACATGACTTTTGGACTCATCCATCTCTCTCCTAAAAGAAACCTGTTGGTCAGTCATCAGATTAGCGAGATACTCTAAATATGGGTTGTCATGGAAGGGAACATGAGACCCAGATGAGTTGTCTCGTCGCTACTAAGGCTGTTGCGGAGCTGACTGCTGCTGTGGAGGATAATTCTACTGATACTAAGAAGGATATGTACTCTGCCTCCACTGAGTATGCTGGTAAGGATGAGGATCGGAATGCTTTTGTTGTTCTCTAGTTTGCCATATCGGAGCCTGAAGTGGATTCTAGGAAGAGGCACCTCCTAAAGACCAACAAAAACCAGGATGATCATGACGGTTCCCTGGTTGTTATGGCTGGTTATATCAAATCCCATTGACTTCGGTGGCTCAGGCATCTCAGAGTAAACATGGGGCACAGATGCCAATGGTTGATTGCTCTGATACACCACCATCTGAGTGTCAGATGATGGTCTGATGGTGTTGCGAGTAAGACGAAGATTGATGAGTTGGCTTAGAGTGCACATGGTGTATGTGCTAAACTGAAGGCCACAGAATTATGCCTCGGTCTCGGCTTCCTAAATCAGCATGTAATCTGAAAGACTTGTGAGAATCATCTTGTAATTCTTAAAGGCACATAATCTGTATCTTTAGATCACTTGGGCATTTTTCAAGCTCGTCGATCTTATCGAGCTTGTCTAGATTCTGACACGACATCCGCCATAGGGTAAGCCACCGCGTCTCATGCCTCCCTGACTGATTCTACCATAGAGGACAACGATAGACAATAACTTCGAACCCTCTAGATAAAGGCCTCCACCACCCGAGATAGAAGAGAATGAGTACCACGACGAGGGCAGAACCCCTGAGAGTAATTTGACAGTACGCCATCCAACATTTGACTTGAGACATGGGACAGAGATTTCAATGCCAAACTTCTCTATGATTTCCATGCGATCCAATTTTTTGACAAATGATTCCCATATCAGCATGTGAGGATTCAACATGATTAGAAACGATAGAAGAAGGATTACCTTCAAGTTGTGCCACTCTGGAGTGCTGGTGATAGGTTGGCAGCTTGGTCTGAGTACATTCCTGAGTCTGAGACATCGTGGTGTAATTCTCAACCATCTTCTCGTAGATGAACCATACTTGGTCCTTATACTTCGAAAAGTACGAGCCTCTACAAGATGCATTCGCTAGAACCTGGCATTTTGGTGTCAACCCACAAAAGAAGATTTGAACTACGTTCGCCTTTTTGATCTCGTCGTGGGGACACCTATCTATGAGCTCTCTAAAACAGTCCCATGCCTCATGGAACTGCTCATTCCCAATCATGGTGAAGTTACTGATCATAGCTCTTGCAGCATTCATTCGACCAAGTGGCTAGTACTTATTAGATAAGCAGTTCTCAATTGCTCCCACGTCGAAACATATCTCCCCAAATATTTCATCTAGTAGGCTGATCGATTTATGAGGGAGAAAGGAAACACGATCAATTTGATTATGTACTCATTTACTTGTGCATAGTACATTGTGCTACAGATTACCTCGAATTCCTGGAGGTGCAGATATAGTTCCTCAGTAGAGTGTCGTGAAACTTGGGCAGCAACTGGATTGTCTGAGGTTGGAGCTTGAAATTACTGTGAATGGCAAGGAGATAGATCCACCAATGAGTGGTAGTATCTCCAGGGTTGTAGAGTAGCTTATGATAATCGAGAAAAATTAAGGCAAAGTTGTGTCAATCCACAAGGCAGAAGGACAATCGTTGATGTGACCTCGGACGAAATCCGTCGATTATTAACAATAGACCCACAACAAGAATAAAGCAATTAAGTATCAAAACTATGGAGTTGAAATTTACTATAACATTACAGCAAATGTGTATTACGTGCAGGTATGTGTAGAGGTTGAACACAGGAAACACACGGTAGAAGGAGGCAAAAAGATGCTCAAAAACTTTGTCTTTTATCTCTTGTCCATGTTATTGTTTTTATGGGATTTTAATTTTATATTTTTTTTATTTTTATTTTTTTCTTCTATATTTTTGTATTTTCTTTTTATATTTTCCAATTTTTATATTTTTAAAAATATATAAGACATATATATGTATAGGTATATATGTATATGTATAAATGCAATATAAGGTACATATAGATACTACATATATATGTAAAATAGTCAAAATATAGTAAATACCATATTCTTGTGATTTTTATATTTTTCTATTTTTTTGTTATTTTTCAAGAATTTTTGCTAATTTGTATGTATTTTTAACGTCAAAAATATCCTAAATAAGGGATTATTTAAATAGGTTGAAATTGAATTGGATGTTAAAATCGTAAATAAGATCCAAAATTATCCAAATCAATTTTAATACATAAATATTTCTATAAATAAATTATAAAATAGAAAAAGATATTTTTGGATTTTTGAAAGATATTTATATTTTTATAAAAGATTTTAGTGTTTTTTTTATTTTTAAGCTTTTTATTTTTCTTTTTTAGTGATAATTTAATCTGTGAATAAAATAGGATGGAATGCACTATATGTATATATATATGGAATTTTTAGATGCATTTTTATATTTCTTTGGAATTTCTAAGTTAAACAGGGATTATATGTGCTCTTTTCATTTTTAATAAATGGATTAAATGCAAAAAATGCTAAATAAAAATTGGGACATGAAGGTAGATGACAAGAATCATTTAAAACAATTTTTGTCTATGTTTAGGATCACATCAACTATAGTAAATAAACAGAGGAAAATCATAAAAATATATGTCCTGGTAGGGGCATGCTTGCAAATAAAATAAATAACAGGGGGCTCGATGTAGATATGCCAAAAATGTACAATGGAATTAAAATTTTATTGAAATATTTCATAACTACCAAAAAATAGTCAGGGCATGAGTATAAAATTTACACATCACCTGGGACTACACGTGACGCATCTTAGTAAGGACCCAAATGCAATTACAAGAAAATATAGAGGGACACATGCAAAAATCCCATTATTTTACACTTGATGTTTTATTTACAACATTAAATGATAAATAAAAAAACTTAAGGGTATGATATGAAATTTACCCCAATATATGTGTGGATCGGACGACGGGTGGGAATTCACTTCACACACGTCGCCTTCTGGTGCGCTGGTATCACTTCACAGATGGACGTTGGAGATTAGATCGTCTAATACGATCAGGCGGTCTAGGCTGGGCTCCATCCTATGGCTAAGATCAAAACTAGGGCGCCTCCCCAGATCGAACGGTGGTTGCTGTGTGCGAAGAATAGGGAAGAATAGTGGCTCCCCCGTTCTTTGATATGCTATTTCTCCCCCTCCCGGAGTTCTTCTTCGATCTTCTATGGTGCTATACATCCAGGTATTTGGTCCGCAACAACTGAGGGTCACGAAAAGCTCCAAGACCTTGTGAGAAGGTCAAACAAGCTCTGCGAAGTTCAAACCTTCAGTTACATGCAGGCTGAGTCGATTCAAGCCCAGATGGGATCTGTGGGGTGTGTGACATGCACAGAAGGGAATAGAGGCTTGAGGGGGTGCTCCTCGACCGATAGTGAAGCTGGATGCACAAAAATAGGGTGGGTGATAAGGTCTCCGGTGAAACGGCGGAGCGAGACCTTGATTCGCAGAACTAAGGAGGTTATGGTTGGGTTGATGGCTCAGGAAGGTGGAGAAATGGATAGGAAGCGAAATAAGGGTGGTCATGGGGTCAGAAACACGTGAGGCGCGACGGAAAGGGTTCGGGGTAGCGGAGCTCCAACGAACTACGAACATGGCTAATCTAACCTAATTACCTAACTAACATGCGATAAATGCTAGAAATGAATCCTACAACAAATTCTAATCTAAAGAAATGAAAACGAGCAGCTCTAATCTGACTGAGGGTCAAGGAGCAAAAGTCACCGGTGACAGCGTCCTGGGTGCAACTTCATCATCGTTCCACTTGCTCGGACCCTTCAGGGGTTCCCTCCGATCACCATGGTTCATGCTAGGCCGAAGGCGGGGGTAGTAGGGCTCAGAATCTGTCCAAAATTATGAGGAGAAGAAGTATTTATTTATAGACATGGTGAAGCACTCTTATTGACCGCGCAAAATCAAGAGGATCGAGCTATGTACAAGGGTTCCGGGATCTCAGCATGTATGTATAGTAATCAGGGATCATTTCTTGTGAAGGAACTGGGGGTGATCGATCGACGAGATGCCTAGCAAAATGGAGGAAATTGCGGGAAAAGATATTTCTGACAAAAGTCACTAATTGCTCCATGCGGACTCGTTAAAGGGCAAAACTGCAAGTTTATTCTTATTTAATTAATTAAAAATAATAATTGATTTTATTTTTTTGTTATAAAAATAATTATTATCATATGTAGTATTTTATTATGATTTTTATTTATTTTTTTGACTTCATTTATTAGTAGTTAATTTTTAATAGTGTATTTATATGTATATTTACCTATGTTTTGTACATTTTTATTTTTCTTTAGTATATTTTATTATATTATTTTATTCTTTTATTTTATTGTATATATTTATAACTTATTTTAGGTGTATAAATATATTTTTATTATATTTAATGATGTAATTTGTACACTTAAATAAATAGATATGTGTGTTTTATATGTAGTTTTATAGGTATTTTACCTATATTTTCATATGGACTTATTTTATTTTACCTTTCCCTTTTGGTTTACATCAGTTTTAATATGTACATGGGTTATAAATAATATTTACAATATTATAAAAATATAAATTTGTAAAAATAATGAAGGATGAATAAAATGAATATTTTAATGGGGTATAATGTACAATGAGGGTCAAAAACCTAACATTCACACTGTAACCCGAAAAAATATGAACCCACCACTATTAAAAAACTTGTGAAAAGTTATATACAATTAGATGTGATTTTGACCTGCTTTAAGTTTTTATTTGAAAGACATGGGTCTGGGAAGTTGGGTTTTTGACTTTTTATTTTGTGTATACAATGAACATTGTGTATTATTTTTATACAAACTCAATTTTGTATTTTTATTTACTTATTATCTACAACTTTCATATACGAATTTTATTTATTTGATTAAAAAAGAATAAAGAATAAAATATGCATCAAAACTTAATCGGTAATGAATAAAAGAATTGGGTTTTTATTCTATTTTGGCCCTTATCTCCCCCAACTTTATTACTTGTCGACCAACTCAATTCTTGAATTGGTCTCGAGGTTTAGGATCATAAATATATTCTATATTTTATTCTTTTTTTGTTCTCTTTATTCTATAATTTGGCATTAAAACCATAATATTTGCACAATAAATACAATAAATCATGAATGCTATTTTATACAAATTAATGCTATTTACATACATTAGTTAGGGTTTTTAAGGCCAAAAAAGATATAATAAAGATGATGAAATAGACATTCATCACCCCCTATACTTGCCTTTGCTAGTCCCTAGCAAACACTTATGCAATAATACAGAAAGAATGAAGAAGAAAAGAAAAAGAAAGAATAAATAGAATTGATCGTGATTAATAAACTTATCTGTACAAAATCAAAGTTAGACCTTGATGTGAGAATGTGTGTGGAACCTAGTCGGGAACCAACTTTAAAGCACAACAACCTTCGAGAGTCACAAAACTCGGTTCAAACCACCTCAATAGCCATGTCAGAACTAGCCTACATCGTACGCAAACCCTTATTACTATGAAGCTAACTTGTACAGTGTAAGTGATAGTAGCTCTCCCCAACTAAAACGACAAAGGAACTAACTTCTCCAGAATGACAACCCAATGATTCCCCAATCAAGCACTTTGTCCCCGAGGAGCAAGGTATTCCCTTCTAAGTTCAAGTGGCTTCCAACTCAAGAGGAGGAGGTGAAGAAAAGAATGGATGGTAGCCAGTATAGCTACCTATCCTGGGGTGCATGATCAGTGTAGTAGAGTCATCCAGCTGTAGGTTCACATGCTATAACTTCCACGCTCATGCTTTCTTATTTTCTATACAACATATATACATACTCTGTCAGGTATTTTATTTTATTTTTAGGCATGTCCACTTTTTTGGTGTTTTTCTCTTTTTTTGGAATACTATTTACAACAGCATTTACATAAGGACTTTTCCTCTTGAGCCAGAAGACTATCCCTCTTTTGAACCATTATTACAACCCACACTCTCATGTCATTCAAATTCATGGCAACTGGACCAAGTTGGGGTGCACTTCCCTCCCTAGACGAGGATGAATGTTTCCACCCATGTGCGTCTCAGACCGGTAAATCCAACCCCCTCACCACTCCAACTGAGTCGAGCCAAGAAAAGGATGCAAGTGTCAAAGTTAGGTCATGGTCGACAAGAGTCATGTACGCATCTCAAAAAGTTCTTGTTAGTCAGTTGAGGTGACTTGAACCTAACCCTAAGCCTCAAAGAATTAAGTCCTAGTGGACATGAAGTACCTTAAACCAAGTTCCCATAAGGTTTCAGTGTAGTTAGGTGCAGTAAGGTCCAAACAAGCTCCAATCTTTGACTTTATTGGACTAGTTCAATCATCAAGCTCAATCAAAATAATGTGCATGATATGCAAATGTTATGTCCAATGATGGAAAGAATGATGCAATTTTCAAAAGAAATAAAAACAAAAAGGATTTTTGCTCAAAACCAAACATAAAAAGTATGCACAACTATTTACACGGGTGTGCTTATTTTTATTTATTTCCAAAAGTTAATAATTTACAAATTTTAACAATTATTTTATAGGTATATATATACAATTGGTAAAGAATTTTATGTACATATTATTATTTATTATATACTTTTATTTTTAAGGATGCCTTTATCCCACAAATTTGTTTGAAAACAATTTTGAAAACTATAGTACAAAATAATTTTTGCAAATATTTACAAACATTTGAAAGCCATTTTGTAAATATTTTTTAAACAGTATACATAGATTTTCAAAATAATTTTACAACAATTTTCAAAATCATTTGCAAATAGGTTTTCAAATCTATTTTATTTCACACAAAGAAAAGAATTCTTATAAATCAAAACATTTTTACAAAGGTTGAAGACATTTCACCAAAAGTTTTCCAAACGGTTCACACCAATTTTCAAATCGTTTTGCAAAAAAAAATTTAACCTGATTTATTAATTAGTATATACAAAAATAATTTTGAGGAATAAAAAGCATTATTGAATGGTTTTTAATGAATTATATATGTATTTTAGCCATAATATTAATAAATATATGAAAGTACGAAGCCATATACAGAGTATATACGACCCCCCCTATACTTAGCACGATCTCTATCCTCAAAGATAGAAAAGAGACAGAAAAGACATAACTCGTGCTGAGTATAGAAAAGCCTATATTACAACGACTGAATAAGGAATGAAAGAATAAATGAATCAGAAGCTGACCATCCCCATTATACTTAGGATCAAATAATCCTAAGTATATCAGACTGTATACAATGTAGGGAGGGTCAAGGGTGGGAATAAACAAATCCGACCCATGTTGTCTCCCCCTATACTTAGGGTAAGATGTCCCTAAGTATAGTAGAGCAAATCAACAAGAGAGGAGACAATGGAGGGGATCAAAGAATCTGGGGTGCATGCCTCTATACTTAGGACAAAGTACGTCCTAAGTATAGAAAACTGACACAAAGGGGTCACACCTTTTATGTAGAAAAATAAAAATGAAAAGGAAAAGAAGAAAAGACAGATATATACATATATATATATGAAAAGATCGTAGGAAATGTACACATTACTCCCTCTATACCTAGTGTAAAGGATCCCTAAGTATAAGCAATGACAGGAGTGATGAATCGGAGAAAGAAAGAACAACATGGTGCGTACCCCCTATACATCTGAAAAGGTGTGTCCTAAGTATAGAAACACATATATGACGAAAGATCTAGGGTACACATGACATATGGGAGAAAGAAGGAACAAAATAGACAACACATATATACACCAAGTACAGAACGGTGAAGTGCAGGACGGTATCTGATATAAGAATACCGTACTCTCATCATCGTCTCCCTGTAAGAATGAGGAAGAAGACAGACAGAACACGACACCCGAGCATGCAATCAGGTGGGTGTCAGCTGCCGAGGAAATGATATCGAAAAGTAAGGCAGGAATCGGTAGCCGGAATCGGAACATCAGCTCATAAGGAAGGAATGAAAGATCGTAGCTGATATCGTAAGTCATGGAGGAAGAGTGAGTAGTACAGACTCCTCCAGGTCAATCAACTCTCAAAAAGGTATATAGAGTGAAGAGCAGGAGACTTTCAATCCCGTGTGATACTCGGTGGTGATAACATCAGAAAATCACAAGAATACACCAAACACCACATGACATGGCTTCACCCTGCAAGGGTCCTCAAGGTGAGCGGATTCAGATGAGTCTAAGAAATCAAATTAGCCAAAAGGCTCGGCTCTGTGCTCCAATAGATAGGAGACACAACTAGAGAGGAGACCAAGTACACAAATCAGAAGACTCGGCTTCGTGCTCCAACAAATAGGAGACACCTGAAGTGAAACTGAGTACAAACAAAATGATGTACCCTCCTGCATATAACCCTCGAGGAGTAATACATGCTAGTTAATGAATAATAAGATAGATCTCACCCTTGCAAGGGTTGCCAAGGTGAGCAGACTCAAAGGAGTCAGATCCATAAGACGAATCAGCAGAAATGGTCTCGGTAGGCAATAGATTGGCTACCAATAGAAGAGACCGACAAAGCAAGAAAATGTGGAAGCATCCTGCAGACAACCCTCGGGGAGCGTACTGCCAACTATGGATGGGATAATCAGAGGAATATGGATCATCCTTGCGAGGACCATCAAGGCAAGTAGACTCAAAGGAGTCTAGTCAGATAGGTCCCAAGATCCAACAGATGGGGTACAACAAAGCAGTGGGGAACCAAAGATACATATTAGACAACTTGATTATGTGCTTTACCAGATCGAAGATACAATCAACAAGGGGAATCGATTATAAAGAAAATGTTGCATTTTCCACAGATAGTCCTCAGGGAACAATGCAAGCTAAGCATGTAATAGTCGGATCAGATCTCGTCCTTATGAGGGTCGTCAAGGAGAGAGGACTCAAAGGAGCCAATCAGAATGGTCTCGGTAGGTGACATATTGACTGTCAATAGAAGAGACCGAAGGATCTGGAAAGGTGTCATAGTCTCTCGCAGATAGCCCTCGGAGAGCACTATGAATTAGGCAAGGAATACTCAGAAAAGTGACACTCATCCTTGCTAGGATCGTCAAGGAGAGAAGACTCGAAGAAGTCCACGGAATTGGCCTCGTGCACCTACAGATCGGGTGCACAATCAACAAGGAGGCTAATCAGTCAAATCAGACGACTTGGTTCTGTGCTCCAACAAATACGCAACATACACAGTAAGGGAACCGAGCATAAAGAATGTGTTGCATCCTCCTGCAGATAGTCCTCAAGGAGTGATGCAAGCTAAATCAGTCAAGTCATGGGATTTCTGGCGTCACATCTCAAATCCTCAAAAGTAAGTAATGGATCGATCATCAGGAGGGCATAAGATCATCGAAGGACAAGAGAATCAGGTCAATCACAGTATGACCCTCAAGTCGATCAGTCAGCTGAGATGGCACAAAATATCAGCAGAAATCTTCTAAGTGCCACGGGTGGATGGACCAGTCAGGAGATCGAGGAGGGATCAGTCAAGGAGATGAGTGAAGTCAGGTGGGTTCCGGTCACCATATCTCTGAAGTCCACATCAAGATAGTCAATCGAACCTCTAAATCAAGATGGAAGGAACCTCAAAATAGATCGATCAATCATAACTCATGAAATCATCATCAAATCATCAAAGTATATTTCATCTTCAATTAGGTGTGCATGATCAAAAATTCTCAAATAATAATCACACTTAAGAATCGTGCATCATCAAAGTCCTTGATAAGCTCATATGCACACATTGGAAGTCTAATCCACCAAAGTAGCATGTCAATCTCATCATCCTCAAAATGCGACCGACTTACTCCAAATAATCAATGAAGGTCGTAAACCTCAATGCGGGCTATACCTATAAGCACATCAATCCCGGATGATAGAAATGATGATACAGGGGACACGAGGATGGTGGGCAATATGAAGGTGGATACAACCAAAATTGTGGTCCAAGGAGAGGGTCTCCTCGAACCTAGAATAGTTTTCAATGATATGGACAAGGTGAAAAGCCACAAAATATGGTACAGATGATGAATCTCATGACCCAATCACGACTCAATGCAAAAGAGGAGATGGATGTATAGCAGAGGTAGGGAGACTCAATGATCAAAAATACGCACATAGATGTGACCGTCAACTCTAAGAGAGAGATGAAAATGCAAATGGACTCAAGTACACTCAATGCACAAGGCAAACCCCCAATTCACCTACTCAACACAATGAAGATCGAGATGTGATCTTTTTATCTTGTCGATTTTAGAGTTAGGTGATCATAAAAAAGTTGTACACACCGAAAATAGGGTTGGGATTTGGGCACTAATCCTTAGTGTGTACGTATGAATAAAATGCACAAAAAAGGAGGGGGTTGCTCTCCCCTAGACAAGGAATCCATTACATTTTTATTTTAAAGCCCAATAAAGTTAGCAGTCCTAATTTTATTTAGATTGTCGACACTAAAGCCCCTATATACTGTATATTATACTATACATACTATATTACATATTAAATACTAAGAAATATAGCCAACTTTAAAAATCATAAAAAATAAAAAACATTTTGAAAAATGTAACAAAAATTAACTATAGTATATTTTGTTGTATTTTACCAATTAAACCAAAAAGAAAACTTACTAGAATTAATAAAAAACAAAATACATAAAAACTTCGAAAATTCATAACTAAATAACTAAAAATCATAAAAATATGCACTACATATCATTTTAAAGACAATTTCATCTACTTTTTGATAAAATAAAATAAATATATTTTTACATTACTTTTAATCTTCAAATTTGAAAATAAAAAATCTGTTTTTAATATAAACATTATTCTCAATAATAAAAATAATACAAAATCCATAAAATCCTAATAACTTCTTTAAAAATCATGAAAATAATAAATAAAAATTATACATTAAAATAACAAAATAAAATCAAATAAAAACTCAAAACATTTTCTAAAAAATAAAAAAATACTTAAAATTCACAAAAATAATATATAATCCATGAAATTAAATAAAAATATAGAAAAATACCTATAAATAATAAAAAACTAGGTAAATCTTTAACCTTAGTTTTCTATTATTTAACTCTATTTTCCAATAGTTTGCCTCCTTCATTTCGACATCCGTACTTTATTACTACAATCAACGTTTATGAGTATAAATAATAATAACAAAATTTTCTGCTAAAATTTGATCGATACAACGACACTATTCTTCTTTTAGAATAGTAGATTGGGTGGTTTTTCAGACGACGTCATTGTCGGAAAGGCAACGCTAGGGTAAATCGTATACTTAGGTTTAGGGTTTTTCTTTTCGTCATCTTCTTATTTTTTCTAACTCAAAGTTTATTGTTTCTGATTGTGTAGCACAGGTTGAGTCGCAGGGCTGAGAACCGAGAAATTGAAATTTCTTGTAATTCCTTATGAACAAAAAAAATAAAAGATAAAGGGAATTTGCCTGTTTTTCTGTTTTTATAGAAGGGGCCCCGTAAGGACATCTCGGCTTGTACCTTCCTCCCTCTCTTTCTCGAGGCTTGTTTTACCAAGTGTTGCACATTTGAAGGAATAGGGCAACCCACCACAGTTTTTCTTGCTTTGCGATTTTTACTTTTTTTATTATTTTTCAATGCACATGCCTAACGAGTTTTGAATTTTATTTAGCATCCTAGGTGAGCAAAATTAGAGGGAGAAGATCGGAAAAGCCCATGCAAGTTAAAAATCGATGATGCATGCAAAGTCAAAAGACTTACACAGTGCTTCCCAGCTCTCTCCATGCAGGATGCAAGACAGAATTTGAAAATCTATGCTATATGCAAATTCAATACAATGAAATCACCCTAGGGTAGTAACTGCTATTATCGTGAAGCACCATATGTTGATTATTCGGAAACCAACCCTAAGGTCCGGTACTGGAGACATCTCGGTGCCCGCCACAACGGGCCCTGCTAGCGTTGTATGATGTTTCTGACGGCATGAGGGTTCAAATCTAAATAACTAACAATTTTATTTGACTATGTCCAAAAGCGCAACTATAGGTACATGCAAATATATTTTAGGGCTTTGTACCTTAATTTATAGAGCAAGCAATTCCTAAGATAAGGCTCATTCACATAAAATAAATAAAAATAAAAAACAAAAAATCGTCAAAACTGTCGAGGCCCCCAAAGGAACAATCCCTTGGGAAATAGATCTTGGAAGTCAAAGTGTGGAGAGTCTGGATTATTACAATTATCGGATGTCTTTCTCTCTCTCATAAATATACATAATAATGTGGAATGAATAAATAAAGAAAGGTATTGTCTGCAAAAAACTTTCTTGTCTGCCCTTGTTGTTCTCTCCTACCAGCGTAGTCTGAAGGCTGGCTCCGCCTTGCTCGGGTGCACCGGTCTCCTAGGAGGTCCTCCCTACCTCGGTGGTCTCTCGCAACAAAGTCAACAAGAAAAGTGGTCAGAGCAGTCATAATTAATATCAAATAGGAAATAATAAACAAGTTCACTAAATAAATGAATGGATAAGAGATAATAGACAAAATCAAATAATCTCCAACTAAGAGGCGTTGCTCCTCGGCAACAGCATCATTGATGATCGAGAAAAATTAAGCCAAAGTTATGTCAATCCACAAGGCAGAAGGACAGTCACTTAATGTGACCTCAGATGAAATCTCTCGATTAATCAACAAATAACCCACAACAAGAATAAAGCAATTAAGTATCACAAAAAATGTGGAGTTAAAATTTATTATAACACTATAGCAAATGTGTATAGCGTGCAAGTATGTGTAGAGGTCGAATACAGGGATCAAACGGTAGAAGGAGACAAACTCAAAAACTTTGTCTTTTATCTCTATCCATGTTATTATTTTTGTGGGTTTTTATTTTATATTTTTTATTTTAACTTTGCTTATATATTTTTTGTATCTTCTTTTTATATTTTCCCATTTTTATATTTCTTTTTTTAAAATATATAAGATATATATAAATATATATGTATAGGTATATATGTATATGTATATGTATAATACAATATAAGGTATATATAGATACTATATATATACATACATACATACATACATACATACATACATACATACATACATACATACATACATACATACATACATACATATATATATATATATATCTGTGTGTGTGTGTAAAACTAGTCAAAATATAGTAAATACCATATTTTTGAGCTTTTTATATTTCTCTAATTTTTTTATTTTTCTAGATTTTTTGTCTAATTTATATGTATCTTTAAGGTCAAAATATCCCAAATAAGGGATTAATTGAATAGGCCGAAATTGAATTGGATGTTAAAAATAGTAAATAAGCTCAAAATTATCCAAATCAATTTTAATACATAAATATTTATATAAATAAAATTATAAAATTGAATAATATATTTTTATATTTTTTACAGTTTTTTTATATTTTTATAAAAGATTATGGGGTTTTCAATTTTCAAGCTTTTTATTTTTATTTTTAGTGATTTTTAATATGTAAAACAAATGGAATACAATATATATAATTTTTTTGAATTTTTAGACGCATTCTAATATTTTTTTGGTATTTTCTAAGTCATACAGGGATTATATGTGTTCCTTTTCATTTTTAATAAATAGATTAAATGCAAATAATGCCAAATAAAAATAAGCACGTTAAGGTACATGATATGAAGCATTTAACTCTATTTTGTTCGTTGTTAGGAGCACGTTAGATATAGTAAATAAATAGAGGAAAACCATTAAAATATATCCTAACAGGGGCATGCTTGCAAATAAAATAAATAACAGGGGGCTCAATGCGAATATGCCAAAAATTTACAATGGAATTAAAATTTTATTGAATTGTTTCATAACTACCAAAAATAATCAGGGCATAAGTACAAAATTTACACATCACAAATGCAATTATAAGAAAATACAGGGGGCATCATGCAAAAATCCCATTTATTTTACACTTGACATTTTATTTACAACATTAATTGATAAATAAAAAACTTTGGGGTATGATATGAAATTTACCCCAATATAATGCGTGGATCGGACTGCGAGTGGGAGTTCACTTGACGCGCGTCGCCTTCTGGTGCGTTGATATCGTTTTGCAGATGGACGCTGGATATTAGTTCGTCTGATACGATCTGACGATATTGGAATGGGCTCCATCCTACGTCTAAGATCAAAACTAGGGTGCCTCCCCAGATCAGACGGTGGTTGTTGTACGTGAAGAACAGGGAAGAACAGTGGCTCCCCCATCCTTCGATCTGTTATTTCTCCTCCTCTCGGAGTTCTTCTTCGATCTTCTCTGGTGCTACACATCCAGGGAAGTGGTCCACATCGACTGAGGGTCACGAGAAGCTCCAGGTCCTCGTAAGAAGGTCAGGCGAGCTCTGTGAAGTTTAGACCTCTAGGTACATGCAGGATGAGTCAATTCGAGCCCAAATAGGCTCTGTGGGGTTCGAGACCTGTAGAGAAGGGAGATAGGCTCAAGGGAGTACTCCTCGACCGATAGTGAAGCTGGATGCATAAACAATAAGGTGGGTAACAAGGTCTCCGACGAAGCGGCGGAGCGAGACCTTGATTCGTAGAACAAATAAGGTTTTGGTTGGGTTGACGACTTAGGAAAGTGGAGAAATGGATAGGAAGCGAAATGAGGGTGGTCAGGGGGTCGGAAACACGCGAGGCACAATGGAAAGGGTTCGCCGGAGTGGAGCTCTGAGGAACTACGAACAGGGCTAATCTAACCTAATTAGCTAACTAACATGCAAAATAAATGCTGGAAATGAACCCTACAACAAATCCTAAGCTAAAGAAATGAAAATGTGTAGCTCTAACCTGGTCGAGGGAGAAGTAGCAAAGGTCGCTAGTGACGGCAGCCTGGGTGCAACCTCCTCCTCCTTTCACCTGCTCGGACCCGCCAGGGGTTCCCTCCTGTCACCAGGGTTCACGCTAGGCCGAAGGCAGGGGTAGTAGGGATCAAAAGCTGACTAAAATTGCGAGGAGGAGAAGAGGTATTTACTTATAGACATGGTGAAGCACCCTTATCGACGAGCAAAATCAAGAGGATTGAGTTATGTACAAGGGTTCCTGGATCTCGACATGTATGTACAATTATCAGAGATCATTTCTTGTGAAGGAACTGGGGGAGATTGATCGATGAGATGCCCAGGATAAATGGAGGAAATTGTGAGAAAAGATATTTCTGACAAAAGTCAGAGGCGCAAGGAGAATTGACCGGAGGTCAACCATCTCTGCCCTCTGATTGGTCCAGCGGACTAACTAAAGGACAAAACTACATGTTTATTCTTATTTAATTAATTAAAATAGTAATTGATTTTATTATTTTTTTTACAAAATAAAAAATAATTATTATTTTATGTAGTAATTTATTATGATTTTTATTTATTTTCTTGACTTTATTTATTAGTAGTTAATTTTTAATAGTGTATTTATAGGTATATTTACCTATGTTTTGTACATTTTTATTTTTTCTTTTGTATATTTTATTTTATTATTTTATTATTTTCTTTTATATATTTAATAAATTATTTTGAGGTCAATAAACATATTTTTATTATATTTTTATGATGTAATTTGTATACTTAAATAAATAGATATGCATATTTTATAGCTATATTTATAGGTATTTTACCTATATTTTCACATAGACTTATTTAATTTTATTTTTACCTTTCAGTTTTATTTTGGTTATATATATATATATGGGTTATAAATAATATTTACAAAATTGTAAAAATATAAATTTTTAAAAAATAATGAAGGATGGAATAAAATGAAAATTTTAATGGGGTATAATGTACAATGAGGGTAAAAAACCTAACATTCACATTATAACCCCAAAAATATGAACCCACCACTATTAAATAGCTTGTGAAAAGTTATATACAATTAGAGGTGATTTTGACATGCTTTAAGTTTTTATTTGAAAGACATGGGTCTGGAAAGTTGGGTTTTTTACTTTTTATTTGTGTATACAATGAACATTGTGTATTATTTTGTACAAACTCAATTTCGTATTTTTATTTCATTATTATCTAAAACCTTATGTACTGAGTTTCTTTATTTGATTAATAATAAAGGAATAAAATAGGTGTCAACCCTGAATAAATAACGAATAAAAGAATTTGGTTTTTATTCTATTTTTATCCCTTATCTCCCCCTACTTTATTCTTGTCGACCAACTCAATTTTTAACTTGGTTTCGGGGTTTAGGGACATAAAATGTCTTCTATATTTTATTCTTTTTCTTTTCTTCTCTTTATTCTATAATTTTGGCATTAAAAATCATAATATTTACACAATAAATATAATAAATCATGAATGCTATTTTGTACAAATTAATGCTATTTACATGCATTAGCTAGGGTTTTTAAGGCCAAAATGATAGAATAAAGGTGATGAAATGGAGATTCATCACCTGCGTTGTTCTGTCAGCACCAAGAGGTGGTCTCTCTACTATGTTGGGTTGCTCAGGTTCCTCAACTCCTGGATTCTTAGCATCTGGATTGCAGCTGAGTCAAATTCTGCTTTGACATCATTCATCAGTCTACCTTGCTCTCGAATCTAGTTCTACATCGTCTCGAGGGACGCAAGTAGACTGCTATTGATCATAACCTAGTCTATGACAATTGATGTAGTCTGCGGTCCTTTTCCATCCATGTCTTCTGGAAAGGAGAAAGAGTATAGATCAATTTCGGACCATGTCAACATGCAACTGCTGAGAGTTTTCTTGAAACGAGGTGATGATGAGGGAGAATAGGAAAAGAAGAAATTGGAGGATATCTTCCAAGATTAGAGTCACACTTGTAAGTAGAAACTCGATTAGATTTCGGTTTGGGAAAAGGGACATCTTGAACCAATCTAGATGGATGGGCAGGTGTGTGAAGAGCGGGTCGATCAGAGTCGATCGAAGCGGTCGCCTACCCATCATCTTGATGAGATAGATTAAAGTTGATCAAGATCTCTGAAAGATGGGACTCACAACATAAGCAAAATGCAAAGCAAACCCCAGATTCACCAACTCAACCCGGTGATGACCATAAAAGTTTGATCGTTAATCTTTTCAGTTTTAAGGTTATTTGGCAAGCAGGTCTTTTCACAGATTAGCATGAGCTGATAGGAGCCAGAAACTTCCCCGGAAGACTTCTCGAGTTCTTACAAAAATCACCTATTCTCAGCCAGTATGGGAGTAAGTACGGACCATTTCCGGCTACACGTGTTACTTGAGGACCATGTCATTGCGGTGTCCTCTAAACCTCCCACTCTGCTAAGGAAACTTGGATCATTTCCGGCTACATGAGAGTCCCCACTAAATAGCAAGTGATTTACTGTATGAAATCGGTAGTATTTCGAGAGAAATTCGGACTCTGGCTCTAACCTTAAGTGTCGTCCCTCGCTCACAAATCTTGAGAGTACCTACAGTTCAAGCACTTGTGATTGCTCTCCCAAATCAAGTGGAGTCTGTTACATTTAGTTTTAGGTCATATAAAATTAGCAGTATCGATTTTAATTTTCATTTATCACTTTTTTAAGTATTTTCAAAGAACGTCTAATGATTTTATTTTCTTTTTGTTTTTATTCTAGATAAGCATGCACCTAGGTTGCAATTCCTAAAACTATATATGGAGACGCAAGCAAAAATCCTAAGCAAGCACCTATCCTCAAGAAAGACCTGGAAATTAAGGTGTACAAGTGTCAAAGGCAGAAGTGCAGGGTCTCATTTATAATAATCTTCGTAATCACGTGCATATCACATGCACAAGCAGCAGCTGGAGACTTGTTTGATATATGTAAAATTACAGGGTGATAAATTGCAAACATCCCTCAAAATATTTGCCATCCTCACGTGTAGCGCACGTGAAGCACTTAAGAGGCATAGTGGTGAGAGTTTGTAGCTGGGGCGTCGATGCATGGTGCAATATAGTGCCTTAGATCAGATCAATGATCGAACTTCAACTCACTCAAACAGCGAGGATTAAATTCCTTCAATTGATCTAGCGATTGTTTTACAATATGGGATAAAGGGGATGTCCTTCCTCCTTTCTTCCTCATGAGAGGCTCCAAGCATAGGCGATTCTCCAGCTAAGAAGACGATCGGATCGATGCTTCTTAAGGTGATCCTCTCTATTTGACTCCAGTAAAGCTCGAGCATTGTGCTGATCAAATCGATACTACTCACTCTAGATCATGGCCTCGTTGAGATGGAGGTGTATACACATGTTGTTTAGATCTCAGTCAAATGTGTGTGTCTTCAATATTTCTTGGTTCGAGGTTCTCTCCTTTATTGCTCTGAGTTTTCAGATCTATGTGACTTGCTCTAGGTACTTGATGCTTTGTACGGAGCTTCTATCTCCAGACGGTGATGTTGTAGGTGTGGAAGAGTAGGTTCCAGGTGGTTTAACCTCCTGTAAATGATGTCTTCTATAGATTTCAAACATGAAGTAAACATCTGATGTAGGTTTCCTGGAATGTTTACCTGCGAGGAAACTAAAAGCTCGAGGGATTGAGACCTCAGCAAGAATTAGAAACGAAAAGATGAATGGGTTGATGATTGTCCTCATGTGAGAATGGATCAAGACTCGAGATCAAATCCAAAATGGGATTGAGATTATCAGAGTTGGGGAAGGTGGAGAAGCAGAGCTGATCGGAATGGGTTGATAGGATTGCAATGCGGAATTTATTTGAGATCAAATTGGATAGGAAGCAAAGAGGGTGACGAGAGAGAGAGATAGAGAGAGAGATGGAGAAGAGTAGAGAAGAATAAGGAGAGGATCAGAATACAAAAGAGGACTAACCTGGATAGAGATTGTGGATAAAGGATGTACATGTGGGCGGAGCTCAGACCAACCCCCCACGGTCGTCTTCTCGACGTGCAGCAGACGTGGAGACACTGGCACAACGGAGCAAGATTTTCGATGCCAGCGAGATCTCGTCTTCCCGCTCCTCATTCTCCTTACTTTAATAGAGTTGTCGATCGCTGTCATCGGGTCGTCTCTGGAGCTCACTGGGAAAGAGGTGGTTCTAATGACAGATAAAGGATGTTGAAAGGGGTTCAATTGGTTTATATAGAGAGGTTGGAGTGTGGTCACCAGCGACGACGGCATCACCGACGAGTTGTTGGGCTATCGGCCTAACGACCGGTGGTTATGTTGTTGGCAGTTGGAGAGAGAAAGAGGTGGGATGCGGCATCGTGCGTGGAGGGAGAAAGAAGATGGGTGATCGGAGAAGAAGTGGGGAAGAGAGAGAAGGGACAAGTAAGAGAGGGAAAACCAAATAAATAATTATAGATAATAAGTAATTAAATTAATTAATTAAATAAATAATTTTATCAATAAGTAATTATAATTAATCAATTAATAAATAGTAATTAATTAAATTGAGAAGTAATTAACTAAATAATTAAATAGTTTAATTAATTAATTAATATTTAATTTAATTTAATTTAATAATGAATAATTTATTAAATAATTTTAATTAATATATTTAATAATAACATATTAATAAAGTATATAAATATATTATATAACACATGCTAATTAATAAATTACGGGTAAATGGTACAATATACCAATACGGTCCCGAAACTCACTTTTTGTATATTAACTCGGGTTTTAGCAAAATCAGGTCATTTTGTAGGATAATTTAATATTATGAACTTTAAGACTTAGTTACCCAATTCGGAGTCCATATGGCTGAGGTTAGGATGTCTAGAAACTTTAGGTAGCAGCTTCGTGGCTTCGGGTTTATTGACATTTTGACTTAAACTATTTTTTATATTTTTATATTTATTTTTAGAAGATTTATATAAAATAAAATTAAGTTAATCGGATTTATGATTAATTAACTAAAAATACAGGAAGTTTCTACATATAGTATAAATATACAACGGGACCCAAACACTAAAACTCACTCCTTTTATTCTAATATTTTTTGATAATTTTTAACAAATAGTATTAAGTATAAAACGGAGTTTAAAAGTGATTTGGTCCCTTTGGAGTTATTTATAAATCGTTGTGAACCTCATAAGTTAGCTTTTGCAACTTTTTCGGTTCATTATAATATTTTATTTTTATATTAAATAATTTTTCTAATATTTTTATAAAATAATATATAATTTTATGAACAACTTTTGTAAAAAAATATTTTGATTTGTAATTTTCTTGATGATGAATAAAATAAGTGAAATATTTACAATGTGGAATATATATACTTAATGTATTTTTATTGTATCGATTTTCTGTATTTTTATAACATTAGGATCCTTATCTCTCCTTATTTATTTTGTTGACCAAGTTAATATTGACCTAGTCTTAGGGTTATGATCAGTCTATATATATATTTTATGTCTACAACCTTCTTTTCTTTCTTTTCTTTTTTTATTTTATGTTGGATAAAATAAGTGTTAAATATATAATATTAATATTTGTGGGTAGAATGATAATTAGTTGGAATTTGTGATTATTTACATATACTTTACCATGGATTTTAACCAAAATAAAAGAATAAAGGAAAAGAATCACGGTTTTATCAATGATCCCTTGTCTCTGTAATGTCTTGGTTGCTCTTACATATGAGATTGATCTCTTTGAACAAAAGATATGGTAGCACTCTTCCTTACCCTCTATTAAGTTGAACAAAAACTTCTCATAATCCCCTTCAACAAAGCTAAGATGACACCAAGACGTCAGAGAGAAGAATAAAAGATGAATCTCAAACTATGGTTCAATATCATCTACTTTCGATATGATTTCTAGATTTGATCCCACCTCCCATATCCTCATATTTTAAGGGAAACCTCTCAAAAGCAAGACCACAAGGGCACAATGTGGAATCCCCACATTGAGCGGATCCAAGATAATACTTCTTCCTGAAGTCGATGAAGTTGGGTTCATTTCGCTCACATATTGAACCAACAAGATTTGAATTTCTCGAGTTGACAAACTATTTGTCATCATATATGTTCCATTGTCATTTATATAGATCATCTCAAGTTCCAGTTGCTTGATGGCAAGTGCATCACCATTGATACGCAGCATATATGGGCTTCAATCTCATATGAAAAATCAAGTTCTTGATAAGGTCGATAACATTATACTATTGTCACAACATAAGACATACTTTTCTTACATAAAGCTAAGATCTTTAATGAACTTCTTCATCAATAATACCCCTTTACTTGTATTAGTATCCACCACAAATCATTAAGTAGATAAAGCAACAAACTAAGCAATGGTCGGTCCCAAGCCCTGGTAAATTGGGGAGGTTGCATGTTAGCTAGCCAATAGCTAGCGTAAGAGACAAAAATTCCTAAATAGTGTTCCTTTTAAGAACTCTAGTTAGGAATTTATCTCAAATTAGTTCAAATCTTTTTTAACACGGATTTAAGGAAATATTTAGATTTCGTTGGGGTGTTCCTTATATGCAAATTCTGCTATCTCGTTTCTTGGATGTAGTTCAAAATTTGCAAGGGTTTTTGCATAAGGAATGCATGCAAGTAAATAAGCTAGTTCGAATGAATTACCACAAGTCCAAAATTTCTGAGAGTTCATGCATGATGGATGTCTATGAGTAAAGATGTTAGTCCAGAAGAGGATGCAAAATAAATTGTGGATTGGTAGTTGGAATATTTTCACAGTGACTGGTAATTCGATGGAGATAGTAGATACGATGAAAAGAAGGAAGATTTCATATACTATATCTCAAAGATACAAAATGGCTTGGAGAGAAAGCAAGGAAGATCGAGAAGATATGCTTTAAACTTTGGTATTCAAGTAAACCTAAAGGTAGAAATGGTGTTGGAGTGATTGTTCGTAAGGATTTAAAGGATTCTATGGTTGCGATGCAAAGATTCGAGGATCGGATTATTTTGCTAAAAGTGATCCTCGAAGAAGAAATTATGAACATCATCTCAATTTATGCACCGTAAATTAGTTTAGATGAAAGGACTAAATAATATTTTTGGGATGATTTGGATAAGGTTAAGCAAGGAATCCCACAAAGAGAGATGATTTGCCTATGTGGAGATCTTAATGGACATGTGGGAAAGGATGCGTCGGGGTATGCTAGCATTCATGGAGGACATGGCTCCGAGGATAGAAATGAAGAGGGAAAATCCATTCTGGATTTTGTAAAGTTTTGTGATCTTTTCATAGCAAAGATTCTCTTCAAGAAGAGGATGATCATGTAATCCCAGGAAAGAGTGTGACCACCCAACATTCCTTATTAGGCATGGATGTGCAAATTAAAAGGTTCATAAAAGAAATGGAGGTTTTTTAAGATCACTAGAACTAGATGGTGGGATCTTCAATTGAAGCATCGAGCTTGAGGAAGAAGGTTTTAGAAGACTTATCTTGGGATTGTAACGGAAGTGCAAACGGGATATGGGAGGCGGTAGCATCTTGTATATCAAGGGTGGACAAAGAGATTCTAGGCAAGTCAAAGGGAGAAGCTTCATGTAAAAGTATGCTTGATGGTGGAGTGGAGGGGTGCAAGAAAAGCTCAAAATTAAAAGAACATGCTTTAAAGATATGTCTAAGGATAGAACAAATGAACCTAGCATAAACTACAAAATAATAATAATAGAGAAGAAGAAGAAGGATGTAAATGAAGTTAAGTCAAATGCTTATGAAATTTTGTACAAAAATCTCAACTCTAAGGAGGGTTAGAGTGATATATTCAGGTTGGCTAAAGCAAGAGAAAGAAAGATCAAAAACCTTTATCAAGTAAGAAGCGTTGAGGATGAGGAAGGTCACATGCTTGTTACTCAGAAGGATATAGAGACTAGACGGAAGCAGTACTTCCATAAGCTTTTCATTGGGGAAGGAAATAGAGAGATCACTTTGGAAGATATAGCTAGTGGTGAAAGCTACTTGAATCGTGCAAGCTATAGAAAAATACAAAGGAAGGAAGTAGAGGAGGCTTCAAGGATTATGAAACCTGAGAAAAGGAACTGATGAAATTCCTATAGATTTTTGGAGAGGTTTATATGAGTGTTGTTTAACTTGGCTTACAAATTTATTCAATGTTATATGTTGAAGCAAGAAAATGCCTAAAGATTGGAGGAGAAGCATCATGATGCCTATTTATAAGAACAAAGGAGACATTCAAAATTGTTTAAAGTATAAAGGTATCAAGATGATGAGTCACACAATGAAATTTTTTAGTGTGTGATCGAAAGAAGGTTGAGGCAATGTTTCAAAGTAAAAGAAATCCAATTCGGATTCATGTTAGGTCACTCAGCTATTGAAGCCATCAATTTGCTGATGGGAACAATGAAGATTTATAGAGCTAAAATGAATAATTTCTTTATGATTTTTATTGATGATTATGTCCCATAAGAGGATTGTGAAGAATTTTGGAGAAGAGACAAGTACATGTCCTACACATTAACAACATAAATGATATGTATAATAGGGCATCTTCTGGTGTAAGGATATTGTAGAGTGACTATTCTGACATCAACATTGGTTGGTGTTAAAGTTCAGCATTGAGTCTATTCCTTTTTACTTTGATTACGGATGAATTGACAACTCACATTCATGATGAGATACCTTGGTGTATTTTTTCCGATTATGATATTGTTTTGATAAATGAGACTAAAGATGGAGTAAATGAGAATCTTGTGGTCTAGAGACATGCATTGGAGACTTAAAGAATTTCGTATAAGTAGGGCTAAGACTATATATATGGAGTGTATTTTTTATGGAAGCAATGATGGAGGAACCGACGTGAAGATTGGTGATGATAACATCCAGAAGAGGGATTCTTTTATATACTTGGGTTATATTTTGTAACATGATGGGGAGATTGATGGAGAATTTACTAATAGAATAAATACAGGTTGGCTAAAGTGGAGAGGAGCCTCTATTGTTCTTTGTGATAAGAAAATTTATTTACAAATCAAAACAAAGTTTTACAAAGCAACAGTGAGACCTGTTATGCTCTATGGATCTGAATGTTGGCATGTGAACCATAGACATGTGTATAGAATGGTAGTAACAGAATACAAATTCTAAGGTGCATGTGTAGACACACATGTAAATATCAGATTCGTAATGATGCAACCAGAAGGAAATATAGTGTATCTCCAATTGAGAGTAAGTGATGAATCTCCATTTCATCTCCTTTATTCTTTCATGTTAGCCTTAAATCCCATTTAAAAGCATATATAGCATTAGTTTGCGAAAAATAACACTCAATAATAGACACACAAATAATGTATTAAATGTCAAAATAAAAGAATAAAGGAAAGAAAAGAAAAGGAAATGAAATATCAAAGGTATTGCGTGACCATAAAACCTGAGTATGAGTCATCATTATGACTTGGTCGATAAGGAATAAAGTAGGGGATGATAAAGCAGGGAAGTTGTACGACAAACACTCAGAAACCCTAATTTTTATAGCCCTATAATAGGCATTTTAGGACCTATTTTATTTTCTTATTTTTATACCTCAAATTATAAAATCCTCTATATGAATTTGTACATAAAAATACAAACTAAAATATAAAATATATTTCATTCAAAAATAATGCATAGTGTGCCTGAAACACACAGAATAAAAAATCACAAAGAAAACTTTACAGACATGTATATTTTCTGTAAGAACTCCAAATTGACAAAACTCATCTTCATTATTCATAAAATCCAATTATATATTTAATAAATGTGGTTTATTAAAATGTTAAGATGCAAAAGTTGGCTTTTGGGCCCTCATTGTGTAAGATACATATATATATATATATAATCGTTATATTTCTTCTTTATATTTTTAAGTTAATAAATTTTTTATGTTTTTGTAAATATTACTCAAAATACATGTAGATAATTAAAAAAATAAATCCACCAAAAATAAAGCAAAGAAAATAATATACATTAAAATATATGTAAAGAATACATATAATATACATATATAATATATATACACAATTATTTAAGTAAAAAATGACTTCAAAAAAATCATAATAAATAATATAAATTTAAAAATTATGTATATGAAATAATAAAATATAAAACACAAAATAAAAATCAAACAACTTACATATAGGTAAAAATCCCCTTAATTATACATGTAAAAATTAACACCTAATACATTAAATGTATAAATAAATAAAAATCATAATAAAATACTACATAAAATAACAAATATTTTTCATATTTTGATAAAAAAATAATATAATAATTTATTATTTTTAATCTATTTATTAATAGAATAATGCCCTATTTGGGCATTTTATGCCTGACGTGGACCAATGTGAGCACGAGGAGAGTTGACCTTGGGTCAACTGTCCTCCCTCCCTAGGTCTGTTTCTGTCAGATGTTGACCCTTCCTCTTTGCTGATTTTACCAACTTGATACACTACATGATGAATCCATTATTCAAAATCTTTATTCTTTTATTTTTAGCATAAAATCCTTGGCGAAACACCTGTAAATAGCAATAATTCACATCTTTTATCATTCATCCTCTATTTGTTAATATTGGGTACTTATCATTCTTTTACATAAAAATAAAAGAATAAATAAGAAAAGAAAAAGAAAAGAAATAGAAGGTTGTATATATGAAATAATTACAAACTGACCCGAACCACGAGACCAGGCTAAGCATTGGGATGGTCGACCAGAAATAAAGTGGGGGGTCGGGTCCATAACATATAAAAATCAAGAAAATCAATTCTCACTGTACATATTCTCTCTTACTTTTCTTGTAAATATCTTGTACTAATTTATTCATTAATAAAATAACCTCAAATAAAATTAGGGATTTTATCACTTGTGCCCCTCCGAGATGTTGCAATATCAGTTATGCCCCTATCTTTTTGGTAATATCAGTTGTGCCCCTCAAAACTTGCTATTTTATCACTTGTGCCCCTCGGGTTAGTGACCGTCCATCTACAGTGCAAACGGACGTTAACTTTGAGGACATAAGAGGAATTATTTTTTTTAAAAGGTTATATGGTCATTTCATCCTCCTCTTCTCCAACCTCTTCTTCTTCCTCCTCTTCCCATCTTCTTCCTCCTCCTCCGACCTCCCCCTCCTCCCTCTCCGCCCCGAGATCCCCGCAGCCCCTACCCTCCCCGGCACCGCACCTCCTCCCCCCGCACCTCCTTCCAGATGTTATCTGCTCCGCCACATTCCGCCGTTATCAGCCTCCCAGATCGGCTGCTGTTCGAGGCAAGGATCCCCTGAGCTCCTCCACCGGCGTTAATCCGTTAATTTCCAGGTTAGTTGGATCTCTTCTTCCCATCAATTTCTTCTTCATCCTCCTCCTCCATTCCATTCGCTCCTCCTCTGATCTCGATCCAAATCACGCACAATCCTCAACCATTCCGGTCCGTTTCTTCATCTCCCCTTCATCTCCTATACACCTCAGATAAACTCCTGATCTGAGTTTCAATCCCCGATCCTTCATCACATTCGAAGGGGATTCTCATTCGTTTCACTTGATAATCTCCCGTCGATGTTTCCTTCCTCGAGCCCATTTCTGCTTGCAGGTCATTCTTCAGGAGGTCTCAGCGGAGTATCAAGCACCTGGAACATACACCATCTAAGATCGGAGTAGCACTTCTCTGGCAAGATATCCAATCAGACGCTGTCTGGAGGGGGCGGCGCCGGGGAGGGGAGGGGGCGGCGGGCTGGAAGGAGGTGCGGGGGGGAGGAGGTGCGGCGCCGGGGAGGGTAGGGGCTGCGGGATGTCGCCGGGGAGGGGAGGGGAGCTCGGGGCGGCGTCGGGGAGGGGAGGGGAGCTCGGGGCGGAGCTCGGGCCGGAGAGGGAGGAGGAGGAGGTTGGAGGAGGAAGAAGAGGCCCTTGGACAATAATACCCCTCTTAAATGCACCAAGGTTTGAAACAACCATGGTTAAGTCAATTCATTGACGGTCAACCTGACGGAAGGGCACAACTGATGACGGAGAAACTTTTGAGGGGCACAACTGATATTACCAAAAAGATAGGGGCATAACTGATATTGCAACATCTCGGAGGGGCACAAGTGATAAAATCCCATAAAATTATTTCCTTTATAAAAGTTGTTTGTAATAATATATAATTAATTATTATATATCAGAAAAAAATTAACTACTAAACAAATGGTTACGATGAGCCTAAGAAGCTGAAAATCTAGCTGCCCATGTTCATAACTATTTTAAACTTCATTTTGTAATTAATACTATTCATTAAAAATACCAAAAAATCGGAATAAACCATGTGAGTTTTGACATTTGGACCCCTTTATAAACATGTACAAACGTATATGAAATTTCTTTATTTCTTATTGAATTATTACTAACTCCAATTAAATTAATTATTTTTTAAAATTATTTATAAAAAATTAGTATAAATTTACAAAAAAATGTAACTTAAAAATTATTATGAATAAATACTAACAAATCTCAAAATCTAAAAGCCGTAAAGCCTAACTTCTAAATCTCATAACTCGGTTATATGAACTCTGATTTGGGGTGTACTCACTTTATATATTCATTTTGTAAAATTATCTATCAAATAAAAGTAGTTTCACTAAAATCAAAGTTAATATGCAAAAAGTAGGTTTTGAGGCCCATTTGGTATACTTTTATATATGTATATATTGTATATATTTTTATTTATTTAGTTTCTTATATATTTGCATATACTACATTTTTTAATGTTTTATATATATTTATTTTAATTATGAAAAGTTCAAATAAAAATAAAAAATATCAAAAAATAATGTATTTATTATATAGGTATAATGTATCTATTCTGTATATACTCCTATTTATTTGTATCACTAAATCAACTATTAAAAATCAAAAAACTATTAAAATCCTTAAATTATATTCTAAATAAATAAAATATTAATTTATGTATTAATTTGTAAAAATAAAATATTAAAAATCCAAATGTTATATATATATAGGTATCAATACCTATGAATAAAAGTTAATAGTTATTTTAACCTATTTATCTAATTTCTTTAATTTACTAAAGATAAGTAAAAAATATTTATTAAATTATTATTATTTATTTATTTTCATAATATTTTAATTTAAAAACGGTCTTTAATTTATTTTAATTAATATCTAACTTTTAAGCTATTTTGTCATCTAGTGTCTAGACTCTAGTGGGCTGCTCACGCCTAATTGGTCAGACCGGGGTCTGTTGACCTGAGTCAGCCTCCCCTTCTCCCATCTTTCCCCGAATAAGCACATGCTGAATCTCTTTTACTGATTTATCCAGGCGATCCGATCACCCTTCGTACCTGATTCCTCTTCAATTATTATCTTGCCCGACTATCGAATAATTCCGCCCTATTATCATTTTTCCTACTCATACATCTGTTTGTGAACTTCATCTCAATCTTTCCAGAAGTCCACTTCAGCCTATAAATACCCCTCCAGGTCCTTCCTGCTCAGGTTGATCTATCTTCAACATACATTTCAACCACCTGAGGATTCGCGCTTGTGAGAGGAGCTGAACCATCGACTAGGCACATGATTTAAGGCATCTCAGGCGAGATCTGATTGTCGATCGGAGAGCTTAGCCGCGACAAGCTCAGCCGCGACAAGCCTCTCCAGTCTCTCGCAGCTGGATACGAGGTGATAACCATCTCCAATCCTCTACTGCTTCATCATCGATCATCTCACATCTACATGTAGCATTAGATTCTTTGGATTTCTTCGATTTTCTCTCGATTTCAAATTCATAGCAGTGTTTGTGATATTTGGCTCCGATCACCATGATCGAAGCTTATCAAGAAGATTCATCACTCATTCATCCATTTCATTTCCAACCTGACCCGATTACACATCTCCATCGCCTCCCAGAATCTCTCCCCTCTAAGATATGATCGAGATATGAGAGGTTGATATCCGATCTACCGCCATCCATTGGAGAGCTCAATTCACCTTCGTTTTTCCTTTGTTTTTGTTGCCAATAACCCCAGGTCAAGTTCTACGAGGCTTCGTACCATCTGACTAACCCTGCAGGTCATGGATAGCACTACATGGAGTTGCGATTGAGGACTGTGGAATGTGCATGAACACAATACCTCTATGTCTCCGCTCCTCGAGATCTGGAAATGCTTTGCACCTCATATCGATGCGGACGAATGTCAGGATAACAATGAGCCTCTTGCAGCAAAGATCTGATCGAGAACCATTGTGATCGGTCAGATTCAAGTCATCTGGAGTAGACCTTCTTCCGAGTTCTTGTAGATTATCCAAGGTCATCCAATCTAGTAGCTGCTCTCCAGTTCAGATCTGAGTTGTACATGCATGCCTAAATTTCACCTGTTGGATCTATACCAGAAGCATTCATCTCAACCGTCCATTGCCTCAGAGTCATCACATGAGATACACGTGCGTCTTGGGTAATTTTTGTCAACCCTTTTGTAGTTTCTTTTTTCTATATAAGTCCCTAGTAGGACACGTGTCATTTCATCAATTTCTATACAATTGCAAATAAATCCTTGTTTTAGAAAAAAAACAATTTAGTCCTTGTTTTCTTGACGTATGTGATCATTCATGTGATATTGTGGTGTTTTTTAGCATTAACCCCGAAGATCTTGTTAATAAAAGTTGAATAAATTTTGTTACATTGCATATGTGCCCATATGTGTCTAGATAATGAGTTGCGCATGATTTTTCTGGTTAATTCGCATACTGCTTTCACTTTATTCGATTGTTGTTTAGTCTATAAAAATATAATCATTGCATTTGGGTGCTTTTATTGCAACATTTCATTCTTTTCTACATTTGCTTGAAATAAATATCATTTGTGCTAAAAATCACAAAAATCAAGACAATTTCATGCATAGTTGTTTTATATCATATAATTCTCAAAAATATTTTGTTTCTTATTTGTAATAATTCGAAAACCATTGAAATATGCCTTGTTTGCTTTATAAAAATAATAAAATTTTGAAAATGGTTTAAAAATTCTAAAAAATTATTGTATGCATATTTTGATTTGTTTTAATTTCTTTGCAAATTTTGTTTGAAAATCTTTTAAAAAATCAAGAAATTGTAAATTACAGGCTATATATAAAAATTAATATAAAATCACAGACTAATCCAAAAAATACATAATATAGCTTCTTTGAAATCTTGTAAAATCTTTTTATTGCTAGTCTATATTTCAAGTGTTTTTACTTTTATTTTCTATTTTAAAAATATAAAAATATTTGTTTGTTTTTTGTTGTTTACTTCTTATTTTTAATTGATTTGAAAATACTAAAAAAATCTAAAATTCTTAAAAATCATAAAATATTAAAAAAATATTAAGATCACGGAAATAATTTTACTTTGATTTTTGGTATATTTATACTATCTTTGAAAAAAAATACAAACATAGTGCTTGGTTGATTTTTCTTTACAATTTTTTTATTAGCTTTGTTTGAAAATTTAAAAAATAAAATTTTTGAAGTAAAAATCACTAAAAATTTGAAAATCATAAAACATAAAAAAAAATATAAAAATTAAAAATTCGATAAAAATATAAAAAAACATAAAAACTATAAAAAAAGGTCAAAAGGAGAAAAGAGGAAAAGAGCCTTTGTTTGATTTCTTTTATTTAGAAATTAAAAACCTCACTTAATAATTATTGCCTCCTTGTGTTCGATCATTAAGCTACACCAGGTTTATAAAAAGCAAATCCATCTTATTTTCTTTTAGCTGGATTAAAATAAAATTGGTTTAGTTTGGAAAGTTGTGTATTGCAATGGCATTCACTTCACATTTATTACATTATTTGCATTAAATAAAACCCCTGTTTTTTCGGTTAATCAAAATGGCATTGTTGCTAGGGAGGCACGCCGAGGGTAGCTAGGTTTTCTTCATGAAGGACCATGTACTATTTGAAGTATTTCACACACACAAAGAGACACATAGAAGAGTGATCATACGAGAGCAAAAAGTTGTGGGAGCATGAGAGGAGTGATTCTGAACCACTAGATTATGTTTTCTCTCTCTTGATCTTCTCTCTCCTAGTTGAATCTAGTGATATAGAATCACTCCTCTCATGCTCTCAGAGCTTTTTGGTCTCATAGGATCACTCCTCTCTCTCTCTCTCTCTCTCTCTCTCTATATATATATATATATATATATATATATATATATATATATTCAATGGGCCATGTGCCCATTTGAGATGAGATGAGCCCATTCATATTTTACCAATATTATCTATCATTTTGAGTTTAATGCTTATTTGATTACAATTATTATATCCTATTCTTACTATTAGGAACTATTTTCATATAAAGAAAACATTAGATTCATAGTTAATGGTCATTAATAAGAATAAAAATGACACTAGTAATACGAATAATAATATAATCATTTTGTATGAATTGGAGGTGTTTTTTTAAAAGTTACCAGTAGTAAGAATAAGATATAACACTTTTTTTAAGGAAAGAGGGTGAAATCCCGAGTTGGGATTCACTGTCGAAAACTTTTCAATTTATAGAAATAAGAAAATACATTACCGTGTAAACCAGAAACAGTACAGGGAAAGACAAAAAGCAATTACATTTTCCGAATAGAACCTCTGACCCTTAAAGAACAGATCATTTCTTCCTCCCCAGATGGCCCAAAGAACTGCAAACGAAAAAGAACAATCGTTCGTCAAGTTCATCCCTACTGACCTAACCGACCTCCAGAAATCAGTGGAACCACCATGCAGTACCCTAGTCGGTCCTACCTCCATCCAAACCTGTTTCGACAAAGGACATGTAAAAAACATATGGTTTGCATCCTCCGTTTGTGCGCCACATCTATCACACTGGGTATCAGGAATGCCAAACAGTCTTCCCCTTCTTGCTTAATCCCAAATCCTATCCCTTCAGAGAAACCAAAGAAAAATCTTCACTCTGCACGGGATCTTGCTTGCCCAGATAATCTTCATATCTTGTTTCATGTCCAGATCCAAATCCTCACTTCTCCCTCTGGACTCCATGTATGCCTTTTTCACTAAGAATCTTTCCCCTTCCCAAACAAAATGATCTTTTCCCTGAGAAATACAATCAGGGGAGGGCAGCTCAGACAACATTCTTTCGAGCTCCTCCCTTCTTCGTCCTGAGAGGACATGTATGAAGTGAGGAACCCACGAACCAGAGCCACCAACTTCAGCTACGGAACGATCTCTGCTTGCCGCCAAAGCAAACAATCTTGGGTATCTATTGCCTAAAACTCCTTCCGTTATCCAGTTGTCCTGCCAAAAATGAAAGACCTCCACGACCCCCAACCTTGGCGTCATTCTCGACCTCAGCTGTGGCAAAATATCACGGACCCCTCTCCAAAAGAAGACTCGAAATGCACTCTACCATCTTCCAAAGAGACATTGATGCAATATATATTGCGTACGAGCTGGATTGCCAATCTATCTATGTTACCACAAATCTACACCATCAACTATGTCAAAAGCGCTTTATTCATGCAATTCACATCCCCAATTCCAAGGCCTCCTTCGCTTTTCTGCCTTGTGGGTTCCTCCCAGCCTTCCAGATGTATGCATGGCCTTTGTTGCTTCCCATTTGACCAGAAGAATCTTCTCATCATTATATTTATCTTCTTCCTTACACCTGCTGGAATCAATCGAGTTGAAAAGAAGAAGATAAGAATTGTCACCAGCACATGCTTTAGCAGAATCAGCTTCCCGCCTTTAGATAGTGTGACGCCTTCCATCCTGCCAATCTTTGATCGAATCTCCTGAGGACCATGTCCCACTCTTCTTTCCTGAGCTTTCATGTCACTAAAGGTAGCCCTATGCAAGGAATGGGTAGCTCACCAAGAGGGCATCTCAAAAGTGTAGCCCTCGATCTACTTTCCTCCTCATCCAACCCGAACTGGATCACGACAAACTTCTCTCTATTGATCTAGAGACCAGACATGCTACTAAAAATTTCAACCAGTTGTCTCGTCCTTCTGTGCATTTCTTCTGTACCACCCAGGAAAATCATTGTGTCATCTACATATTGCAGAAGAGGAACACATATGGATCCCGTACGAAATCCTTCACACCACCCATCGTCGACCGCTCTCATGAACATCACTGCCAAAGCGTCTGCCACTAGGACAAAGAGCATCGGTGCTAACGGGCAACCCTGTCTTACACCCCTTTGTGGTTGGAAAAAACCACCATCCGGTCTCCCATTCACCAGAACCGAGTATGATGATGTTATGATGCACCTCTTCATCCAGGGTATCCAAAGGTCATCGAAGCCACGCCACCTAAGAGACTCCCACAAGAAGCTCCAGTCCACGCAATCGTAAGCCTTTTCAAGGTCTATCTTCCAAATCAATCCCTTAAAATTTTCCCGATGCCATTGAAGGCAAATCTCAGATGCCATCACCAGTCTGTCTGCCATCTGTCTGCTAGGGATAAAAGCAGTCTGATTTTGCAGAATAACCTCAACTAGCACCCGTTTGAGCCTATTTACCAGCACCTTGGCGACAATCAAATATATTGCGTTAGACAACACAATCATCCTACAGTCCTCCACCCGTATTGGGTTTTCCTTTTTGGGAAGAAGGAACAACATCGCACAATTAGCCTTCTCGAATCCACTGTTTCCATCTCTCAATTCATTGATAACCGCCATGATATCATCCCTCAGCAAATCCCAAAACTCCTTGTAAAAGAAGACTAGAAAACCGTCTGGCCCCGGAGCTCCATCCGCATTCAAACCCCACACCATGCTTTTAACCTCCTCCTCCTCCGAAAAAGGCATTTCAAGCCCAGACGCCTGCTCTTCTGACAAAGCCTCAACACCTGTCCCGCGCCACCCCCAACCATCATGTTTCCTTCTCCTCGACATCTCCATGAAATGTTACCTGAGGGCTCGTCCCAACATAACATCACCCACCACTCTTTCCCCACCCACTTCAAGGCTATGAATAAAATTCCTCCTTCTTCTGCCGGAGGCCGTCGAATGAAAAAATCTAGTGTTCATGTCCAGCTCATGCAGCCACTTCTGTTTGGATCTCTGCTTCCATTCCACTTCTTCCTTCCTGTCCTCCAAAAGTATCTTTTCTAGCAGCCTTCCCCGCTCAAGCACCTCATCCTGGTCCAGGCCCTTCTGATCATCCAACCCAACCAGTCGGACAATTCCACGCTGAGCCTCTTGCCTCCGCTCCCTCCTCTGCATCCTCACTCTATGGTTGAAATCAAGTAGAAAGCTCCTTAGCATCACCAACTTGGCTGCCAGACGTCTGACTGTAGATCCCTCCACCTGTCAGCTCCTCCGTTGGGTGATCACTTCGTCCTTGAACCCCTCCTCCGTCAACCAAGCCTTCTCAAATTTGAAGTAGGATCTAGGCCTCATATGTTCCTACGAAGACCATAGTATTGGCATATGGTCAGAGTGAGCTCTAGGCAGTGACCATGCCCGAGAGAGAGAGAGAGGGAAAAAATCCACTCCCTCGGACGATGGAAGAAATCTGTCTAGCCTCGATCTCAATCTAGTGTTCCGCCATGTGAAATCACATCCTGCCGCATCAATAACAGTAAGACCCAAGTCATGAACTTGAGTTGTGAAATCCTCTGAGCCAGCATCGTGACCACTACCCCTCAAAGTTCTGTCATCCTCCATCAGAGTCACATTTAAATCACCACCAATCAACCAAATGCCCTCTTCCCTGCGTGCTCCCACCTCCAAGAGATCTGCAGCTAAAGACCCCGTCGCAGGACTTGTAGGTCCATATACATTGGTTACAGTAAAAGTGAGATCATCGACCTTCCTCTTCAGACACACAGATAGCGAGAATAATGATCTCTCCACCAGCTTCTCATACTCAGACCTCCTCCACCCAGTCAGGCGCCCTCCAGTCGCTCCCTGAGCTTCGACCTCAGTGAATTCAAACAAAGAGCCGCCTCCCAGATCTCGTCATGCGTTGCCCCTGACCTGGAGACCTTTTTCTCTTGCAAGAGCACAATATCTGCATGAGTCTCACTAATTAACTTCCTGACCCTTAGTCGTTTCTCAAGGCGACCCAACCCTCTCACATTCCAAGAGATCACCTTCATTTGTAAATCTCCTTGGTCTTCTCACACAGTGGAACCACACCTAAGCTTTCCGTGAAATGTCTATCAAGCAAGCTGAAGAAGCTTGGCTTTCCAATAGGTGACCACGGTCCTTCATTCTCAACAGCATCGCAACCTCCTTCTCGACCCCATGCACTCATCTCCGACCTTATTCCGTGGCTTCCACTCAAAACACCACCCAGCCCGTTCCTCCCACCACCCTGCAGTACTCCCCCAACACCCTGCAGCATCTTCCCTAGGCCTTTCAAACACATGCCCTCCCCTTCCACTCCAACCTTCACTCCATCCAATACTACCCCGACCTGCCCTTGCAGGCACAAAGACTTTACTCCATCTACCTGCACGACCTCACCTGCTACACTGCAAACACTCCTCCTTCCCACTCCTAGAATCGAGGTTACCAACCTAACAACCCTCGTCTCCTCCTTCTCCGCATCGGCGCTCAAAACCACTGCCAGCCCTAGGATCCCTGTGGCGCTTCCCTCGAGTTGCCCTGACCAGGACACCGGCTCAAGAAACGGCACCAGTCCACCCTCCAGCCCATCTTCTAGCCTGAGGTCTACCACCAACTCACAACACTCGTCTAGACTAGCTTCGCGTCCCTTCTTCAGGACTGCCTCTCCAACGACCATGGTGTCCGGGTCTGAGGAGCTTGGTTCTCGAGGAAAATTTGCGTGGGCGACAAGTTGTTAAAGATATTAATTGTATACGGTCGGATTTTTTGTATTATGTACCATAGGTAAGCCGCCTCTTGAAGAGGCGGCTTTGGTTAAGTAAGAGCCGCCTCTTCAAGAGGCGGCTTTAGGTAAAAGCCGCCTCTTGAAGAAGCGGCTCTCAAACAAAGCCACCTCTTGAAGAGGCGGCTGTTTGCCAGAACCTTAAAAAAAGAGAAGTAGCAGCTCTGCTGCTCACAGAGCTGCTGCTTCCCCCTTTTTTTAAAAAAAATTCGTACCTTACGAAGTACATGCAAAGTATGTAATACAAATATGATATTAGAACAACTTTAAAAGACAAGATTCATATATTAGAAAGTAAATTGTTCACATACAAGGTGCATAATGCAAGGGACAAGACAATAGTTCCAAACACTATAAATTACATGCTTGCTTTACATTACAAAAAATTGCCAACATATCGTTCTATGGTCTACGCTCCCTCCTCCTTTTGTATTGTAATTTGACCGGTCTTTCATCTGCCATGGTGGTCTCCGGTGCTCTAGGGTCAAATCCATGCAGTTAGCTGTTGCGATCTATGTCATCGATGTTGGTCATCTCGGTTCCTTCAACTCCAAAGAAGGACAACGGGTGGGGTGAATGATGTGAAGGTCCTGCATTGTGCTCCGCTCGATCCCTCCGTGGTGCAGGCGGCGTTGTAGGCTCTCTGGATGTCCCACACTCAGGAATTGGGGTCTCAAATTCTATGCCAGGCTGAGGGGGTTGTTGTGTATCTACTGGGACATCTCCCTCGCCAGAAGGCCTCTCTCCCCTTTGTCGTTGACCACGTCCCCGTCTACGTCCTCGAACACGTGAACGGGGATGAGATATAGCTTCTGCATCGGCATCTTCCTGTGAAAGCTCGTTGGTAGAACCATCTCGGAACTGTCACTGTATAGACTCACGTATCCTAGAACTTGCCTCAGCAGCAAGTTCCCTAATACGTGGAGCACCATCATCGCAAAGTCGAAGAATCTCCTCGAATTGAGACACCTGGAATATGAGCAATTGTTGTCAGAACATGTTAAATCATACCACAATATGTAATTTAAGTAAATGCTATCTTACCGCGTAATCGAGTGTGCATCCATGTCGTCCAATGAAACGTCTTGTAATTCGACGATACCATGGCAAGTACTCAGTGGTCGTATCTGGACCTCCCAATGAAATGGGAGTCATTGACACCACGTAGTCCCTACGGATGTTCCATAGTCTAATATAAACTGCATGGAACTCCGTCCAATCGATGTTGCTCTTCCCTTGGAGATCGATTGCATGCAAGTGAGATGACGTGTCGCAAGCCATTGGAACCCCCTGAATGCCCCCAAACTGTCGAAGGACTCTGTCCGGTGTGTGTAGCTCCACAATACAAAAATGAATCAGGAGGACACGAGCCACATGTAACCATTCATTGCCACGGCAATACAATGGTAACAGGGACAACACCTCCTCCGTATATAGCATCCATACCACCTGCATTAAATTAGAAATATTAAAAAAAACCGGTATAATTGAAAATAAATCGTAATAACATGTTAACTGAATAACTGCTCATCTAGCTGTAGGTCAAGTGCATCCCTATATGGTCGAACCACATGTGTAGATTCCGCTGAGATATCAAACTCTGCATGCCATCTTGCCCCCAAGGGCTTCCCTTGCCAAAGAGGTCGGTGGTGAACTACCGGAGCGATATGGGGGAATCTCTCCCAAGCCCACAACTGTAACAGTATCAAGGGACCTCCAATCTCTACTGCATCAGTCTTCGATGCAACACATAATTTCTTGTACAAATAAGCCAAACAAGCTGAGCCCCAACTGTACCTCCCACAAGTCTCCAGGTCCTCCAAAAATGGTAGATAGATCAGTGAAACCTCGTTTCCTGACTTGTCAGGAAAGATCACACCACCAAAAAGCTATAGAATGTACGCCCGTGTGTATCGCAGAATGGTATCTTCATCGGTGTCCTCTGGCAGAACTGAGAAGTGCTCTAGTAGCCAAGTCATGCGGACTCGAGCGCCATCAATGTTGGGCCGTTCTGGCCGGACCCCAAGCAACCGCTCACACAAACCTGCCCAACTGGTAGAAGTAGTAGGACCAATCACTGCCTGACCATCTATCTGCAACCTAAATATGTACGCGACATCCTGCAATGTAATTGTCATCTCCCCGTGGCGCATGTGAAATGTGTGCGTCTCAGGACGCCATCTCTTAACCAGAGCTGTAATCAGGTACCAGTCCAAGGATATGAAATCCATCTGCATTACGCCCAAAAAACCCGCTACGCAAATGTGGTGAACAATGCGCTCGTCCAAGGGGACATGCCTCAGTGTGCTCTCCCGTCGTCGGCACCGTAGGCATCTCGTCACCTGAAAAAGTAAACATATAGATTATGAAAATTATTCAAGGAAATATTATGTGAATACTTATAAAAACTATACTTACATCCCCTGCCCAAACAACAGTAAAACGGTGCTCCCTCTGCTGTCGTAAAAGAGAACGGTCAACTGGGCCTGGCTCCATTTGTTCATAAACAACATTAGAAATAACAAAACAATGACTTTAGATTTACATAATTAAAAGATATATTCAAAGAAATCATTCACATACTATCTCTGTTGGGACACTTCCTCCTGTTATGACCCAATCCCCCATAGATACCACATGTATTTTGCGTCCTTCCGTGTGTGGCGTTCCTCCTATTATGACCTTCAACACCACAAGTGTCGCATTGAGATTGCATGGTATTCTCCCTCATGTCCATCTCATTATGAAACCTCTTACTCTTCGGTCGCCCCTTTTTCCTCATCCTACTATCATTTGGAATAACTAATGGATGGTCGAAACTGGGCCACTTGTCTCTGTCACCAATGGGGTAGAACAACCCTTCGTAAATGTGGGACTGAGCTTGCCATGTATAACATGGGCCAACATATTCTTCCACATCTGTGTTCAAGTGAGATAGAACGGCACACACATGAGAACAAGGGATTCTGTGAGTTTGTCATTTTTGACATGTACACGATGCATCGCTAACCAAGACAGTTTGTTTCTTTCCACCTTTTAGACCGAATTGTATCATGCGTTGTCCTGTGACGACCTCATACATGTGCAAGGGTGCTCCTTGTATGCGAAAACAACGGTGGCCATTACTTCTGTCGATCCAACGCTTCAACATGGCATGCACGTATTTGGTATATTTCTCATCCCGTAAAATACAATTACGCGCCTCGTCCTGACGGTCACAGAAGTAGCTAATACAGTTGTAGTACGTCTTTAACACCAATGCCGCAACTGGCAGACTTCTTGCATCCTTAAGAATGGTATTGTAGCTCTCAGAAAAGTTTGTGGTTGTATAGCCAAATCTGTAGCCACCATCAAAGGCAATTGTCCAACGTTCCTTTGGACAATCGTGTGTGTCAAACCACTTTGCAGCATTCTCGTCGCATTCCTTCAGTTTGTCCCTGTAAGATTGCCATTTTGCTTGCGAATACACTTTTCCCGCCCTCATAACTATTCGTTTTAGAGTTTGATTTTTGTGGGCATCATTGAGATTACTACCCACATGTCGTAGACAAAAGCGCCAATGTACGTATAGTGGGACAAATTTAACCTATGGATATCTGAGTGCAGCACGTAACCCAGGAGTACGGTCAGATAACAAACAAATAGGTCCAGCACGATCACGGAAAACATACAAACGTAGTCTCTCCAGAAACCACGTCCAACTAGGGTCATCCTCCTCGTTGACAAACGCAAAAGCCAGCGGTAAAATGTGGTTAGCTGCATCGCTTGAGCAAGCAATAAGGATCTTCTGCTTATACCTTCCATACATGTGTGTCTCATCCACACTAATAATGGGCCTGCAGTGTCTGAATACCTCAATAGAAGGTTCAAATGCCCAGAAGGCCCTCTCAAATAGCTTCCCTTGGTTCACTGTTGTTGTGTCAATATCTGTAACCGAACCAGGAATAGCCTCCTCAAAGGCCCTAAAAAGATAGGGAAGTTCATTGTAAGATTTCTTCCAATCGTCGTATACCATCTCAATGCCTTTCCTTCTTGTGTCCCAAACCCTTCTTCTGCTCACATGGAAGCCAAAATCATCTTAAATTGATGTCTGAAGAAATCAAACCTTGACTGATGGAGATATTTTAATTTGATTCAGGAATCTGAGTGCCATGAAGTTGCAATCTAGCTGAGGATGGTCTTGATTAACAGCACGATTCAATCAAGTATGCGGCTTCTCAAGCATTGAGACAACAAACTGTCCATCTATTGGTCTACGATGACCACACAATCTCCATGAACATCCTCTAGCCCGTTCGTTGCAGTGTATACCCCACACATTCTTGTTTGATTCCAGTACCGTGAAGTTATAATGACGTTTAATGTGGAAAACCTTCACGGCGTACACCAAATCGGCTTTGCATTTGAAAAGGATGCCATTTTTCAACTCGTTGCTCAGACTAATCCCATCATCACAATTCATGCAATCTTCGCCATTCAGAATATAGTCATCACTACCTCTCATGTTCAAAAATGGAATGTCAGACACGATACGGGTTCCAAGATGATGATCCTCCTCCTCATTGTCATCATTTTCCATCTCATCATCCGTATTCTGTAGCGAGGGTTCCATTAACCTGTCCAGTTCCGGATCATTAATAGGATCCATGTCTACCACAAGAGCAGAAACTGGAGGTATGGATCCATCTTGCGGTACAGATACTTGAGGTCTGGATCCAGGTATAGAGACAGAGACAGTGAATATCACGGGCCGATATGCAGCACCCATCTCCTCAGCATATTCGACAATCTCTCGGACATCATCATCATACTCGACACACCCAATATAAAAACTTGCTCCATCTTGGGACATTCTATGAAATACCTGTAACTCAAGTCCTTGAGATAAATCCAACCTGAAGACGGACTTAATGTGCTCAATCAGTCTCGAGAATGACATTTCGTGACCAATTTTGATGGTTTTCATACGACCTCCTACATAGGTCACGTCTGTACTAGACTTCGATATTGTATCCCCACAGTGACAGAAACAACGAACTTCTCAAGACATCCTACATACCATTACGTCCACATCAATGTATTAGAGTGAAAAAAAATTCAAACAATCATTTAAACCCCAAACATGTAGCCAAAACCCTAAATCAATGACATATCATACCTTCCTTGAGGTGGAAAAGGAGAGGAATAGTGGAAACGAGGCCAACGGATGTTGGCAAGATGACCGGAGAGCCGAGGGTTGCGGGAGGGGGAGGCCGAGCAAGCTTGGAGGAGGTGGACGTGTTTTGACGGAGGGAGGTACTGTGCACGTGGTCGGACACTGGCCGCCCGTTGGGGTTTATGTCCCGACAGAACCGCCTCTTCAAGAGACGACTTTTACCTAAAGCCGCCTCTTGAATAGGCGGTTCTTAACCAAAACCGCCTCTTCAAGAGGCGGCGGCTTATCTACGGTACATAATAAAAAAATAAGTCCGATCGTATAGAGTGAATAACTTTAACAACATGCCTCCCACGCGAATTTTCCTCCTTGGTTCTCCCCGAGGGACGTACCCCTCGGCAGCAACCCCGGTGTCCGTGGTCGCAGCAGCTGGATCCCCTTGTCGGGCGTCCCCCTCTGTAAAGGGTGGGCTCATCTTCCACGCCGACTCTACAGATGCAGGAAGTCGACGACCAGATCCTGCACTCGAAGACCCGCAAGAAAGGGAGTCTGCCTTTCCACGAAGCTTCGCGTCCTGGTCACCTTCACAATTTCCAGCCTGGACCATCCGCGAATGCGTCGTTTGATTAGAGGTCCCTAAATAAATGCCAGCAGAGCCCTTGATAAGTGGAACCGACCTTTGAGAAAGTTGAACATGACTTAATTCAGGATCCACGGGAATATCCACCTCATGCGTAATTAATTGCGGGTCTGAACCGTCCGCGAAATTGGCCTCTGATTAAAAGCCCCAAAAGAAATGCCAGCGCACCTGATAAGTGGAACCACCGTTGCATAATGCTGACCACGTTTTAAATCCAAATCCCTGAGAATTGCCACTTTATGTGTCATTGCTTGCGAATTATCAAACGTGATTTGTGGAAGACCACGCGTTGCACCGTGATTATCATTGATTGCGGGGCAAGGCATAACCGTAGCCATGATTTGCGGAAGTCCAAGGGAGGGCTGCACCTAGGGCTGCTAATCGAACTGAACATGTTCGTATTCGATTAGAGTTCGTTCGATAATAATTCGAAAAATATTTGTTCATTTCTAAACGAACTGAACATGAACCTCAACTTTTAGTTCGATAGCTTAACGAACCGAACATGAACAAACATATGTTCATTCGATAAAAGTTCGAGTTTGATGTATGTATATGTGTGTTTATTTGTATGTGTAACTTAGTATTTATACAATTGATAAATTTCGAGGTTAAAGAAATTGTGGTATTTATTAGGCTTTTGTACCACTTTAATTTGAATAATTTCTTATTTTTATTGTTTATCGAACCTTGTTATCAAACTCTAGTTTCGAACTTGTTCATATAAACAACTTTTAGTTAAGTTAAATTGTTAACGAACTGTTATCGAACCGAACTCGAACATTCGTTTTCTAAATGAACTCAAACTCGAACATATCCTATTGAACATTTATCGAACCGAACTCGAACTTGAACTTTCGAACGTCCTTATCGAACCGAACTCGAACATCGGTACGTTCGTTACAGTTCGGTTCGATTAGCAGCCCTAGCTGCACCCGAATTCCCCGAAGGCACCCTGACTTGCCTCTGTCGATGCACCTCCCCTCCCAACCTCGGCTCCACCGAAGAGATCTCCAACTGAAGCCGTCATCCCTCTACGCTCTTCGTCCGCCACCCCAGCATCCGAGGATGTAGCCGATGCAACCAAACGAACGGATCCCCACTCTCCCTTGGCAGGAGTCCAGTCGTAGCCAATCCTTTCACCCCTGCAATCCCTCTCAGCAACTGTTGAATTCGATGCACGCTCCACCACAAGAGCGGTATTCCCTTAACTCTTATCAGATCCAGACTCCTCTGTGACATGCTTCCATCGTCATTCTGTGCAAATCTCCACCTGAGCAATGACCTCCACGATTGCGTCAAAAGATAATAACGCTTCTACCTCACCTTGGTCAACCCCTTGGCCAGAACCCTCCAAGGTGTCAAGGCTGTCACATCCCCTTTGAAGCTTCCTCTCGAAATCAAACCCACGTCGGAAGAACCCTTGAATATGCCCCCCCCCACCTCCTCCTTTCCCCACCAAGATCAGCGGCGCCTTAGCAGAAGTTGCTTCCTCCAGCCCCGAACGACCCTTCCCTCCGCAGTTTCTGCATCGATGCGTGAAACCCAAGCATCTGAAACAACGGATAGGTTCTGTCTAGGGAAATATTCAATTCTACTTTGCATTCCCATGAAGATTACAAGGAAGCATTATGAGTATTTCAGACTCCACGTATATCATCATGTTTCCTTCTACGTGACTTTTTCGACCTATCCTATATTTTTATTTATCTAAGATCAAAGAAAATTAGAATCCCCATGCAGACGTCTCAGATCTAACTCAAGACAAGTGATAGCCGAACTAAATCCAAGAGAAGGCTAATTCTTTCGACCAAATAAAATAGAATTAATTGGAAAATCATCACCATAGAGTGAATAGTTATCATCTTATGCTATGCTGCAGAGAAGAAAAAAAGAGGAGAGGGTGTGTAGCTGTCGTCTAATCCTCAACCCCCTCTGATCCCCACCATCCAAGACGTTTTTATCTCCAATCACTCGATCAAGGACAAAAGCACCATCCAATTATCGAGAGGAGGCGTAAGGAACCATCCAACCATATTGAGAACTAACACGTTGTTGCCGTTCACCCGCTCAATGAATTCAGGAGAACCTCTGTTGTCACATCTCGATTCCACTCATGCAAGCTTATTCGCAGCAATTTGCCCCTCTGGGTTTTTAAAATTGCAGATAAGTCTCCATCAAGGTTATTTGCACTATTTTCCAAAAAGTTTTGATTATATATATTTCACTCTCTATGAAGACCTTTTTCTAATCAAACAAAACTATTTTTATTGCAATTATTCCCATATATTGTTTTTGAATAGCCCGTGGGCTATTTATTCGAATTTAATGAAATCTATGTCATTTTTGAGCTTGATTTATGCTCTTTAAATTGGTGGATTTTACTTATCGATTTGATCTATTATTCCTATATCAAAATTAAGAGGGCATAAATTACCTTTTTAGCCTTAATATTAAATTGAAAAGTAATTCTACAGTGGATTGTTAATTTATTAAAATACCTTTATTTTCATTGATTTTTTTATTAAATATGCGAGTGATTTAATTATCAATTCAAGAGCTTGATTGTAAGTTGTGCTTTGGCATTAGTATTGCATTAGCATCATTATTTTTCATTTAACATATCTATATAAAAAATCTTTAGCATTTTGTATTGTTACTTGACCTAGATCACTAATTAATTATTTAAATAGATATTTAATATTTAGATTAAATTAGCTAGTTGCTCGTGTCCTAGTGTCCGACTCTGAACTTACACATGATAAATTTAAGTCGAGTTCGCTTCTTAGAGATTATTCAATCCGATTTTGATAGAAAGATAGTTGGCCATATTACAATGAATACATATTATTATTATCATCATCATCAATTAACGATTCATCAATGATGATCAATTATAACACAATTCATTGACTGCAAAAATAGATCCGGTTGAGGATTGCAATAATCCATCTTCTCTCAAATGAAGAGAGCCATGGTTAACCATCTAGAGGTGGAGAATATATTTGATAAATTAGAATAAATATAGTTTAGATCGATCAAATTCATTGTAACTTATAATATTTCATACAGTGATCATTAAATAATGGAAAAAATTAAGAAATCACTACCTACCCTAACATTAGACTAAAAAACAAGTCAAAGGTTTAAAAACTGAACCAGATGTCGAAGCATCTATTTATTAAATTGGACTAACCAAGTCTAAATGTCGATTCAAATCAATCATGTCGAATATGAAATCACCATGACATCAACATTTTTATTTACTAAAAAAATTAAATTGGACTTAATTTAGTAGTCACATGGTGAAACACATTTTCTAATCAGAGAGTAAAAAATAACCTATTCAATAATAGTGCATGGACTCTTGTTTGTTTCCCCATCACATCATGTGCACCTTTCATACACAAGATTCCATTACATGTGAAGAATGCTTTTTGTTGCAATGTTATTTTTTCACTTTGAATTCATAATGAACAATATAAATAAATAAGTATAAATAATTGATGTCTACAATTTTATAGTTTCCAAAATATTGCACACAAGATTCCATTACACGTGAAGAGTGTTTTTTATTATAAAGTTATTTTTTAACTTTGAATTTCATAATAAATAGTATAAATAACCGATGTCTATAATTTCATAGTTTCCTTAATAGAAGTACGTAATACAATAATAATTACTTCATCATATAGTTAAAATTCATCCTTTTGAAATAATAATAACTCAAACAAATGAAGAATATGTTATAGCAGGCAATTGATGGTATAACAATCAAACAAGTTAACTCCAAAAAATAATCAGGATTCTCAATGAGAAGTAGAAACCGTCAACTATATCGATCTTGACAGTACTCTCAACATGAAGCACAGAATAAAATAAGTGTTTTAATACTAGTTTTTAGAAAATGACCCAAACATGCAATCAACCACAAGCAATCATGGAAAATATGTGATTTACATGGAAAAATCAAAGATGTACTAGGAACATATCATGGGCAAAGAGAGATTCCACTATGATGAAAATTAGAGTACAGGTACAAAAATGCTAAAAGGTGGTGCTCTCCCAAATTGTGATTCTTAGATAGCCCGCATCTTAACCGTAGAGTACATACATGCATGCATACACATATGAGTGATCCTATGAGAGAAAAAAGTTGTGAGAACATGAGAGGAGTGAATCTTGACCACTAGATTATGTCTTCGCTCTCCTAGTTGAATCTGGTGGCCCAAAATCACTCCTCTCATGCTCTCACAACTTTTTGCTCTCACAAGATCACCTCTCTCTCTCTCTCTCTCTCTCTCTCTCTAATCAAAAAGTTGAATTGAGGTGCCACCTTTCCATGCACTTGGTGCGACACCTCCTACCATCCATCCGATATTAATCAACGGCACCCGATAAAACCACTAATCTGCACAAAAACCACTATGCTATTTTTAGAAAAAAAACTCTCTTCCCTCTCAATCCCGATTATCATGCGAAATATTGATTACGCATATTTGATTACTAAATATAGCATATTTTTAAATGTCATTCTCCCTTACACGAGATTCCCATCTATGTTCCTCATGGTTTTTGAGTTATTCTCCTTCGATTTCATCAAAATATCGACGACGCGTTCAAGATCTCCATTAAAAAAAGTTCCAGGTAAGTATTTTTTGCGCATGGAGGCTGCATGTTCTTATTTTTTTCATTTTTCTTAGTTCAATTCTTCATCTCCCTATTCAAAATCTCATTATTTTTTCATTGCAGTTTTTATATATTTTTATACCTTTTCATATCGGATTTTCAAACGATGAGGATGATTTCTCGATTGCATACTAATATCAAATCGTTTGTGGCTTCATTATATTTTCATCTGTTCATTTTCAATTTGTACAATTCTGTTTTATTTTATTTTCGTGCACTCCTGTTCTATTATTTTTTCATGTACTTTTTTATGTCAGGTTCATTACTTTTATTGCATAATTCGTATATATACGCATTTTGTTTTAAGTTCAGTGATGTTGATTACATCATTTTACAATGCAGTACACAAAATTACAATACATTTGATCATTTTACATTTTTCTGTCTCATTTTACATCATCAGAATGTATTTTACATTCAAATGACTGATGCGCTACTTGTACAAAACATTCCAGTTATTTTTATATTACTTACAGTCATTTTATACTTCCATATTCTGTTTACAATATCTTATTTTGTTTTTATATCATGCAGGCCACTTGGATAACTTTCAATGAGAGGAAGAAGGGTAAAGATCGAGACAACCATATCTTACGGATGTCATCAATTCGGAATTGACTGCAGAAAAATAGGAGACGAATGTAAAAAGAATGAGAGAAATGTAAAATATGAATTACAATTGTAACATATGTTGATAAAATGATGGATTCATTTATTACAAGTCTTCATTTTGTTGGAATCTTTGACATTGTAACATGGTATTGGATGGACGTAAAGTTTGTACATGGAATGTAAAATAAACTCGATGAATGTGAAATAAGGACTATTTGTTTAATATGGATTCATTCATTACAAAGTGGGTTTAATACCTTTTAAAATTAATATGCATATGACATTTAACATTTTTAACGTGTTCGCAATTTACCTCATCTAATATATTAGAAAATATAGTTGTAACAAAAATCCCATAATTTTAGGAATGTTTTCCACGTGTACATCAATTAATTAGCATATGATCCAAGCACCCTATATTTTAGGAAACACGTCTATACAAATATTCAAATTTTCGTTGGATTTGGACTTTTTTGCGAATACAAGGGGTTGTGCTTTTGTAATTTATGACACAGAATTGTAAAATATCTCAAACGTTGGTAAATTGATAACAGTTATTTCAAAATGCGAACATTTACTACATAAGATATTTCTGAAAAATGTCGTGCATCACTGTATTTATTCCTAAATATAGAATGATTAATGACGTATGTTTTACTAATTTAATCCACCCACATATTAGGAATGTTAGTTAGCATGAAAACCACCTAGTGGTTTCAATCTCGCATGCACATCTATCATCCAACGGCCTAAGATGGCACCTTTCCATGATCAAGGAAAGGTGTCACCTCAATTCAAGTGCACCCTATATATATATATATATATATATATATATATATATATATATATATATATATGAGGAAAATGGGGCTGCCCCCTAGGGGGAGCTAACTTAGCTCCCCCCGCCCCATTTTCTTCAATTTTTTTATTTTTTTTGAAATTTTTTTCCGTGAATATTCATCACTATATCCCTATATTATGTCAAAAAAATTTCGTGTGAAACAGAGACTCCTACGGCCTCCATCCAGACAGTCATTTTTTTAACGGTAACAGGATTTTTTAAATCGACCCCGTTTGGATGGAGGTCGTAGGAGTCTCGGTTTCGTATGAAATTTGAATAATATAATATAGAGATTTAATTATAAATTTACACGGTTTTAGATTTCCAAAAAAATAAAAAAATTTTGGGAAAAAGGGGCGGGGGGAGCTAAGTTAGCTCCCCCTAGGGGGCATACACATTTTACCCTATATATATATATATATATATATATATATATATATATATATATATATATATAGGGGCCCCTTCTAATGAGGTGGGTCTTTCCTGAAATTCAGAAAGCCACTACCAAATTTGTAAATTACGTAACAATTTTGTAAATTTAAACTACATATTGTAAAATACTGACGATTATAAAGTTATGTAAAATATATCATCCATATTGTAACAAACTTTTAATGTCAAATATAGTAATATTTTCATAAATTTTTCATGATATACATATTATATTAATATTTAATATTAAATTTATGGAGTTAGAATGTGTAAAATAAATAGAATAAATGCTTAAATTGACGTGGCTTTCCATGCATCCAGGAAAGGTGCACCTCATTTGAAATATTTCCTATATATATATATATATATATATGGGTTAAATGAGGTTACACCCAATGTGTAGCCAATTAGCTACTCCCACCCTTATTTTTCTCCCATTTTATTATTTTTTTAGAAAATAAAAGTATGTATATTCATCATTATATCCATCTAACATGTCATTCAAAATTCATCAAAAACAGAGACTCTTATGCCCTCCATCTGAAGAGGGTCATTTTCAGTAATTCTTATATCGTTAAAATTCGACAGTCTTGATGGAGGGGATAGAAGTATCGAATTAAGTCCAATTTTGAATGACAACATGGTGACATATTGTGATCTAAATTCCAATAGGTTTTATTTCAGAAAAATTAAAAAATACATCAGAAAAAGGGTGGGAGCATGTAAGTTAGCTACACCCAAGGAGCTTACTCCTTTTTCCATATATATATATATATATATATATATATATATATATATATATATATATATGGGTAAAATGGGGCTGCCCCTGGGAGTAGCCAACTTGGCTACTCCCACCCCTATTTTTCCAACATTTTTTTATTTCTTTGGAAAATAAAAATTTATATATTCATCATTATATCCCTCTAACATTCTTTTAAAATTTCGTCAGAAACAGGGACTCCTATGGCCTCCATCCAAACAGGGTCGATTTAAAAAATCCTGCGTCTGTTAAAAAAATGACGTCTGGATGGAGGGCCTAGGAGTCTCTGTTTCTGACGAAATTTTAATAGAATGTTAGAAGGATATAGTGATGAATTTACAAATTTTTATTTTCAAAAGAAATAAAAAAATGAGGGAAAAATAGGGGTGGGAGTAGCCAAGTTGGCTACTCCCAGAGGGTAGCCCCATTTTACCCTATATGTATGTGTGTGTGTGTGTGTGTCTATATCTATATCTCTCTCTCTATGTGTGTATATATATATATATATAAGCTGGGAGCCTACACCCGGGGGTGTAGGTAATTACCTATACCCAACATTTTTCTCATTAATTTTGGATTTTTTAAGGAAACCTTTTGGGATTTTCTTTATATATTGAGGGGAATATGTGTTTCAAGTTTCATGCAAACACAAAAATTCCTGACACATTCAGCTACAATGGATCAATTTTAGCCATTGTGAGACCGTTAAAATTTGACAGTTTTGATAGAAATGATAGAAGTCTTGAATTAAGTTGAATTTGGAATGATACCATGGTGATATATAATGATCTAATTCCAAAAAGTTTCATTTCAAAAAAAAAACAAAAAATATTGAAAAAAGAGCTGAGTGTACGGGTGACACCTTTTCTTGATTATGGAAAGGTGCTATCTTAGGCCATTGGATGATGATTATACGAGTGAGATTGAAATCAATAGATGATTTTCATGCCAACTAATATTGCTAAATTAGGGTGGATTAAATTAGTCCTAATTTAGTCAAATACACGTCATCGAACATTCTATATTTAGTAAATCCGAGGAATGTACATTGTACTTTCTGGAAAATATGATGGAATAAATGCTTGCATTTTGAAATAATTATTATGAATTTATGAAAGATGGACATATTTTACAATCATGTGCTGTAAACTACAAAAATTATAACCACTGATGTACATTAAAAAGTTCAAATTCGATAAAAATTGATGTATTATGTATAGGTACGTTTCCTAAAATAAAGGATATTTTGATAATGACCTAATTAATTGGTGTACACATATAAAACGTTGCTAAAATGATGAGATTTATGTTACAACTATATTTCTAAATATATCGAATGTGGTAAATTACGAACACATTATATATTCTACACATCATATGCATATTATTTTTATGAGGTTTAAATATGAAGCATATTTTTAATTCACAAATTAGAAAATACATGTCATAGTATATGCTAAATATCATTTCATCCAACATTCTTTATAAATAATATTTGTAAATTGCAACATTTTAGGTAAAATTTGTAGTCTCTTTTGTAAACCACATTTGATTTATTTTAAAAAAATTGTAGTCTTTTTTTAGAATATTATGTGAGAGTAATGTTTGTAAAATGTGATATTATTTTGTAAACTTTGCAGTCTCTTTTATAAAATATATGTGAGTTTTATAAAATAGATTGATTATTATTAATGTATAAATTATTTTATATGTCCATCAACGTGATTTTCGGTATCATGGGTCCATTGTTTATCATCCATTGTAAAGTTTGTGTAGATTTTTTAAAATCCACATTCCCATTTAATAATTATGAGCTAATCTGTAAAATAAAAAGTCAATCAGTAGTTTATCATTTATTCCTAAAAAAGGATAACACATAAAAAATACATGGAGAAATGTAAATCAATGAAACACGATATAAATTGTTTATGTAAATTAGTAGATCAAAAGGTAAAATATGCCATCATATTGATATTTAATCCACCCAACTGAATCTGTAAACTTCATCTTTTTAGTATTTAATCCACAATCAATGACACTCCATATAATTTCATTTTTGGAAAATACATCACCATCTTGGCAAAAATATAACAAGATGCACAATATTCTATAATAAAAATCTTTTATTACTACTGGCAACATGGGACATATTCAATTTGTAAACAAATATTTGCAATCTTAACCAAAAATTTCTTTCTTTTAAGTGATTTTTTCATTGTCATTCTACAGAATTCAATCTATAAACAACACTCAAAAGAAAAAAAAAAGCGTGTTGATATCAAAGAATGTGGGAACCTAAACTTAGAAACGATAGAATATTTCAGAAAATATGATTGAACTCAAAAGAATAAAAAGTGCATTGAATATTCCAGAAATATGATTGAATAAAGGCTCGTGTTTTGACATAATTGTTATCAATTTATAAAAAATTACTATATTTTACAATTATGTGTTATAAATTACAAATAGTAATAGTTGATGTTCGAAAAAAACACCCAATCATTAGTATTAATAAATCTGGAACAATGATTCAAAATAAATCAAAGGAGAAAGATTGAAAATGAATTGAGATGGAATCAAAATAGAAAGTAGAATACAAATCGAAATAAAAAATAATCTAAAATAACATGGTACTTGATTAATATATGAATAAAAAAGAATAAGAAAAAACTATTAAGAACACACATCATCCTTTGTGCGCAACTGCCTCATGTTGCATCATGCATCGTCGTCGTCGTCATGCACCGCCATTGTCATACACCACCATCATGTCCATGCACATGTGTCACCTCTACGTCGAGAAAGGACAAAGAACTGCAGGGGGAGCAAACCCCCTGTCGAGTTTTATTTTGGAAAATTCGATTAATTGTGAACCTCGATGATGATGGGTGTTATGTTTAGAATATAAATTGATTAATTAATGACCAACGAGATAATAACACATTAAATAGAATATTCAATTTTATTTTTAAAAGTAGCAAGTTGGAGGTTATTTGGATGGTGGATTTGGGTTTAAATTTGTGGTTTTCATTATAACCATAGATCAAGATCTAACTGATTTAATGCAATTTCGTATTATGATTGTGGTGAGATGCCACCTTAATTCAAGTTTTCCCTACACACACACACACACATCCATGGGTGTAGGTAACCTGAAAAACCACCACCTGATCAGCTTCTCGAATCCCTGCGAAGAAATCAGAGAAAAAGTATCGGTCGTTGTATCGACCAGGTGAGTTTTACCAGAAAATATTAAGTGTTAGTTAATCTTCTTTATTTTATTTATACTCCTAAACAAATGTGTATAGTGGATTCGTACGGGAGTGTCGAACTCAGGGAGGCAAACTGCATTAAACTAGGGAGAACGGTAGAAAAACTTAGGTAAAGGGCTTCCTTTTTTTATTATTTTTTTAAAGATTTTTCTATTCTTATTTGAATTTTATATTGTACTTTTTATATTTTAAATTTGTTTTACTTTTTTTATGGATTTTTAGATGGTTTTTATGATTTTTATGGGTTTTGGTTAACTTCTAATGTAGAAAACAAAAAGTTTATTGAAAACAGTAATGTTTTTGTAATTTTTAAGAGTGAAAACAGTAACGAAATCTTTTTATTATATTTTCTGTAGAAACTAGATGAAATTACCTTTAAAATGATAGGTTGTGCGTTTCTAGGGAATTTTTATTGAGTTAATTATGAATTTTTGAAGTTTTTATGAATTTTGTAATTTTTATTGATTTTAATATTCAATTTTTATTTTGTTTTCGGTTGACTATGCAAAATATGATGAAATATATTGTAACTAATTTTTATAGGATTTTTAAAAGTATTTTGACATTTTTTATGGTGTTTTAATATGTGTAGGGTATGTATAGTATATTATACAGATGCAGGGGTACATGTGTAAAAGTAAACATATAGATTATGAAAATTATTCAAGGAAATATTATGTGAATACTTATAAAAACTATACTTACATCCCCTGCCCAAACAACAGTAAAACGGTGCTCCCTCTGCTGTCGTAAAAGAGAACGGTCAACTGGGCACGGCTCCATCTGTTCATAAACAACATTAGAAATAACTAAACAATGACTTTAGATTTAAATAATTAAAAAATATATTCAAAGAAATCATTCACATACTATCTCTGTTGGGACACTTCCTCCTGCTATGACCCAATCCCCCATAGATACCACATGTATTTTGCGTCCTTCCTGCGTGGCGTTCCTCCTATTATGACCTTCAACACCACAAGTGCCGCATTGAGATTGCATGGTATTCTCCCTCATGTCCATCTCATCGTGAATCCTCTTACTCTTCGGTCGCCCCTTTTTCCTCATCCTACTATCATTTGGAATAACTAATGGATGGTCGAAACTGGGCCACTTGTCTCTGTCACCAATGGGGTAGAACAACCCTTCGTAAATGTGGGACTGAGCTTGCCATGTATAACATGGGTCAATATATTCTTCCACATCTGTGTTCAAGTGAGATAGAACGGCACACGCATGAGAACAAGGGATTCTGTGAGTTTGTCATTTTTGACATGTACACGATGCATCGCTAACCAAGACAGTTTGTTTCTTTCCACCTTTTAGACCGAATTGTGTCATGCGTTGTCCTGTGACGACCTCATACATGTGCAAGGGTGCTCCTTGTATGTGAAAACAACGGTGGCCATTACTTCTGTCGATCCAACGCTTCAACATGTCATGCGCGTATTTGGTATATTTCTCACCCCGTAAAATACAATTACGCGCCTCGTCCTGATGGTCACAGAAGTAGCTAATACAGTTGTAGTACGTCTTTAACACCAATGCCGCAACTGGCAGACTTCTTGCATCCTTAAGAATGATATTGTAGCTCTCAGAAAAGTTTGTGGTTGTATAAACAAATCTATAGCCACCATCAAATGCAATTGTCCAACGTTCCTTTGGACAATCGTGTGTGCCAAACCACTTTGCAGCATTCTCGTCGCATTCCTTCAGTTTGTCCCTGTAAGATTGCCATTTTGCTTGCGAATACACTTTTCCCGCCCTCATAACTATTCGCTTTAGAGTTTGATTTTTGTGGGCATCATTGAAATCACTACCCACATGTCGTAGACAAAAGCGCCAATGTACGTATGGTGGAACAAATTTAACCTCTGGATATCTGAGTGCAGCACGTAACCCAGGAGCACGGTCAGATAACAAACAAATAGGTCCAGCACGATCACGGAAAACATACAAACGTAGTCTCTCCAGAAATCACGTCCAACTAGGGTCATCCTCCTCGTTGACAAACGCAAAAGCCAGCGGTAAAATGTGGTTAGTTGCATCGCTTGAGCAAGCAATAAGGATCTTCTGCTTATACCTTCCATACATGTGTGTCTCATCCACACTAACAATGGGTCTGCAGTGTCTGAATACCTCAATAGAAGGTTCAAATGCCCAGAAGGCCCTCTCAAATAGCTTCCCTTGGTTCAATGTTGTTGTGTCAATATCTGTAACCGAAGTAGGAATAGCCTCCTCAAAGGCCCTAAAAAGATAGGGAAGTTCATTGTAAGATTTCTTCCAATCGCCGTATACCATCTCAATGCCTTTCCTTCTTGTGTCCCAAACCCTTCTTCTGCTCACATGGAAGCCAAAATCATCTTAAATTGATGTCTGAAGAAATGAAACCTTGACTGATGGAGATATTTTAATTTGATTCAGGAATCTGAGTGCCATTAAGTTGCAATCTAGTTGAGGATGGTCTTGATTAACAGCACGATTCAAGCAAGTATGCGGCTTCTCAAGCATTGAGACAACAAACTGTCCATCTATTGGTCTACGATGACCACGCAATCTCCATGAACATCCTCTACCCTGTTCGCTGCAGTGTATACCCCACACATTCATGTCTGATTCCAGTACCGTGAAGTTGTAATGACGTTTAATGTGAAAAACCTTCACGGCGTACACCAAATCGGCTTTGCATTTGAAAAGGATGCCATTTTTCAACTCGTTGCTCAGACTAATCCCATCATCACAATTCATGCAATCTTCGCCATTCAGAATATAGTCATCACCACCTCTCATGTTCAAAAATGGAATGTCAGACACGATACGTGTTCCAAGATGATGATCCTCCTCCTCGTTGTCATCATTTTCCATCTCATCATCCGTATTCTGTGGTGAGGGTTCCATTAACCTGTCCAGTTCCGGATCATTAATAGGATTCATGTCTACCACAAGAGCAGAAACTGGAGGTATGGATCCATCTTGCGATACAGATACTTGAGGTCTGGATCCGGGTACAGAGACAGAGACAGTGAATATCACGGGCCGATATGCAGCACCCATCTCCTCAGCATATTCGACAATCTCTCGGACATCATCATCATACTCGACACACCCAATATAAAAACTTGCTCTATCTTGGGACATTCTATGAAATACCTGTAACTCAAGTCTTTGAGATAAATCCAACCTGAAGACGGACTTAATGTGCTCAATCAGTCCCGAGAATGACATTTCGTGACCAATTTTGATGGTTTTCATACGACCTCCTACATAGGTCACATTTGTACTAGACTTCGATATTGTATCCCCACAGTGACAGAAACAACGAACTTCTCAAAACATCCTACATACCATTACGTCCACATCAATGTATTAGAGTGAAAAAAAATTTCAAACAATCATTTAAACCCCAAACATGTAGCCAAAACCCTAAATCAATGACATATCATACCTTCCTTGAGGTGGAAAAGGAGAGGAATAGTGGAAACGAGGCCAACGGATGTTGGCAAGATGACCGGAGAGCCGAGGGTTGCGGGAGGGGGAGGCCGAGCAAGCTTGGAGGAGGCGGACGTGTTTTGACGGAGGGAGGTACTGTGCGCGTGGTCGGACACTGGTCGCCCGCTGGGGTTTATGTCCCGACAGAACCGCCTCTTCAAGAGACGACTTTTATCTAAAGCCGCCTCTTGAATAGGCGGTTCTTAACCAAAACCGCCTCTTCAAGAGGCGGCGGCTTATCTACGGTACATAATAAAAAAAATAAGTCCGATCGTATAGAGTGAATAACTTTAACAACATGCCTCCCACACGAATTTTCCTCCTTGGTTCTCCCCGAGGGACGTACCCCTCGGCAGCAACCCCGGTGTCCGTGGTCGCAGCAGCTGGATCCCCTTGTCGGGCGTCCCCCTCTGTAAAGGGTGGGCTCATCTTCCACGCCGACTCTACAGATGCAGGAAGTCGACGACCAGATCCTGCACTCGAAGACCCGCAAGAAAGGGAGTCTGCCTTTCCACGAAGCTTCGCGTCCTGGTCACCTTCACAATTTCCAGCCTGGACCATCCGCGAATGCGTCGTTTGATTAGAGGTCCCTAAATAAATGCCAGCAGAGCCCTTGATAAGTGGAACCGACCTTTGAGAAAGTTGAACATGACTTAATTCAGGATCCACGGGAATATCCACCTCATGCGTAATTAATTGCGGGTCTGAACCGTCCGCGAAATTGGCCTCTGATTAAAAGCCCCAAAAGAAATGCCAGCGCACCTGATAAGTGGAACCACCGTTGCATAATGCTGACCACGTTTTAAATCCAAATCCCTGAGAATTGCCACTTTATGTGTCATTGCTTGCGAATTATCAAACGTGATTTGTGGAAGACCACGCGTTGCACCGTGATTATCATTGATTGCGGGGCAAGGCATAACCGTAGCCATGATTTGCGGAAGTCCAAGGGAGGGCTGCACCTAGGGCTGCTAATCGAACTGAACATGTTCGTATTCGATTAGAGTTCGTTCGATAATAATTCGAAAAATATTTGTTCATTTCTAAACGAACTGAACATGAACCTCAACTTTTAGTTCGATAGCTTAACGAACCGAACATGAACAAACATATGTTCATTCGATAAAAGTTCGAGTTTGATGTATGTATATGTGTGTTTATTTGTATGTGTAACTTAGTATTTATACAATTGATAAATTTCGAGGTTAAAGAAATTGTGGTATTTATTAGGCTTTTGTACCACTTTAATTTGAATAATTTCTTATTTTTATTGTTTATCGAACCTTGTTACCAAACTCTAGTTTCGAACTTGTTCATATAAACAACTTTTAGTTAAGTCAAATTGTTAACGAACTGTTATCAAACTGAACTCGAACATTCGTTTTCTAAATGAACTCGAACTCGAACATATCCTATTGAACATTTATCGAACCGAACTCGAACTTGAACTTTCGAACGTCCTTATCGAACCGAACTCGAACATCGGTACGTTCGTTACAGTTCGGTTCGATTAGCAGCCCTAGCTGCACCCGAATTCCCCGAAGGCACCCTGACTTGCCTCTGTCGATGCACCTCCCCTCCCAACCTCGGCTCCTTTGAAGAGATCTCCAACTGAAGCCGTCATCCCTCTACGCTCTTCGTCCGCCAGCCCAGCATCCGAGGATGTAGCCGATGCAACCAAACGAACGGATCCCCACTCTGCCTTGGCAGGAGTCCAGTCGTAGCCAATCCTTTCACCCCTGCAATCCCTCTCAGCAACTGCTGAATTCGATGCACGCTCCACCACAAGAGCGGTATTCCCTTAACTCTTATCAGATCCAGACTCCTCTGTGACATGCTTCCATCGTCATTCTGTGCAAATCTCCACCTGAGCAATGACCTCCACGATTGCGTCAAAAGATAATAACGCTTCTACCTCACCTTGGTCAACCCCTTGGCCAGAACCCTCCAAGGTGTCAAGGCCGTCACATCCCCTTTGAAGCTTCCTCTCGAAATCAAACCCACGTCGGAAGAACCCTTGAATATGCCCCCCCCCACCTCCTCCTTTCCCCACCAAGATCAGCGGCGCCTTAGCAGAAGTTGCTTCCTCCAGCCCCGAACGACCCTTCCCTCCGCAGTTTCTGCATCGATGCGTGAAACCCAAGCATCTGAAACAACGGATAGGTTCTGTCTAGGGAAATATTCAATTCTACTTTGCATTCCCATGAAGATTACAAGGAAGCATTATGAGTATTTCAGACTCCACGTATATCATCATGTTTCCTTCTACGTGACTTTTTCGACCTATCCTATATTTTTATTTATCTAAGATCAAAGAAAATTAGAATCCCCATGCAGACGTCTCAGATCTAACTCAAGACAAGTGATAGCCGAACTAAATCCAAGAGAAGGCTAATTCTTTCGACCAAATAAAATAGAATTAATTGGAAAATCATCACCATAGAGTGAATAGTTATCATCTTATGCTATGCTGCAGAGAAGAAAAAAAGAGGAGAGGGTGTGTAGCTGTCGTCTAATCCTCAACCCCCTCTGATCCCCACCATCCAAGACGTTTTTATCTCCAATCACTCGATCAAGGACAAAAGCACCATCCAATTATCGAGAGGAGGCGTAAGGAACCATCCAACCATATTGAGAACTAACACGTTGTTGCCGTTCACCCGCTCAATGAATTCAGGAGAACCTCTGTTGTCACATCTCGATTCCACTCATGCAAGCTTATTCGCGTGGGGGATATGGGGAGGGCAAATTGCAGATGCACCCCTCTGGTTTTTTAAAATTGCAGATAAGTCTCCATCAAGGTTATTTGCACTATTTTCCAAGAAGTTTTGATTATTTATATTTCACTCTCTATGAAGACCTTTTTCTAATCAAACAAAACTATTTTTATTGCAATTATTCCCATATATTGTTTTTGAATAACCCGTGGGCTATTTATTCGAATTTAATGAAATCTATGTCATTTTTAAGCTTGATTTATGCTCTTTAAATTAGTGGATTTTATTTATCGATTTGATCTATTATTCCTATATCGAAATTAAGAGTGCATAAATTACCTTTTTAGCCTTAATATTAAATTGAAAAGTAATTCTATAGTGGATTGTTAATTTATTAAAATACCTTTATTTTCATTGATTTTTTATTAAATATGCGAGTGATTTAATTATCAATTCAAGAGCTTGATTGTAAGTTGTGCTTTGGCATTAGTATTGCATTAGCATCATTATTTTTCATTTAACATATCTATATAAAAAACCTTTAGCATTTTGTATTGTTACTTGACCTAGATCACTAATTAATTATTTAAATAGATATTTAATATTTAGATTAAATTAGCTAATTGCTCATGTCCTAGTGTTCGACTCTGAACTTACACATGATAAATTTAAGTCGAGTTCGCTTCTTAGAGATTATTCAATCCGATTTTGATAGAAAGATAGTTGGCCATATTACAATGAATACATATTATTATTATCATCATCATCAATTAACGATTCATCAATGACGATCAATTATAACACAATTCATTGACTGCAAAAATAGATCCGGTTGAGGATTGCAATAATCCATCTTCTCTCAAATGAAGAGAGCCATGGTTAACCATCTAGAGGTGGAGAATATATTTGATAAATTAGAATAAATATAGTTTAGATCGATCAAATTCATTGTAACTTATAATATTTCATACAGTGATCATTAAATAATGGAAAAAAGTAAGAAATCACTACCTACCCTAACATTAGACCAAAAAACAAGTCAAAGGTTTAAAAACTGAACCAGATGTCGAAGCATCTATTTATTAAATTGGACTAACCAAGTCTAAATGTCGATTCAAATCAATCATGTCGAATATGAAATCACCATGACATCAACATTTTTATTTACTAAAAAAATTAAATTGGACTTAATTTAGTAGACACATGGTGAAACACATTTTCTAATCAGAGAGTAAAAAATAACCTATTCAATAATAGTGCATGGACTCTTGTTTGTTTCCCCATCACATCATGTGCACCTTTCATACACAAGATTCCATTACATGTGAAGAATGCTTTTTGTTGCAATGTTATTTTTTCACTTTGAATTCATAATGAACAATATAAATAAATAAGTATAAATAATTGATGTCTACAATTTTATAGTTTCCAAAATATTGCACACAAGATTCCATTACACGTGAAGAGTGTTTTTTATTATAAAGTTATTTTTTAACTTTGAATTTCGTAATAAATAGTATAAATAACCGATGTCTATAATTTCATAGTTTCTTTAATAGAAGTACGTAATACAATAATAATTACTTCATCATATAGTTAAAATTCATCCTTTTGAAATAATAATAACTCAAACAAATGAAGAATATGTTATAGCAGGCAATTGATGGTATAACAATCAAACAAGTTAACTCAAAAAAATAATCAGGATTCTCAATGAGAAGTAGAAACCGTCAACTATATCGATCTTGACAGCACTCTCAACGTGAAGCACAGAATAAAATGAGTGTTTTACTACTAGTTTGTAGAAAATGACCCAAACCTGCAATCAACCACAAGCAATCATGGAAAATATGTGATTTACATGGAAAAATCACAGATGTACTAGGAACATATCATGGGCAAAGAGAGATTCCACTATGATGAAAATTAGAGTACAGGTACAAAAACGCTAAAAGGTGGTGCTCTCCCAAATTGTGATTCTTAGATAGCCCGCATCTTAACCGTAGAGTACATACATGCATGCATACACATATGAGTGATCCTATGAGAGAAAAAAGTTGTGAGAACATGAGAGGAGTGAATCTTGACCACTAGATTATGTCTTCGCTCTCCTAGTTGAATCTGGTGGCCCAAAATCACTTCTCTCATGCTCTCACAACTTTTTGCTCTCACAAGATCACATCTCTCTCTCTCTCTCTCTCTCTCTATATATATATATATATATATGGGTAAAATGAGGTTACACCCAATGTGTAGCCAATTAGCTACTTCCACCCTTATTTTTCTCCCATTTTATTATTTTTTTAGAAAATAAAAGTATGTATATTCATCATTATATTCCTCTAACATGTCATTCAAAATTCATCAAAAACAGAGACTCCTATGCCCTCCATCTGAAGAGGGTCATTTTCAGTAATTCTTATATCGTTAAAATTCGACAGTCTTGGTGGAGGGGATAGAAGTATCGAATTAAGTCCAATTTTGAATGACAACCTGGTGACATATTGTGATCTAAATTCCAATAGGTTTCATTTCAGAAAAATTAAAAAATACATCAGAAAAGGGGTGGGAGCATGTAAGTTAGCTTCACCCAAGGAGCTTACTCCTTTTTCCATATATATATATATATATATATATATGGCTAAAATGGGGCTGCCCCTGGGAGTAGCCAACTTGGCTACTCCCACCCCTATTTTTCCAACATTTTTTTATTTCTTTAGAAAATAAAAATTTGTATATTCATCATTATATCCCTCTAACATTCTATTAAAATTTCATCAGATACAGGGACTCCTACGGCCTCCATCCAAACAGGGTCGATTTAAAAAATCCTGCGTCCGTTAAAAAAATGACGTCTGGATGGAGGGCCTAGGAGTCTCTGTTTCTGACGAAATTTTAATAAAATGTTAGAAGGATATAGTGATGAATTTACAAATTTTTATTTTCAAAAGAAATAAAAAATGAGGGAAAAATAGGGGTGGGAGTAGCCAAGTTGGCTACTCCCATAGGGTAGCCCCATTTACCCTATATGTATGTGTGTCTATATATATATATATTTATATATATATATATATAAAAGCTGGGAGCCTACACTCAGGGGTGTAGGTAATTACCTACACCTGACATTTTTCTCATTAATTTTGGATTTTTTAAGGAAACCTTTTGGGATTTTCTTTATATATTGAGGGGAATATGTGTTTCAAGTTTCATGCAAACACAAAAATTCCTAACACATTCAGCTACAATGGATCAATTTTAGCCATTTTGAGACCGTTAAAATTTGACAATTTTGATAGAAATGATAGAAGTCTTGAATTAAGTTGAATTTGGAATGATACCATTGTGATATATAATGATCTAATTCCAAAAAGTTTCATTTCAAAAAAACAAAAAATATTGAAAAAAGAGCCGAGTGTACGGGTGGCACCTTTTCTTGATTATGGAAAGGTGCTATCTTAGGCCACTGGATGATGATTATACGAATGAGATTGAAATCAATAGATGATTTTCATGCCAATTAATATTGCTAAATTAGGGTGGATTAAATTAGTCCTAATTTAGTCAAATACACGTCATCGAACATTCTATATTTAGTAAATCCGAGGAATGTACATTGTACTTTCTGGAAAATATGATGGAATAAATGCTTGCATTTTGAAATAATTATTATGGATTTATGAAAGATGGACATATTTTACAATCATGTGCTGTAAACTACAAAAATTGTAACCACTGATGTACATTAAAAAGTTCAAATTCGATAAAAATTGATGTATGATGTATAGGTACGTTTCCTAAAATAAAGGATATTTTGATAATGACCTAATTAATTGGTGTACACATATAAAACGTTGCTAAAATGATGAGATTTATGTTACAACTATATTTCTAAATATATCGAATGTGGTAAATTACGAACACATCGTATATTCTACACATCATATGCATATTATTTTTATGAGGTTTAAATATGAAGCGTATTTTTAATTCACAAATTAGAAAATACATGTCATAGTATATGCTAAATATCATTTCATCCTACATTCTTTATAAATAATATTTGTAAATTGCAACATTTTAGGTAAAATTTGTAGTCTCTTTGTAAACCACATTTGATTTATTTTAAAAAATTTGTAGTCTTTTTTGAGAATATTATGTGAGAGTAATGTTTGTAAAATGTGATATTATTTTGTAAACTTTGCAGTCTCTTTTATAAAATATATGTGAGTTTTATAAAATAGATTGATTATTATTAATGTATAAATTGTTTTATATGTCCATCAACGTGATTTTCGGTATTATGGGTCCATTGTTTATCATCCATTGTAAAGTTTGTGTAGATTTTTTAAAATCCACATTCCCATTTAACAATTATGTGCTAATCTGTAAAATAAAAAGTCAATCAGTAGTTTATCATTTATTCCTAAAAAAGGATTACACATAAAAAATACATGGAGAAATGTAAATCAATGAAACACGATATAAATTGTTTATGTAAATTAGTAGATCAAAAGGTAAAATATGCCATCATATTGATATTTAATCCACCCAACTGAATCTGTAAACTTCATATTTTTAGTATTTAATCCACAATCAATGACACTTTATATAATTTCATTTTTGGAAAATGCATCACCATCTTGGCAAAAATATAACAAGATGCACAATATTCTATAATAAAAATCTTTTATTACTACTGGCAACATGGGACATATTCAATTTGTAAACAAGTATTTGCAATCTTAATCAAAAATTTCTTTCTTTTAAGTGATTTTTTCATTGTCATTCTACAGAATTCAATCTATAAACAACACTCAAAAGAAAAAAAGTGTGTTGATATCAAAAAATGTGGGAACCTAAACTTAGAAACGATAGAATATTTCAGAAAATATGATTGGACTCAAAAGAATAAAAAGTGTATTGAATATTCCAGAAACATGATTGAATAAAGGCTCGTGTTTTGACATAATTGTTATCAATTTATAAAAAATTACTATATTTTACAATTATGTGTTATAAATTACAAATAGTAATAGTTGATGTTCGAAAAAAACACCCAATCATTAGTATTAATAAATCTGGAACAATGATTCAAAATAAAGCAAAGGAGAAAGATTGAAAAATGAATTGAGATGGAATCAAAATAGAAAGTAGAATACAAATCGAAATAAAAACAATCTAAAATAACATGGTACTTGATTAATAGATGAATAAAAAAGAATAAGAAAAAACTATTAAGAACACACATCATCCTTTATGCGCAACTGCCTCATGTTGCATCATGCATCGTCGTCATCGTCATGCACCGCCATCGTCATACACCACCATCATGTCCATGCATATGTGTCACCTCTACGTCGAGAAAGGACAAAGAACTGCAGGGGGAGCAAACCCCCTGTCGAGTTTTGTTTTGGAAAATTCGATTAATTGTGAACCTCGATGATGATGGGTGCTATGTTTAGAATATAAATTGATTAATTAATGACCAAGGAGATAATAACACATTAAATAGAATATTCAATTTTATTTTTAAAAGTAGCAAGTTGGAGGTTATTTGGATGGTGGATTTGGGTTTAAATTTGTGGTTTTCATTATAACCATAGATCAAGATCTAACTGATTAATGCAATTTCGTATCATGATTGTGGTGAGATGCCACCTTAATTCAAGTTTTCCCTACACACACAAACACACACACACACATCCATGGGTGTAGGTAACCCACCTACATCCGGCCTTTTTCACGATTTTTGGGTTTTTTTAAGGAAACCTTAAGGGGTATTTGCTTAATATATTGAGGGGAATATGTGTTTCAAGTTTCATGCAAAACAAATATCTCTAACACATTCATCTAGAAGGGGGGTCAATTTCATCAATTCTGAGACCGTTAAAACTTGGTAGTCTTGATGGAGATGATAGGAGTTTCGAATTAAGTTGAATTTTGAATGACGGTATGGTGATATATAATGATCTAATTCCCCCAAGGTTTCATTTCAAAAAAATCAAAAAAATAAAGAAAAAATGAGATGGGTGTAGGTAACTACCTACACCCTTGGGTGTAGGCTCCCTTTTGCCATACATACACACGCACACACACACGCACCTCTGAATGTTACATGATATGAGTTTGACTTTGTTATTAACACTTTATGTAAAGAAAGCTGCAACATTTACCAAATGATGAAGGAGATGAAGATCAACTACAACACAATACAATGACTACAAAAACAGATCCAATTGAAAGTTGCAATAATCCATCTAGTCTCAAATGAAGAAAGTCATGAATATACATCTGGAGCTAGAGCTAGAGAATAGAGTTGATAAGTTAGAACGAATGTAGTTTAGATTAATCAAATTCGCCAATGACTTTTAGTATTTCACACCATGGCCATTAACTAACTATTGGAAAAAAAATAGCAAGAACTCACTCCCAGCTATCTACCTTAACATAAGATCAAGAAACAAGTATACAATATTTGAAAACTAGACCTGACATTGAACCTGTAAAGATTTGGTCTAACCGAGCCTGAATGTTGGGTCAAACCAATTAGATCGAAAAAGAGATCAACACATCATTTGTATCCACCAAGAAAAATTGGACTACATTTAATTAACTAGCCAAATCGATTGAAAAGATTTTATAAACGGTGTGTGTATGTGTAGGGTAAAATGGGGCTGCCACCCCTATTTTTCCCTCATTTTTTTATTTTTTTGGAAAATAAAATTTGTATATTCATCATTATATCCCTCTCACATTCTATTAAAATTTCGTCAGAAACAGAGACTCCTAAGCCCTCCATCCAGACGTCATTTTTTTAACGGTCGCAGGATTTTTTAAATCCACCATGTTTGGATGGAGGCCGTAGGAGTCTCTGTTTCTGACGAAATTTTAAAAGAATGGAGAGGGATATAATGATGAATATACAAATTTTTATTTTCCAAAAAAATAAAAAAATGAGGGAAAAATAAGGGTGGGAGTAGCCAAGTTGGCTACTCCCTGGGGGCAGCCCCATTTACCTCATATATATATATATATATAGAGAGAGAGAGAGAGAGAGTGTGTGATCCTATGTGAGCCAAAACGTCCAGAATGCATGCTCTCATGGTCTCACAGGTTTTGGCTCTCATAGGATCACTCCTCTATGTGTGCGTGTGTGTGGAAAGGAATCCTACTTCATTAATTAGGTAACTTATCTACTTCATTCTCATTTTTTCTACTTTTTTTATTTTTCTGAAAAATGCTTCAGTGGATTTTCATAACTATATCACTCTAATATATCATTCAAATTTCGTCACAAACAGAGACTCCTATGCCCTCCATCCAGAATAGGTAATGTTAACGGTTTTAGATTTGCCGTAAATTACCTGTTATGGATGGGGGATATAGGACTTTCTGTTTCTGACAAAATTTGAATGACATATTAAAGGGATGTAGTTATGAAAATCTACTGAAGTATTTTTCAAAAAAAAATAAAAATGGGAAATATGAGAATGAAGTGGGCAAGTTGCCCACTTCACGAAGTAGGATCCATTTCCCATCTCTCTCTCTCTCTCTCTCTCTCTCTCTCTATATATATATATATATATATATATATATAGGATATCTTTCATATGAGACTTGGTCCTTCCATTCATATGGAAGGCCAGCGATCTCGGCCATCCATAATTGATCGGGTGGTTATTATTAATGACATATTAATATTATTTATAAATTAAGCAAAAACCCATTTTGGTCTTTATACATTATCTAAATATAGTATGTAATCAACTCAATTATCTCCTCCATTAATGTCTTCTTAATTGTTTTTTCAAATTTGGAAACGGTATGCCCTAACCAAAAGGGGGTCGCCCCTTTTGTTTTTGCGTGGATCTGGTGCGGAGTGGATCAGCGGCGGTCGACGTTCGTGGTGGATAGGTGGTCGTCCTTCAGCCGTGGCTTGACCTCCGTGCTGACTGGTCTGCGGCTGACGAACTCGCCGGCTGTGCGATGAAGGTCTTCTCCTCCGCGCGGACGGAGGTCGTCCCTCAGGCGGATGTAGATGATGATCTGTATGGCGGAAGACTGCTGCGCGCGTGAGTAGCCATCGGAGGTCGGGGAAAGTGGGAGAAGGCGAGGGGTGCGTCGCCTCCTTGTCTTCTGTCACAAGCAATGGAGGCAACCACCCCTTGCTGTAGCAAGTCGCGGATGGTGTCGGGGTGAAGGGGCTTCGCGAACTCCAAGCGGCAGAGCACATCGGTGGCTATGGAGACGACGATGAAGCTTGGTCGGCGGGTGGAATGAGTTGCTGCTCCAGCGGATGGAGGTCTGCGACGGATACTGCTGTAAAGAAGTGCATATTGTATATTTGACATGTATTGCACATTTTGGATGTGCATTATACATTTTGAATGTGTATTATACATATTTCGGTTATATTTTACTCATCTATTGAGCGCGAATGACTTCTGCATTTTTAAAAAGAACCAAAGGACCATACAATCATTACAAATAACCATACATTAATTGCTAATATGAATTGTATTCTACAAAAAACCATACAAAATTTACAAATGGTTGATTAATTTTGAAGGAAACACAATAAATACAAAAAACATACACTTCATACAAAAAGAACCGCAGAATCTACAAAACAGCACAATAGGATACAAATATTTCCCCACCTACCGTCGCCCAGAACAAACTAGGCATTTTTTAAATTTGGTATTGCGAAAACTACCAAAAATAAAGCTATCTAAATTTAGTATTTCAAAATATTAATTGACGTGCATATTTAATTCAAAAGTTGATGACCAAAATGCCCTTTTGGGCAACACAATTGAAAGCGCCGTTGGATTTGAATCCGATGGCCCAGATCGTTGGCCTTCCATTGGGATGGAAGGACCATGTCTCATATGAAAGGCCCCCTATATATATATATATATATATATATATATATATATGAGAAAAGGGATCCTACTCCATGGAGTATGTAACTTATCTACTCCATTTTCTTCTTTTTCAAAATTTTTTTATTTTTTTTGAAAAATGGTTGCATGAATTTTCATAACTATATCCCTCTAATATGTCATTCAAATTTCGTCAGAAACAGAGACTCCTACGGCCTCCATCCACATGGTCATTTTTAACAGTCTCAGATTTGCTGTATTTTTCGCATTTTGGATGGAGGCCATAGGAGTCTCTGTTTCTGACGAAATTTGAATGACATATTAGAGGGATATAATTATGAAAATCCATGGAAGCTTTTTTCAAAAAAAATAAAAAAATTTTGAAAAAAGGAGAGTGGAGTAGGTAAGTTACCTACTCCATGGAGTAGGATCCCCTTCCTCTCTCTCTCTCTCTCTCTATACACACACACACACACACACACACACACACACACACACACACACACATATATATATATAGGGGAAAGTTTAAATGAGGCGGGTTTCACCATATATATAGTAAACCACCCTCAATTTATGCATCTTTCCAATATATTTTACAATTTATTACTTCATATATTTAAGCATAAATATTAGCACAACATGTATAGTGAAATAAAATTATGAAACTATCATTATATTGGACGAAAATGTCAATTTTAAATTTGGATTGTATTTAACAAAATCAATTTTTTACAATGTACAACTTATATTTTTACAAAATTGTTACAAACATTTTACTAATTTGCAGTGGTCTTTACAATCTCAGAAAAGACCCATCCCATTTGAAAGATACTATATTATATATAGAGGAAAGGGAGCCGACTTTGTGAAGTAGGTAACCTTACCTACTTCACATCTATTTTTAGTATTTTTTAAAAAATACCACTGTAGATTTTCATAACTATATTACTCTAATATGTCATTCAAATTTCATCAGAAACAGAGACTCCTACGACTTCTATACAGACAGTTATTTTTTAACAGTCACATATTTGTTGTATTTTACATGTCCTGGATGAAGGCCATAAGAATCTCTGTTTCTGATGAAATTTGAATGACATATTAGAAGGATATAATTATGAAAATCCACGGTGGAATTTTTCAAAAAAAATAAAAAATTTACGAAAATGGATGTGAAGTAGGTAAGGTTACCTACTTCACAAAGTAGGCTCCCTTTCCTCTTATATATATATATATGGGGTTGGGGAGTATGCACTAAGGTGCATGTAATTTTACATGCATCGGGGTCTATATCTTCCACGTTTTTTTACATTTTTGGAAAATAACACCATGTATATTCATCTCTATATCCCTCATATATGTCAATCGAATTTCATTTGAAATAGAGACTCATATGCCTTCCATCTAGAACAGGTAATTTTAACGGTCTTAGAATTGATGTAATCAACGTGTTCTAGATAGAGGGTATAGGAGTCTCTGTTTCTGACGAAATTCGAATAGCATAATGGAGGGACATATAGATGAATATACATGGTGATTTTTTTCTAAAAAAACGTGGAAGATATAGGATCCGGTGCATGTAAAATTACATGCGCCTGGATGCATGCTCCCTAACCCCTATATATATATATATATATATATGAGAGAGAGAGAGAGAGGGAGCGAGACATACATATATGGTTCAACGGGGCTGCCCCCGCCTTGTTTTCCAACATTATTTTATTTTTTCAAAAATAAAGCCATGTATTATCATCACTGTATCCCTTTAGTATGTCATTCCAGTTTTGTCAGATACAGAGACTCTTATGTCCTTCTACTAAAACAAGTCGATTACATCGATTCTAAGACCATTAAAATTATTTTGTTCTAGATGGAAGGTATATGAGTCTCTATTTCTGACAAAATTGGAATGACATATTAGAGGGATGTAATGATGAAAATATGTGGCTTTATTTTTAAAAAAAATGTCGGAAAAAAGATGGAGACAACCATGTTGGTTGCCCCTAGGGGGCAGCCCCATTTTTTCGTATTATATGTGTGCGCGTATGCATGTATGTATATTTATGTATGTATATGTGTATTTGTATAGGGGTGCCTTCCAATAAGATGCGTCCTTCCTGAGTTCAAGAAAGCCATCCTCTTTTTGTAGAAAATATGGGCACAATTGTAGAATACGTAAACAATTTATAGTATAACTGCACATTATAGATACAAAACCGCATACAAAATTGGGCATTATAATACAAACATTAAAATTTCACATTATAATACAAATTGTACATGTATTTTACTAAAGTCATCATATTTTTTACAAAAAAAGATGGTAGCCTTCCTAAACTCAGAAAGGATCATGTCCTATTGAAAGGATATATATAGGGAAATTAGGGAAATTATCCAGTGGACCCTATGCCCATTTGAGTTGTAATGAGCACACTCATTTTTTATTAATAGTTAGTATCATTTTGAGCTTAATACTTATTGGTTTACAAATGATATATCTGTTAGACTTGTGAGCCCTGGGCGAACCATTCTTACAATAAATGTTATTGTAATATTTATGTTTATCAATAAAAGTTATTGATGTTTCACTCCCTTTCTGAAATTATATGAATGAATGCACTATAAGGTCCCTCTGTACAATCAGGGTTATGTACCATGGCCAGCTTGATGATCATATAGCTGTTGTTTCATTAAATGAATCATAGAGGCTGGTGTTTGGATGAATATCTAAGGAGTTAGATGGAGGACTCATCAAACACCGTCAAATGATTGTCAAGTGAAGATCTCCAGCCTGAGTAGGAGATGGCAATCCTTTCTCACATAGGCTGATATCTGACCGACCTCTTGATGCAGGTCCTCTGCATGGGAATAGTGATTCGGAGGTGTCAGATTAGTTAGGTCAATGGGTTGACCTAGCGAGATCGAGATAACTTAAGTCCTATGTTGAATGCTGTCACAGCATAGGCATGCATCCTCTGACCGGAGACAGATATATTGCTATATATCTAAGTATGTACATTTGGCAGACCAATAGGTTGATGACCTAACCAAGGTCTATACACCGGCGAGCTGGTGTGCATATAAGGGTATATGAGCAATATGATCTCTCGAAGGGATCATACAGGTTCACTTGTGAACCGGAAGACATGAGCTCACTCATGAGGTATTGGGACCGATCAAATTCCATGCATGGTCGTCGTGCTTTGGAAGCATGACATGAATTTGAAGGTATGATATATGCTTTGGGAAAGCATATGATCGATACCAAATCCCAATGACCAAGATTGAGAAACTTAATGATTAAACCCTGAAGAAGATAGTATAAAATGATCTTGATCTTCGGGTTGATCATGGGTCTTCCAGTATGCAGGATGTACAGGTATTGGGAATACCTGAAGGGTGATGTGATCATAAACGATTGTATATCCATGACGCTTCCATTCCGAGGGAGTGATGAAACAGGTCTGGATTTTAGTGACTCCTTTCAGTAGAGAAGCAATCCGATCTTAGTCCAAGTGTTGGACATTGATCTGAATGGGATTCAGATTCAATGAGAAGATTGGATTTGCGGCCTTGATTTAATCAAGCATCTGTGAGAGGTCCGTAAGATCTGGATTTGAGATGAGATCTCAACATCCAAGTCACTATACGTGGAATAATACAATCGCCCTATCCTTGTCTCCAAGTATCTGCGGAGAAAGCACATTATTCTTGAAAGGGTTCAAGAATAATTCTTTTGATGAAATATCCAAGCAAGGACTTGATGATTAAATGTGATTTAATTATCAAGCTTAAATATGAATATGATTCATATTGAGAAAATGATTATCTAAGATAATTGAATGAGATTTAATTATCAAGGATTAAGAGAATGTGGATAGCACTATCCATGATATATGTATGTTATAAATATGATTTATAATATACATATATATAAGAGAGAGATTTTATGTAAATAGCATTTGTTAATTAATAATGTGAACTGGATTCACATTTGTTAATTAATTGGAAATGCAATTTACTAACTAGTTTGGGTTGTGAATATGATTCACATAATATTCAATGGCAAGATTGAAATATTCACAAAATTAATTTGGAATTAATTTTGGCGAATAATTATTGTAATTAATTGAGGAATAATATAATAAATGAAATGGAGAAAAACCACCCGCATGGGTGGCGTCACCCATGAAGAGTTCATGGGTGACGCCCCCCCCCCCCTTTTTAGGGGTTGGTTAACTCCACCTCATTTGTTATATTATCTCTTGATTAATTGTTGTTATTGAACAACAAATCCTAGCCATTGACTTATCATGGACCAAGCATATCCCTTGGATCCATGAGTCCCATGGATTGAGATCCATTGGATCCTAAACTAGTATATAAGGAGGGCTAGGGTAGCCTCTCCATGGTACATAATCTAGAGAAGTAAAAGACTACTACTCTCTCTCTCTCTCTCTAAATCTCGTGTAGCCTCTCCAAGTATCCAAGTGGACGTCCATTTTGATATTGAAGAGGAGAGCATCTCGCTTGGATCTTCATCGAGGGATTGCGGGAAGGACGCGACTCATCATCGTGCCCGCAAGTGCATTCTCCGTGGGTCGGACTCAAGATAGGAGGATCTCTACTTTGGGATCTCGCGATCACAACCACGCTTCAAGAGGTATTCCTTGTACTTTGTGGTTTGATGAAACGATCCGAGAAGTGTTCTCGTGATCATGTGGTTTCATCATTATGTTAAAAAATTTTAATTTCCGCTGCATCTAGCATCTAGTACGACTAGTTGCTCCGATCGTATTCGATACGATCAACACGCTTCCGTGATGCGCTTGAGGATTAACAATATCCTTCAAGTGGTATCAGAGCCACAGGTTCAATAAGGTTTTGGATGTGATCCATGAACCTTAGACAATTTGGTTCTTGAAAGGGTTGCGAAATTTTTACTGCATTTCAATTTTCGCACCTCTGTCTAATTGAATTTTTCCGTACTGTTTAAAATGTTTAAACACGAAATTTTCAAGATTTTGTTCCCCATTAAACAAGGAAACCATAGGACTTGAGTTTACTAAATTTGGACTTTGTTTGCTCAAGATATGGCTTTTTGAATATGACTATATCCACTGTTGCGGGAACTGCGGATTTGAACGTAATTAATGAGATGATTACGGTTTTAATTCGCCTTGAAATGCGTGAATTATCACTTGGGTTCTTTAATAAATCAAATAGGCAATCTTTGGAAACTGAGTTTGCATTTTTTGGATTTAAATTGATCAAGATAAGTTAATTTTAGTGATTGGGGGTCACTGCTGGAAATTAACAATTTTGATCTTGAACCTTGTGATATGTCATTCAATAATCTTGATGAAAATTAATTGTTAATTTTCTGGAATAATTAGTGATAAATATTTGTGAAATATTTAAAGAAATAATTATTTCATTGAATGACACTTGCCTAAACTACAATGATAAGATATTAGATCTTGATCATTGTTTCATCAACAAACATTGCTTTCATGAAAACCATAGTTTATCCTACAATAGTTGTAGGACAACTTTTACATGAAAAACCTTCTTTTGCTTGAATAGGATTGGGGATTTGTCTAGCAAATCTCCTTATAATCAAAAATGTTTTGATTTGTACTATATGGTATAACTTTCGGTTGAAGAACCGATGAACATCTCAAAATACATGATGGTCTATCTAGTATTATCCTTTCCCGAGGCGGATGTGGTGCCTAGTCGGAGAGCATTGGGGTCGCGGGTTGCAACGTATGTGGTCCGTCCCACTCTCGTCGGTACTGGCCATGACAGCGGGTAGGGATTGTATAATACCGGAGACAGACAATATGTATTTTTCTAATTATTAAAATTCGAATAATACGTATTTTGAGATTATACCTACTATTCAAGTAAAATACATGTTTGTTGATGATTGGATTAATGATTAAATTAATATGATTAAATTAATCATATCCATCAAACACTCTATTTTGAATAGATGTGTATTTCCCTTGGAAGAATTAATTATGTGAATATGATTCACGATAATTAATTATAAAATTTGAATATGAGGTGGAGGATCACATAAGTGACATCCATGGTCTCCCGTCAAGGCGAAGGGTTTCGTCGCCAGGGATTGTATGTAGGAGACGCCTGTCCGAAGTGACAGCTCCTGTATGCAAGCGCATCTGGATCGGGCTCTTTGCTTCTCGAAAGAGTAAGGCCGTATGCGTAGTGACCCCAATATCGAGTCCTCATATTATTGGGGCGATATTGGATTGCGCATAGCGAGTTCTAATCCTGTTGACGGTTGGTTCAATTAACAACGGGTCAACATCATCTTAGGGGTGGTGGGCCCGGGTGTTAAAGACCGAATTGGGAATGCAAGTTGGACTTGCAAAGGCGGAATGAGTTCCCGCTTCTTTTTATCGGAGTCGCAAGTTCTCATATTATTGGGATGTGACAAAGATAGGAAAGGAGATCCCAGATCTTGCTTGAGATATAGCGGTAAGTATATCTCTTACTTTGAAAGACAATTAGGGAATAATCTTTCAAAGTTGACCTAGTAAGACAAATTTGATTTAAAATGCCTAAATCAAATTATTCTTAAAAATGAATATATAATTATTCTAATATAGTGCATTCTTAATTTCAGAAAATGAAGTCCATGAACCCACTTAGCAGGCTTCTAGAGGTCAACCAGTTGACCGGACCGAATTATTCGGATTGGATCCGAAATTTGGATCTTGTTCTCTGTGCAGAGCGCATCTCCTACGTGCTTAGCAAGGACAAGATAGCAGACCCTGTGACTGATGAAGATAAATCATATAATGAAAAATATGATGAAGATAATAATCTGGCAAGATGTTACATCCTTGGGTCATTGTCCAATGTGCTTCAGAAGCAACATGTGGAAATGTACCATTGCCAGGAAATTATGCTGAGTCTGAAAGAAATGTTCGGTGACATAAACCGCACACAGCGTTATAATGTGATGAAAGAGCTTATTCGCTGCAAGATGCAGGAAGGGACCTCTGTCAGAGAACATGTACTCAAAATGTTTGGGTACCTCTCTGAGCTGGAAACCCTGGGAGCGTACTTGGACTCTGAAATGCAAGCTGATTTCATTCTCCTGTCGCTCCCTAAGTCTTTCAACAACTTTGTTGTGTCTTACCACATGAACAAAGGTGATTTCACAAACGCTGGGCTGTTGGCTGCTTTGAAGTCTGCAGAAGACGTTTTGAAGAAGGACGGCCCCTCTGCTAGTGCAATGGTTGCACAGGCGAGAGGAAAGCGCGGGCGGAAGCAAGGTTCTCAGAAGGGTCCAGCCTCGAAGAGAAAGAAGAAGAATCAAGGAGTTGGTTCATCTTCCAGTGCTTCCACAATGATGACATCGAAAAAGACCGATGTTTGTCACCACTGCAAGAAGCCGGGGCACTGGCGGCGTAACTGCCCAGACTACCTGAAGTCCACCGACAAAGGTAAAGCCCCAGCAGGTATGAAATCTACTTTCATCATTGAAACCAGCTTTCTCGTTGGACGAGAAGGAAGTTGGGTTGTAGATTCTGGTGCTTCTGTTCATGTATGCAATTCATTGCATTTGTTTCAGGAAACTAGGAATCTGGAGCATGGGGAGATAGTTATCCAGATGGGATCTGATGCAAGTGTTGCAGCGGTCGCCATGGGGACGTGCAGACTATCGTTATCTAGTGGTCGAGTCCTAGTACTTAAAGAGTGTCTTTATGTACCTGAAGTCAGAAGGAATTTAATATCTGTATCTAAGTTAGTTAGAAATGGATATTCCTTCATTTTCTATAATAAATTAATCATAAACCGTTATGATAAATATATTGCGGATGGTATTTTGACTTCTGGTGGACTCTATGAATTGTGCATTGATGAATGTGTCATGAATGTTACTACCACTGATAATAAAAACCCCAAGAGATCCAGGAAGGATGGAAATCATTCAAACATGATTTGGCATCACAGGCTTGGTCATTTATCTGTTGATAGGATCAATAGATTGATAAAGGATGGACCTTTAGATTTTCTACAGGTTCAATCTTTACCTACCTGCGAACACTGCATTCGAGGTAAAATGACCAGAACACCTTTCCGTAACAAGGTTACGAGATGCGAGGGTATTCTCGACCTAATACATACTGATGTATGTGGTCCCTTCAATACCGCGACTAGAAATGGATATCGATATTATTTGACGTTTATCGATGACCATTCGCGATATGGGTTTATCTTCCTGCTTCGTCATAAATCTGAAACCTTTGAAAAGTTCAAAGAGTTTAAGGCATTGGTTGAGAATCAAGCCGATAGGAAGATTAAACGGATTCGATCTGACCGAGGTGGTGAGTACCTCTCAGATGAATTCAAGGAATACCTTAAAGAGAGTGGAATTGTCTCCAATCTCACTCCTCCTGGAACTCCCCAACTTAATGGTGTTGCTGAAAGACGCAACAGGACCATCATGGACATGGTCCGTTCAATGATGAGTAAAGCACATTTGCCTCTTAGTTTCTGGGGATATGCAGTAGAGACTGCAATATATATCCTAAACAAGATTCCTAGCAAGTCTATACCAAAGACTCCTCATGAGCTCTGGTATGGAACCAAACCTAGTGTTAAACACTTGAGGGTTTGGGGATGCTTGGTTCATGCGAAGAACGTGGACGCAAGTAAGCTAGAATCTCGCACTCGTGAGTGCTACTTCATTGGGTATATTAAAGATGGTATTGGATACCAGCTTTATGACCCTGAGACCCAAAAGGTTTTTGTCTCTAGGGATGTGAAATTTCTGGAGGATGATTTCCTTAAAGGTCAAGACAAGAATGAAGTAGAGGAGCTCATTGAATCCCCTGAGGATTCTGAGATTCCTGAACCAGAAACTGAAGAGACAAATGAAGATGAAACACCCATACCTCTTCGAAGGAGTTCGAGGGTGGTTGCACCACCTGAAAGGTATGGATTCCATGTGTCAGGTGAGACTGACAATGATCCTTCTTCATATGATGAAGCACTTGCGGATCATGACATGGATAGATGGATGCTAGCAATGAAGTCAGAGATTGACTCCATGCATAAGAATGGTGTATGGACCCTAGAGGATCCACCTAGAGGGGTAAAACACATTGGGTGTAAATGGATCTTCAAGAGAAAGAGGGGACCTGATGGGAAAGTAGAGACTTTCAAGGCACGGCTCGTAGCAAAGGGCTACACACAGAGAGAAGGCATCGACTACGATGAGACATTCTCTCCTGTGGCCATGCTTAAGTCCATCAGGACACTGCTAGCTATAGCTGCATATCTTGACTACGACATCTGGCAGATGGACGTCAAGACGACTTTCCTCAATGGATACCTCGAGGAGGATATCTATATGGAGCAGCCCCAGGGCTTCATAGCTGAGGATGGTAAAGTATGCAAGCTGAAGAAATCCATCTATGGGCTCAAACAAGCTTCTCGTAGCTGGAACATCAGATTTGACGAAACCATAAAGAGTTATGATTTTGTGCAAAACCCTGATGAACCTTGTGTGTACAAGAAGCTTAGTGGGAGCGCCATTGTGTTCATCGTGCTTTATGTAGATGATATCCTTATCATTGGGAATGATACAGGAATGATGACCAGTGTGAAGATTTGGCTATCCCATACCTTCGAGATGAAAGATCTTGGAGAAGCCTCTTACATCTTAGGCCTGAAGTTGTTCAGAAACCGAGAAAAGAGAATATTGGGATTATCACAACATGGATACATCAAGAAGATTCTTGAACGATTCCGTATGGATAGTTCGAAGAAAGGATTCCTCCCCTTAGGACATGGTATCCATCTGTCCAAAGGGATGGCTCCTCAAAGTGTTGAGGAAAAGAAGGCCATGGCTGGATGCCCTTATGCATCAGCCGTAGGAAGCTTGATGTATGCCATGATGTGTACTAGGCCAGACATCTGCCATGCAGTGGGAGTGGTAAGTCGTTACCAATCCTGCTATGGAGAAAAACACTGGAATGCAGTAAAGAACATATTCAAATATCTAAGACGGACGCAAGATTACATCTTGGTCTATGGGGATGGTGATCTCCAAGTCTTGGGATATACAGATTCAGACTTCCAGTCAGATATTGATGATCGAAAGTCGACATCAGGGTTTGTATTCCTGTTGAACGGTGGTGCTGTGAGTTGGAGAAGCAAGAAGCAGGACACTACGGCGGATTCAACAACAGAAGCCGAATACATTGCCGCATCGGATGCTGCAAAAGAGGCGGTGTGGTTGCGCAAGTTCATCTTGGAACTTGGCGTAGTTTCCTCTGATACTCCCGTCCCGTTACTCTGCGATAACACTGGAGCCATTGCCCAAGCAAAGGAACCCAGGTGCCATCAGAAGAGCAAGCACGTGGAAAGGAAATACCACATCATTCGGGAGATTTAAAAGCGTGGTGATATCATCATCACCAAGGTGGCCTCTGCCGACAACATTGCTGATCCTCTTACCAAACCTCTGACACAGAAGGTTTTTGACCAGCATGTAATGAGTATGGGTTTACGGATTGTACCTGAATGGTTCTGAGGGCTAGTGGGAGATTGTTAGACTTGTGAGCCCTGGGCGAACCATTCTTACAATAAATGTTATTGTAATATTTATGTTTATCAATAAAAGTTATTGATGTTTCACTCCCTTTCTGAAATTATATGAATGAATGCACTATAAGGTCCCTCTGTACAATTAGGGTTATGTACCATGGCCAGCTTGATGATCATATAGCTGTTGTTTCATTAAATGAATCATAGAGGCTGGTGTTTGGATGAATATCTAAGGAGTTAGATGGAGGACTCATCAAACACCGTCAAATGATTGTCAAGTGAAGATCTCCAGCCTGAGTAGGAGATGGCAATCCTTTCTCACATAGGCTGATATCTGACCGACCTCTTGATGCAGGTCCTCTGCATGGGAATAGTGATTCGGAGGTGTCAGATTAGTTAGGTCAATGGGTTGACCTAGCGAGATCGAGATAACTTAAGTCCTATGTTGAATGCTGTCACAGCATAGGCATGCATCCTCTGACCGGAGACAGATATATTGCTATATATCTAAGTATGTACATTTGGCAGACCAATAGGTTGATGACCTAACCAAGGTCTATACACCGGCGAGCTGGTGTGCATATAAGGGTATATGAGCAATATGATCTCTCGAAGGGATCATACAGGTTCACTTGTGAACCGGAAGACATGAGCTCACTCATGAGGTATTGGGACCGATCAAATTCCATGCATGGTCGTCGTGCTTTGGAAGCATGACATGAATTTGAAGGTATGATATATGCTTTGGGAAAGCATATGATCGATACCAAATCCCAATGACCAAGATTGAGAAACTTAATGATTAAACCCTGAAGAAGACAGTATAAAATGATCTTGATCTTCGGTTGATCATGGGTCTTCCAGTATGCAGGATGTACAGGTATTGGGAATACCTGAAGGGTGATGTGATCATAAACGATTGTATATCCATGACGCTTCCATTCCGAGGGAGTGATGAAACAGGTCTGGATTTTAGTGACTCCTTTCAGTAGAGAAGCAATCCGATCTTAGTCCAAGTGTTGGACATTGATCTGAATGGGATTCAGATTCAATGAGAAGATTGGATTTGCGGCCTTGATTTAATCAAGCATCTGTGAGAGGTCCGTAAGATCTGGATTTGAGATGAGATCTCAACATCCAAGTCACTATACGTGGAATAATACAATCGCCCTATCCTTGTCTCCAAGTATCTGCGGAGAAAGCACATTATTCTTGAAAGGGTTCAAGAATAATTCTTTTGATGAAATATCCAAGCAAGGACTTGATGATTAAATGTGATTTAATTATCAAGCTTAAATATGAATATGATTCATATTGAGAAAATGATTATCTAAGATAATTGAATGAGATTTAATTATCAAGGATTAAGAGAATGTGGATAGCACTATCCATGATATATGTATGTTATAAATATGATTTATAATATACATATATATAAGAGAGAGATTTTATGTAAATAGCATTTGTTAATTAATAATGTGAACTGGATTCACATTTGTTAATTAATTGGAAATGCAATTTACTAACTAGTTTGGGTTGTGAATATGATTCACATAATATTCAATGGCAAGATTGAAATATTCACAAAATTAATTTGGAATTAATTTTGGCGAATAATTATTGTAATTAATTGAGGAATAATATAATAAATGAAATGGAGAAAAACCACCCTCATGGGTGGCGTCAACCATGAAGAGTTCATGGGTGACGCCCCCCCCTTTTTAGGGGTTGGTTAACTCCACCTCATTTGTTATATTATCTCTTGATTAATTGTTGTTATTGAACAACAAATCCTAGCCATTGACTTATCATGGACCAAGCATATCCCTTGGATCCATGAGTCCCATGGATTGAGATCCATTGGATCCTAAACTAGTATATAAGGAGGGCTAGGGTAGCCTCTCCATGGTACATAATCTAGAGAAGTAAAAGACTACTACTCTCTCTCTCTCTCTCTAAATCTCGTGTAGCCTCTCCAAGTATCCAAGTGGACGTCCATTTTGATATTGAAGAGGAGAGCATCTCGCTTGGATCTTCATCGAGGGATTGCGGGAAGGACGCGACTCATCATCGTGCCCGCAAGTGCATTCTCCGTGGGTCGGACTCAAGATAGGAGGATCTCTACTTTGGGATCTCGCGATCACAACCACGCTTCAAGAGGTATTCCTTGTACTTTGTGGTTTGATGAAACGATCCGAGAAGTGTTCTCGTGATCATGTGGTTTCATCATTATGTTAAAAAATTTTAATTTCCGCTGCATCTAGCATCTAGTACGACTAGTTGCTCCGATCGTATTCGATACGATCAACACGCTTCCGTGATGCGCTTGAGGATTAACAATATCCTTCAATATCATATTCTTACCATTAGTAACCATTTTCACAAAAAAATACAAATTCTTACGAAATGATTGCATCTTTATTTGTATTACTAATGTCTTTTTTATTCTTACTAATGACTATTTCTTATGAATTTAAGTTTTTCTTCTTGTGAAAATGGTTAGTAATAGTAAGAATAAGATATACTACTTGTAAATCAATAAGCATTGAACTCAAAATGATAGAAAATGTTACTAAAAAACGAGTGTGCTCATTACAACTCTAATGGGTACAGAGCTCATTCGATAAGTCCCCTATATATATTATAGTATGCATATCCATATTTTAGAAATAACCGGTCCAATAATAGAGTGCATAGATTGTTATTTATTTCCTCCGCACATCAAGTGGTTTTTTCATACATAAGATTCCATTAAACGTGAAGAATGTTTTGGTTGCAAAGGTATTTTTGCACTTTGATTTTCACAATGAACCGTACAAATAGTGGATGCCTATAATATCAAAGTTCTCATGATAGAAATTCAAAATACAACATCAAATACTTCATCATTTTAGTTGAAGTCCATGCCTTTTAAAATATTAATAACTAGAAACAATTAAGGGCTTGTTATAGCAAGCAATTGATGTTATAACAGTTGAAACAACCAAGAACTGGAAAATCAAAATTTTAACAAGTCTAAGAACTTCTTTTAACAAATAAGATTCAATTGAGCGCTTTCTAGAATATTAGTAACCCAAAACAATATGAAAGTTTAAAGATAAACAAATGTAGAGGGTGTTGAAGGCTAAAAAGGCCTCCTCATGGTCCTTGAAACCAATCCTCTTAATTATTGGAGGAGTTGGTGCCACGAGAACTCGCGACTACAAGGAAGAAGAGGCAGCTAGGGATGTCAATCTGGGTCTACCCATTGGATATCCGACTCGAACCCGTCCCATTTAAGGACCCGAAACTCGTCCCGTTTACTTTTGGACGTGTTTGGGTTTTGAATTGACTACCCATGCGGGTATGGGTATGGGTTTGGGATTGCCTTGTGGGTACCCGAACCCGAACCCGCCCCAAACCCCAATTAAAAATACATATAAAGATAGATGTGTGCGTTGCATTTTAATCAAACTAGACCCAAATCCATCTCATATCTAATATGTATCGATTTACATATATAAATATCCAACTCAATTTTCTCCTCTCCCTCCATTTTTTCTTATTCAACTAACTTTGTATATCTTTAATAAATAAAAACTATCAATACAAAAGAGATAAACACTCAACATATATAAATATTTAATATTATCTATGTATTGCAAATTTTTATGAATCGTCACATTACACGATGTCACTCTATTTCGTCTGTCTTTGAAAATCTTTTATACATTTATACACAACTTAAGATTTACCATGTTGAAGATATGGGTACCCATTGAGTACACAGGTATCCGATGGGTATATGGGTACCCGCTAGAAATTACCCGTTTAATAAATGGGCGGGTATGGGTAGTGATATTATAAATGAGTATGGGTTTGGGAAAAGTAATACCCGCCCCAAACCCGACCCGCTGACATCCCTACAACGAGGAGAAAGTGACGCGCTGGAAGGAGGGGAGATTACAGAAGGCAATTTGGGCATTTGAAAGAATGGGAGACCTGGTAATAAAATTGCACCAATAAAAACGTTATATGCTATTAGGGATCTCGAAAATTTACATAGCTGTGAATCACGTGAGACGAGGTCGATGTTCTTTTTGTAGTCTAACCCTCGGAAATCCTCCCCTTCCCGTTCCTATTGCGCCCACCCGTCAGCACGTCTTCTCGGTAGTCCTTCCCGCCATTCCTAACTCTTGTTTGTAACTATAAATAGAACCCCCGCTCTCACTTATTTCTCACACACTCATTCCTCTTACTGCCCCATTCACTTGCATCTCCGGAATGCTGCCTGCACCAGTGTTCCTCCTCCTCGTAGTGGTGTCCATGGCCAACACCATGGTTTCACCCACGATGGCTAGGAGCGAGGCTGAGGTGAGGCACATCTTCAAGGCATGGCAGGTTGCCCATGGGAAGAGATACAATGACCTCAAGGAGACGGATCTTCGGTTCGAAATCTTCAAGGACAATCTTAGGTTCATCGATGAGCACAACCGTGAAGAAAACAGGCATTCGTACAAGGTGGGATTAAATAGGTTTGCGGATTTGACAAACAAGGAGTTCCAGGAGAGGTATCTTGGGACGAAGAGCCGCGGGCTTCAGCCGCGGCTCGAGACAAGGAGTGGGAGGTATGAGGTGAGCGACGGGGAGGCATTGCTAGAGTTCGTGGATTGGAGGCAGAAGGGTGCTGTAGCTGCTATCAAAGATCAGGGGGATTGCGGTGAGTTTTCCTTATAAAGGTTATGACTTGAAAGTAGCTAGTTCTCAGCTTTGTAGATTTTTAAGCATTCAGCATTACCTCCATCACCCTCGAACCAAAAGGCATCATTGCCAGAGCCCCCGAACGTCATTCCATCTTTGTTCAAATGCTGGCTACTGCTAAATTGCCTTCTCAATGTATCTCTTTGACTCCCTCTCGATTAAACGGATTAATTCTTGCTAATACAGGAAGCTGTTGGGCCTTCTCAGCCATTGGTGCAGTAGAAGGAATCAATCAGATTGTCACCGGCAACTTAACCACCTTGTCGGAGCAAGAACTCGTGGATTGCGAGACTGAATACAGCGATGGTTGTGGCGGAGGCGAAGTGATCTTCGCCTTCGGATTCATTCTCGATAATGGCGGCGTAGAAACCGAAGAAGATTACCCGTACATCGGGTTCAAATCGGATCCCGAGTGTAATATTGACAACGTAATTCATCTGCACTCTTTCTCATGTAATTGGATTGTTAACTTACTGATTCAGGACCCCATCTTTCTCGGCAGCAACATAGAAAGGTAGTGGCGATCGAGACATATGAAGACGTCCGCCGAAATGATGAGAAGGCGCTGCAGAAGGCAGTGGCTAATCAGCCTATTAGCGTGAACATCGAAAGCGGAGGTCGGGCCTTCCGGTTTTATAAATCGGTAAGACAAGTAGGCAGAGATCTTCACCAAGAAAGATGGAGTACATTAATTGAGAGTCTCGCATTCTTTTCAGGGTATTTTTGATGGAGAATGTGGAACTGACACGGACCATGCCGTGGTAGCCATCGGTTATGGAACAGAGAATGACACGGACTTCTGGATTGTGAGGAACAGCTGGGGGACTGGATGGGGGGAGGAGGGATACATAAGGATGAAGCGCAACATCGTCGAGCCCACCGGCATGTGTGGCATTGCAACGAGTGCATCCTACCCTGTCAAGAATGGCCCCAACCCTGCCGAGCCTCCCCCGTTGCCTCCCTCGCCTCCTGTTCAGCCCCCACCGATTTCCTTCTTTGATGGCGAACAGAGCAAGAACAATCCTTTTGGAGTAAAGATGAAGAAACGTTTTCCTGCTAAACCCAAGTCGACATCTTTCGCTCAAGGGAGGAGCGATGCATGACGGGAGCCCAATGTCTTCGATCTTTCTTTGCTTTAACTATCTCGAGTGTCCGGAGCAGGCAGCAGTGTTGTCTTTATCGTAGTTTTTAATTCCACCTCTCGTAATCGCTTTGTTAAGGAATAAAAGCAGGTTGTTGTCGTTTTAAATATATTGCCTGCTTGAGGTGATTTCTTGTATCTTGACCACTTACTTCCCTAAGTAGATATTCCGACGTTACACTAAACTATGGCAGATGTATACATTTTACTGCAACAAACTAGAACTCATGGAATGAATAATTTGAATAATATTCGTTACTTGATTCACAACAACTATTGCACATTTGTTATATTCCTAACAATAAATCATATAATAATAGTTATCCATTGATTTTTCTTTATAATCATTGTTACAATTAGCAACAATTAATGTAAAGTTTAATTACTAATTTACCGGGTAAATCGTCATCATAGACCTTCAGCAACGAATATGGTGTCTGTGGCTAGTTAAAAACAAATTTTAATTTTGCAATGAATAGTATAGATTTTTATATATTTGAAACTAAGATTTTGAGTGGCTTAAAATTTGATTTTTTATCACGTCATTCTACAGACACTTATACTCCAAATTTTGAATAAAATAATAGAACTAAAAACCTAAACAATGTAAAGTATGTGTCAAATGAACCCACATTACGGTTTGGTGGTAGAAATAGTGAGCTCCTACTCTTGGGGTTCAATCCCACCCTCCCCTTATTTATTAAAAAAAGTATGTGTCAACTAGCATCGATACACAAGAACCTAGCATGTTTTCTATGATTTTCATGTATAATACCGAACCTAAACAATTTCCAATCTCATACTAAAGCATCTCAAAATACAATATAGCTAACCTTTAGTTATTTTAAACTGTTTCTAGAATTTTCAGATATTTTTTTAGAATTGTTTTTTTTGTATTTTTAGTGCTTGAAAAGGAATCTAGGGATTGAAATTTAATTAACTTAACTATTTTAAAAGTTAGGGGATGCAATGTAATTAAAATAGAATTATATATTTATATGAACATTCAAACAAGAAGGGCCTGAAATGATATTCTCAAAAATATTTAATAAAAAAAGGCAATTTACATGGATCATGAGTAAGTTATTTTAAACTACCAAAGCATCCCAATTGGATAACAAGAAAATATAAACTAAGAAAAGAAAACGATGAAGTTTGCAATTACAATACCGGATAAAGTCAAATTAGATTAGTACAAAAACAATTAAGTTTGCAAAGGGTTCCAAACAGAATAAGATTAAAAATAAAATAAATGATATGATATGAGAAAGGGATCGTGAAAAGGGTAGTTCTCCTCCACGATCATTCACAGTCGACCTCGCCACACCTCAGGTGGCAATGGAGAGACCATATAACGGAATAGGTCGTGTTGACTGGCAGAAACGTCCGATAATAGATCGTACGACCGAACCATTACAGTAACCATGAATGTCAATCAATGAACAGAGATAATATCAATTTCATAAAAAGTCCATATAAACTAAGAGTTTCATTATTACAACTTAAACTATGGTATTTTTACAAAAACCACTTTAAGAATTAAAACAACATCTCAACCATTCTTGTAGACATATAGATATCCTCTAAACCTTTACAAGTTGAATTATACCATGTCAGAATTCTTGAGGAGTCTGTAGCACAATCCTGAATAAGCAATGAACCTTGTTCTTCTGAAATTGGCAAAAATAAATTTTCATAAGCCTATTGCCCAGTATGCACCAAGATCCATGCTTGAAAATTCTAACGATCTTTTAATCTGTTATAAAACATGTATTTGAGTTACCACTTTATGCAAATGTCTAATGAATTCAATTGCATTTTGTTTCCTACATCAAAGAAAGTAGGGAAAGGAATTAGGAAAAGCCGATGCGTGACAATCTATGAATGCAGGTAGGGTAAGAAATGCTTACTTGACTCCAACAGACTACATGCAATATGATCCATGCATAAAAGTAACTAATCTTAGAACCTAAGGAGTGGTTAGGTTGTAGAGCAGTGTACCTCCACTTTAAAGGACTCGGGTTCGAATCTCAGTGGGGATGCTCCGGACCATTGAAATCACTACTCATCATGTATATATCCATCACCTAATTTTATTTCTAAATAAAACAATCTCAAATAATTCAATTTTCTTAATGAATTTTGTAATAAAAAATAAAGTAATTGCAAAAATTAGATTGGCACTTCATTGTACAACACCGATACTTGTGTATATATATTTATTTATTTTGTAAATATTTCGTATATATATATTGTATTTTTAAAACTATCGTATATACTCCTAATAGTTACATAAAATTTCAATAAAATTCAAAATAAAACAAAAATAAAATCAATTCTTCATTTTATAATATCACCAATATTGTATATATTATACATAAACTTAATTTATTACACTTGTAATTAATTTATAAAAATCCAATAAATTTGTTTTTATACTCTTTTTCATATTTGTAAATAAATAAAATATAAAATACAATGTATTTTTGTAATAATAATAAAATAAAAATACATGTATATAATATATAGGTATATTATGCATGTACAAATTAATACATATTGTATATAATAATGTATTTATGCTATTATCATAATTGAAAATCACCAAAAAAATGCTTTGTAAAATACATACCACTTTTCTTTTTTTTTATCATTTTTTATTTTAAAACCTTTTATTATTTTTTATTGATTATATTTTATTTTTAAAATAGGATTTTATGATTGGTCGACCTGGATTTGTTGACCCGGATCAACCCTCCCCCTCTCAGACTCGACTTGGGTAGCCGTTCGATGGACCTGATTTCTCACCATTTTCCCTCCTAGATCCAATCACTTCTTCCCTCAGTTCACGTGCATGATTCTTCATCTAGGATCCGCAATCCTCACAGATCTTGAGGTAGCACCGGATCCTCCGAGGACTATGCACTTTTGCATGATCCTTCTAGAACCTGGGATGCCTATAAAGCATCTTCATCCGCCTCCTCCGTAAAGTAGATCGTTCCTCACGTATCCACTCCTCCACTCAAATGTCCCAGATGGTGACAGGGTTCTCTAGCATTCCTTTGGAACTCAGATTGGTGCCTTGTCAGATGTAGCTTGCCTCGTGGTCGGAGACAACTGCCACAACCAGCCTCTTTTTCCTTTGGCATCAAAATCGAGGCCACGACCCTACCTCCACCTCCATTTCTCTTCACCGATCATTTCAGCACCCTCATGTTTCTCTCTTTCCATTCCATTTCGTCATTCATTCTCGACTCGTTCATTTGCACTGCCATACACCTCCACTGCTCCAACCATCGGAACGGACCCCATCTTCCACACCCAACCATTCGGATTGATCTGCCTCGTCGTTGTCCACCTCCTCACACGACCTGACCCCCCTACATCTTTCTCATCAGAGCTAGATTGGGTCTGATCTCCCTTCATCATCTTCGTTAAAGATCAAACACCCATACCCCTTCGCTTCTCTGCTTATCTGTGCATAAAAATCGATCGGAGCTATGTCTCCGAGTCCTGCATTCCTTTGCAGGTGCAGGTGCATGCAAGGAGGCTCGAATCGAGCTTCAACTTCAGAGGCGGAGCTGCTCCAGTTGAGACACCCCCAGATCCTCATCCAGCAGTCTTTTGCCTCATGGGAGCCTCCCCTCAGACGGGCAGCACTCCCCGCTACATCTTGGGCCCTTCAGCCACCCGATCCAAGCACCCCAACGCCCAACATCCACGATCGAATCTCAGCATAGTGGACCTTCTTCATGTTCTTATAGTCCCGCTTCTAGCCGTATGATGAAGAGTCCACCGTCCAGATTTCATCTGGTCCACACATAAGCTCCCAAAAGCTGAATCGCCAGATCATTTCAGACCATCATCTGACCACACAATCCCAACATTCTCTGAACTGTCAGATCTGCCAAGCAACGGTCATTTGGACCATACACCAGAGCCTCCACGAGTGTGTGCTACGTGCCTACCATGGGTATATTGCATTATTTACCTTGTCTTTTCTATTATTTCATTTTAGTCTAATAAATATATACATTACTTTTGAATATTTGCATTCAAGGCCTCGCATTTTTATAATTTGCGCTTTAGTCTAATTGAGTTGAACTCGTGTGTGTCTGCACATGCTTTTGTGAACATATACATGTGCTTTTGATGTGTTAACGAATTAGAAGAAATTTTCAGGAATTGCAAGTATACCCCGGTGAATGACGAAACACATGTACTGCATGTGTCTTCTGGATTAATTGTTTCTTAGCCCTTGGACTTTTATTGCTTGTTAATATTTGGTCCCAGAACTTAAAATATTTGCAAACATGTGCTTTATTCATCACTATTTCACTTTTTCTCTCTTTTATTAATTGCAATAAATAGTAAAATCAATCCAAAAATTGCATAAAAATTACATGTAGCTCTAGTTATTGCATTTTATATGGGGTGATTTTTTTATTATTTTTATTTTTTAATATTAGAATTTCAAAAATAGTAGAAAAAGCTCCTGTTAACCTTAAAAAATCTATAAAAGTTAGAAAAATGCCTTAAAATTAAAAAAAATAGAGTAGCTTTATTTTGAGTTATTTGAATTTCTGTAGAATTTCATTGCATTTGCTGCTATAAAAACCTAAAAATTGCAAATTTCAAAACACCACAAAAATTGTATAAAATCGAAGAAAAATCCAAAAATTATGATTTCAGATTTCATTTGTAGAAAATTAGTTATAGTTTTTAATAAAATTTATTTCCAAGAATTATGGCATTTTTATATTTTTATTTTACAAACTACTCGTGGATATTCATTGTTTCCATTTTCTAGTTTTTAAATTATTTGAAAATCATATAAAAATTAAAAATCTTGAGAAATTACCAAAAATGGTATAAACTTATAAAATATAAAAAAATTTCGGGATTTTTGAGTACGTTTACTATATTTGAAAAATACAAAAAAGAATGTATGTTTCCCTTTTTATTCATTGTTTATATTTGCCTTAGTTTCATAAATTAAAATTTTGCAAATTTAAAAATCTCTAAAAGAAAATAAATATCATTTTATTCTTTGTGATTTGATCACCTAGTATTAATTGTGCTCCTTGTGTTCGACCCTGATGGCTTTACCATGTTAATAAAAGTAGCTTAGACCACTGTTTTACTTCGTGATTGTTTTATAGTAGAATAATTTTCTTGATTTCAGCTCTGTTGATTTGGGTGACAACGACACATTGATTAATCACTTAGTCCTAGTTAGCTGGGTGGTCATCAATAACCTTGTGTAATCATGAACTACACAAGAAACCCTGAATAGTCACTCCGTCTCATACCCATTACCCTCCATTAGTTTTCCGTTAACCCAACCATATCATTGGTTAATCTAACCAATAGATTATCCAATGGCTATTAAAAATTTAAAAAAAAGGAATAAAAACCCCCTAACCCCCTCCCCCTTCATTCTCCAATGCTTGATGCCCTCCTCCTCCCTCATGCCCCTCCCCCTCCGCCTCTGACCTCCGACCTCCTCCTCCAGGTTACCACCCTCCTCCTCTATGTTGTTGCCCTCTACCCTTCGCCTCCTCCCCGACACCCTCTCCCGCTGACCGCCTTCCCCTCACCTTCTTCCTCTTCCAGCCCACGCCACCCTCGTCGACTGCCTCCCCCTCCCCTTCTTCCTCCTCCAACTTCCCTCCCTCCCCTTCTTCCTCTTCCAACTCACCCCCTCCCCTTCTTCCTCCTCCATCTCGCCTCACCCTCGCCAACCCCTCCCCTTATTCCTCTTCCAGCTCACCCCCTCCCATTCTTCCTCCTCTATCTTGCCCCACCCCTGCTGACCCCTTCCCTTCTTCCTCCTCTAACTCTCCCCCTTCCCTTCTTCCTCATCCATCTCGGCCCACCCCCGCCAACCACCTCCACATCCCCTTCTTCCATCTCAGCCTCAGCCTGCGCATCTGCCTCTTCCTCCTTTAGTGATGCCCCTTCCTTCAACAACACCTCCTCTCTTTAATAGTTAAAATTAGGTGAGGGGGTCGTACACTCCACACAAGGCAGGAATGAAGTCGTTGAATTGACTGCTCACAAAGACCAAGCGATTAAAACAATAATTAACCCACATAATAATATCAAGCAATAAATAAGCAGGTGTGATTTTAAATTTATTATAACCCTATGAACAAGTGTGTATAGTCACAAGCAGAGTAGGGGATGAACATAGGGAGAGAAGTCAGTGTAGCAGTATTATTATTTATAAATAAATAATGAATAAATAATAATGTGTTTATACAATATTCACTTAATTAATTAATGAATTAATTTGTGGGTTTTATATTTTTATTCGTATACTTTTTAAATTTTTTTTAGTTTTTATTTTATTTTTATAATTTCCATATCTTAAATTTCTTTTTATTTTTAATATATAGTATTGATTTATTTATATAACTATATAGGTTATATATAAGGTAATATAATTATAAATATACCTAAAATTAATAAAAATTTGCCAAATAAAATTTTTTGGTGCTTTTAATATTTTCTAATGTTTTTTATTTTACAAGGATTTTTCGTAATTCTTAGATATTTTAAAAATCCTAAATATACAAATCAAAGACTTTTTCAATTTGTTTGATGTTCTGGGTATTTAAAAATACTAAATAGAGTGAAAACTTTCTAAAACTATTTTTATAGGTAATATATAATATAAAGAAAATTTAAAGTCAGAAATAAAGATTTTAAAAATTTTAAAAGATCATTTATACCTTTTATAAGATTTTTAAAGCTTTTTAATTTTTAGTGATTTTCTTTTTCTATGTTTGGAGGTACAAAATAAATAATAAACATAAACTAATTTTCTGAATTTCTAAATGTGATTTTATATTTTTTTGGATTTTTAAAGAAAACAAGGAATAAACCATTCTATTTTAATTTTTAATAAATAGAAAAATGTCTAAAATCCAAACCTAAAATTATGGCATGGAAGATAATTGCAGCAGACACATCAACTTATTTTTTTCATAATTTTGGAGCTTAGACAATATTTTTAGAAAATAGAAAACATGGAAAAATAAATTGAACTAGCAAGGGTATATTTGCAATTAAAAGAAATGACACGGGAAGATATGCAAATTTCCCAAAAGTTTTGAATTAATATTAAAATTTTAAATACTAAACTCTGATTATAAAAACCTACAAGGGTGAAAGTGCAAAATGCTAGCTTGAGCTGAGATGACAAGGACCTACATGTAAATATGCAATAAGTCAAGGGTTCACTTACAATTTTTACAAAAATATTACAACTACTGCTGAAAGTTTGATATTAAATTATAATATATAAAAGGAAGGGGAAAAATGCAAAATACCCCCAAAGGATGTTGATCGTGTGGTTATGGACACTTCAGTTGAAACGTGGTGGTTCTAGATGGCACGATACAGCTCCGGCACGAAGGTCTAAGATTAGATCTCCCAAGGAAATCTAACGGTGGAGGATCTTCTTAATCTGACATCTCCTGCTTGACCTGGTAGTGCTTCTTGATCGAACAATGGGCAAGAGTGGTGGAAGAATTGAGAAAGAACTCGCCCAAGGTGGGTCTGAATCTATTGTTGCACGCGTATTCGACCACCTGGAGCATGGTCGAGGGTATCTTCTCGTTCATGCAGCTGCTATGCGCCTACGGTGAGCTTCAAATGGGTATGGGGGCATTTGGTCATGCCCGTGGAGCTCCAGGTTCTCTAGTAGACCCGGGAGGTCGGTTCTTGGTCGTATTAGCTCGCAAGTGGGTTCTTCTGGTTATTGTCCCTGCAAGAAAAGGTAAAGCAAAGAAAGGCATGCTAGGCCATTATTGGCGGGACTCAAGGGTGGAATGATGAGGGTAGCGAAGTTCGGTGAGGATGATGGAAGTAGGCTTCGATCTCCAGATCTACAGTAGATCTGGGTGGTTGGTGAGTAGAGGGTAATGGAGAAATGTAGGAGGGTGGAAGTCAAGAGGATAGGTGGGTCGAAATAAGTGGGACACGACGGAACAGAGGTGGTCGGAGCTCTAGGGCTCCGATGATGTAAACTCCTTAATCTAGGCTAACCGGGCAATCAAAACACGAAATGAAATGAAAAAACTAAAGACAATGATTAAATCTACCTAAAAGCGAAGAAATGAATACCTCAAGCAACCAGAGACCGCAATATGGACCTCACGATGGAGCACTGCTGGAGATGGTTGGGAACACCTTGTACGCCACCCTCCTTGTTGCAAAATGGTTGGATGAGCCTCCTGTCACAAGGCTCAAGCTTAGGGCACAAATTGAGGAGCATAGATAGAGCTAAATGGGAACCAAAAATAAAAGGCGAAGGAGGGAGCTATATCCAGTGGAGAATGGAGGGTCTTCTCCTAGGGTTCACGGGTTTATCGATGATGCTCAGAGAAGTGTCGGCAAGGAATAGGGAGGAGATATTACGAAGGAGGTACAATGCCTCAAGCCTTTTATTACGGTGGAAAATATCGAGAAGGAAGGACGGTACCTATTCTGACATGTCTATACCCAGCGTCAGAAGAGTTGACTCCATGTCAATGTAAAAAGCATCGTTATTGGTCCAACAGGGACTACTAGAGGACAAAATATATTAAAAATTATAAATAATTAAAAATAAAATCAAAATTAATTAACTAAATAAAATTTATAAAATGAAGTATGTTTATTATTTTTATAGGATTTTAATATGATTTTTAATCATTTTTATGAGTTTATTTATTATATGTTTATTTTTACAAGTATAAATATAAGTATTTTTACCTATATAATGTGTATTTTATTTTTATTTTGTATTTTTTAATTTATATACATTTTTAATAAATTTATAACTTATTTAATTACACATAAATATATTTTTATTGTATTTTTTGAGTTTACTTGTACACTTAAATATAGGTTTTAATAATATAAGTATATGTATAGTGTATTCATTCATGTATTGAAATAGACTTATTTATTTTAGTATTTTTTATTATTTTATTTTATTATAATTATGTACATATATTATAAATAATATTTACAAAATTATAAAAATATAAAATATATAAAGAATAAATAAAATGAATATTTTATTCAGGTGTAATATATACTTGGGGTCAAAAACCTAACTTATGCATCTTAACTTAAAATTAAATCAAATCACCTTCATTAAATGGCTTATTAAAAGTTATATACAATTAAAGATGATTTTGATGTGTTTTGAGTTCATATGGAGAAGATATGGGTATGTGATTTTGGATTTTTATATTGAGTGTAATAGATACAATACGTATTATTTTTATGTGAAACAAATTTTGTATTTTTCTAGGTATTTTTATCTACATCTTTCATGTTCAATATTTATTTATTTGAAGTGTAAATAATGAAGAATAAAATGGGTCCCAAAACTTAATTATTTAATAAAATAAATTGGAATTTTTATTGTATTTTTGGCCCTTATCTCCCCCTACTTTATTCCTTTTCGACATAGTCTTCATGATGCTTAGGTCTCAGGGTTTGGGGTTATAATATACCTTTGGTATTTTATTTCTTTTTCTTTTCTTATATTTATTCTTTTATTGTGGCATTAATTATTTTGTACAAATTAGTGTTATTTTCATGCATTTAACTAGCGATTAAAGGCCAAAATGAAAGAATAAAGGTGATGAAATGGATATTCATCACTCCCCATACTTGACTTTGCTAGTCCCTAGAAAACACTTATGCTTATAAGTGCATAAAAGAAAAGAAATAAAGAAAATGAAAGAACTTGGATTGATTTTAACTTTCAAACTTGTCTTGATAATATCAAAGTTTGGAGCACAGTCGGGTCTTTGGAAGTTAGGTTTGGTCGGAACCTTATCGGGAAACAGATTTGAAACACAATAGCCGCTTCGACCCATAAGACTCTGCCCAAGTCTCCTCAAAAGCCATGTCAAAATAATTTGATTTCATACACAGTCCCTTATAACTATGAGTCTATCTTGTATAGTGTCAGTGATATGTAGCTCTTCTCGGCTGAAGCGGTAAAAACCAGTCTTCTCCAATGTGGTGACTCTTCCCAAATCTAACAACTATTTCCTTGAGAAGTGGGGTATTCTCTTATAAGTTCAAGTGCAGCCGGCTCAAGAGGAGGAGGTGGAGAGAAGACTGGATGGTAGCTAGTATAGCCACCTATCCTAGGATGCTCAACTAGTGTAGCAAAGTCATCTAGCTGCAGGCTCCCATAAAAATTTGACTTTAATCTCAAGCTTGCTTATTGACTGTACAAATATATACATGCTCCATCGGGAGCTGATTTTTCTTGATTTTTGTCCATCTTTTATTTTTGGATTTTTTTTATTTTTTTCCATTTTTTTCGAATACTATGTTCAGCAGTATGTACATAGGGACTTTTCATATTGATGTAGTAGACTATCCCTCTTTTGAAGCGTTATTTCAGCCCACGCCTTCTGTCATAAGACCTCGTTGCTACTGGATCAGGTTGGGGTACGATGGCCACAAATGTGTGACTTCTGATGTTTCCATTGACATGTGTCTCATGTCGGTAAATCCAGCCCTCTACCACTTCAATTTAGGTGAGCAAAGTGCAAGGTACAGGTGTGCAAGCTAGGTCATTATCAATAAGAGTCATGTATATGTTCTCAAATATTCTACTTATGTAGTCAAGATGACACAGAACGAAGTCTTGTGGTCTCGGAAAATTAAGCCCAGCAGACCTAAAGTATCTCAATTCTAGTTTCCATAAGGTTCCTATGATTAAGTAGAGTAAGGTCCAACTAAGCTCCAATCTTCAGATTTTACTTAGACTTTTTCAATTGTCAATTTCAATCTGAAAAATTCAAACGCTATGTACAATGCAAGGAAAATATTTTTGTGATGTGATTTTTTGCTTTTGAACTTTTAAGGATTTTTGAAAAAGTTTTGCAAATTTCTATACAGGTTTTTGAAAACATTCTGCAAATTTTTATTTGCTTTTCATTTTTACAAAATTTTAGTGATTTTTCATAAATAAAAGATTTTTGGTAAATAACTGTGTGCAGAAGTTTACACGGCATTGCATCTTTGTATTTATAAGAATTTAGGTTAAGGAATTTACACAAGTAAGTTACAAGTTTTATTTATAGGATTGGTAAATATTTATTAGAATATTTACACCCATAACCCTGAGTAGTTTCGTAATTACCCCAGGAACCCTTGATAATCACGAATTTCATCCGTAACCCTGAATAAATGCTCCATTTTACACACATAACATTCCGTTAATTTAGTCCATTAACTCAACCATATGGAAGAGTTAATCTAACCAATACAAGATCTAACGGTTCGGATTAATCAAACTTAAAAAAAAGAAAAGAATTTTGTAGGAGGAAGGATACTGGCTATAGGAGGGGGGCCTGGCGGTTGACCGAGGGCAGAGTTCGGGTGGGCTTTGGCCACGGGGCTTCGACTGCCAGATGAGGAGGTGCTTGCGAGGCCGCCAAACTTCGAGCTTCTCTTGTCACGACCATCAGGTTGAGCCTAAGCTCCTTTCATCTCTGGCGTAACTTCTCTCTTCTTCTCCCTCCTCATGTCTTCCTCCTCTTTGTATTCCTCTGTTTCTCTCAAAATACCATGTTTCGTGCTTCTTTTCTGATCATCGTACACCTTCACCCATCCACCACCTTGTTCGCACCACCACCTTTGAGTACCACATCTCCAGTGACCTCTTGCAGAGCAGCTATTTCTGCTACTCGAGGCGATAACCAGAGCCTCCATCAAGGAGCTCAACCTCCAGATATACCTTCAAGTAACATTCCTTACTCCTAATATTTTTTCCCTTTATATTACCATCATCCTTTCATCAAATCACCGATCAAATTTCATATCCACGGACAAATAACATGTTGCGAATGTAATTGTGATTTTTATTTATTTTTTTGAAAATATTTCTTGAATCAATTAAATAGAAATTTAACCTTCGTACACAAAGAGACAGAGTTCCCCTGTTCACAGGGGAACTCCCCCTGTTTCTTCATCTTCTCTCCTCTCTCTTCTTCTCTTCTTCTCCATCGCCATTCCACTTCGCAACCCCACGCCTCGTGGCGGTACACCACTGCCGGCGGCCGTTCAGTCCTACGCTAGAGCCACCAGCGAGCTGCTGCCATCTCCACTTCCAGCCGCCCATCATCGTGCTTTCCACCTATCCACGCATCCCTTGCGGCGCCAGCAAGCGTGCGGACCCTATCGCCTCCTTCCCAGACCACCGCCAGCCTTGGAACCTCGCTTCAGCTGTCGAACATTCCGCTAACATCTCTAGAGCCTACAGCCACGACCCACCACGTCTGCCACCGACTTCTGCTCTTAGAGGCACTGTCGTGCTCCCAATCGCGCACCGTTGTGACCCAGGCACGCAACCATCCACATGTGCCCTCTACGGCAGCTCCACGACTGCGCCCTTGGTGCCTTCTGTGGCCTTGTCCAGTCGCATCTCCATTCTCTTAGAACCCACAATAGAGAGGAGGAAGAAGGCTCTCACATGAAGGGAGCCTCCTTTTGGGTCGGAGGCACGGGACAGAGGGGGGAAACGTGTCGGGGGGGCGAGCTGGCAGCGCGGGGGGTGGGGGTTGGGGGAAGGCGATGGACCTGGCGGAGGGGTTGCATTTGCAGAGGCGACGGAGGGACGGGGGGAGGCGATGGACCTGGGGGGCGTTTGCAGAGGCGACCGGGGGGGACGACGGGGGATGCCTGGAGCTCGTCAGCTGGGGGCGGAGGCGCGGATGGAGCTCGCCGGCAGGGGGACGGAGGTACTGGACCTCGCGAGCTGGGGGCGGAGGCGCAGGGCGAAGGTGAGAGAGCGGGCCAACTTTCTTGGGGGAGGGGACTATGATTGTGTTTGATATAATGAATGTCATCATGTTTTAAATTTGATGTATTTCAGAGGGTAAATTCGTCAATATATCACTATTCCGTCAAAGTTAACGGATAGTCAAGACGGAACTTGACACAGGGTTATACCATGTAAAGGTTAAACAATATTCAGGGTCCTGAACGTAATTCGTTATTATAGAGGGTTTCCAGGGTAATTATGGAATTACTCAGGGTTATGGGTGTAAATATCCCATATTTATTTGCTTCAATTATATATAGGGTTCTCAAAATATTTTGACAAGACTTTCATAAATATTAAAAACTTTGTTTTGAAAAATAATTTGGCAAATAATTTTTACAAACATTTACAAAATTTGAAAATCATTTTGCAAAGATTTTCAAACAGTATGTATATATTTTTTTAATATTTTTCCCAACCATTGTTCAAATCATTTGCAAATAGATTTTCAAAATATTTTATTCACACAAAGAAAAGATTTTTACAGACAAAATATTTTTACAAATGTTGAAAATATTTTACAAAATATTTTCCAATAGATTTTAAAAGATTTATCAAAGAGGTATTTCAAACATTTTGCAAAAAAAAAAATTCAACATGATTTATTAATCAGTATATGCAAAGAATTGGATGTATGTTTCAATTTTTTTAATTATGCATATTATTAAAAATACAAACATACGAGTTATGGCTAAATTATATACAACGTATATACGACCACCCTATAATTGGCTTGAGCTTTGTCCTCATTGACCAGAGAGAAAAGAGAAGATATAACTTGTATCGAGTATATAAGAGCCTATTCTAGAATGACTGAAAAATAAAGAATGAATCAATGAGAAGTCAGCTCCCCACTCTATACTTAGGATCAATTAATCCTAAGTATAGCAGACTGTATTATACATGCAGGGAGTGTTTGAGGTGGGAATAAACATATCAGCGACTCGTCCTATCCCCCCCTATACTTAGGGTAAAATATCCCTAAGTATAGATAGGAATATCATCAAGAGAGGAGACAGGTGAGGGGATTAATAAAAAGAAAAGTTTGGGGAAATTTATGCATCGCTCCCCTTATACTTAGGGTAAGATATCCTAAAGTATAGGAAACAATATGGGTGATGAAACATAACAAAGAAAGAGAAGTCGACTCGTCCACCTCTCCCCTAATACTTAAGACAAAGTACGTCCTAAGAAAGGCAAACTCACAAAATGAGGTGGATGAGCGATACGGTAGATGGAAGGAAGAAAATGAAAGTGGATATATAATGTGGAGGCCATACAAAGATCAATAAGGTAGAAAGCATACCTTCTTGTGTGAATGTTGATGAATGGATCTCACAAGGTGCAAGTCAATATCGAGGTCATCAGCTGACACAAACCGATCAGAATAGACCTGATGAAGATCCTCAGTAGTCTTATATTAAAAAGTCATGAACTGGTCAGTGAAAGTAGTGTGGTTAGATCCAGCCTGGGAAGACTCGGAAATCTCAAAATAAAAAGGCACGAACTCATCAGTGGAAGTAGTAACGTCAAGTCTGGCATGTGAATTCTCTCCTATGTCAACCCTCCACACTAAGGTGTCTATGGTGTAAATGTCGCAGATGTTATCAACACATTGCCATACACTTGAAGGGGGGGATTCCAAGGTCTATGCTTTCTGAGTCTTACTCACCGAATAGGAATCCTCGGATCTTAGTCTCATCCATAATAAAGCAAAGATCTCTGATATCAGTGGATAGGTCATAGTCATCGAGTTCATCTAACATGGGTACACTCTCAACAGATGTGGATCTATGGTAATCGTGGCTGCAGTGCTCAAAATAATGCTCTCATCGGCCGAACGAAAGTGAATTTATCCATATCCATAATCAATAATGACTCTCATAGAGGTGAGAAAAAGGTCATCCCAAGATGATCGGAGGATGCTCCACATGTTGTACATGCAAGCCCACGGCAAGCCATTATTTAATAAATATTATTGCAAATATCATTCCCTGATCTAAAATGAAGAATAACTAATTTTCATAATAGGTTCCTTAGTACAATTAGGGTTATGTACCATGGCAATCTTTATGATCATATAGTTATTGATTCAATTGTTGAATCATAGAGGTTGGTGTTTGTATGAATATCTAAAGAGTTAGATTGAGGACTCATCAAGCACCGTCAAATGATTGTTAAGAGAGGATCTCCAACCTAAGAAGGAGCTGGCAATCCTTTCTCTAAAGGTTTATATCTGATCGACCTCTTGATGCAGGTCATCTACATAAGAATAGAGATTCGGAGGTATCAGATTAGTTATGTCAAAGAATTGACTTAAGGAGATCAAGATAACCAAGGACCTATGTCGTATGTTGTCATGATATAGGCATGCATCCTCTGACCGGAGATAAATCCGTTACTATATGTCTAAGTATGTACGTTTGATAGACCAATAGGTTGATGACCTAACCAGGATCTATACGCTGACGTGTTGTTGTGCATGCAAGGGCATATGAGTAATACGATCGCTCAAAGGGATTGTACAGGTTCATTACTAAACCAGTAGATATGAACTTACTCATGAGAAATTAGAAAGAATCAAATTCTATTCACGGTCATCTCACTTTGGAAGCTTGACTGAATTTGTACATTTGATATATGTTTTTGGAAAGTATATGATCAACATCTGGGTATGATATATGCTTTTGGAAAATATATGATCGATACCAACTCCCGATAGTCAAATGAGAAACTTAACGTTAAAATCCTGAAGAAGAAAGTCTAATGTATTAGGATATCTGAGGGTGATGTGATCGTAAACGATTGTATAACCGTGATACTTATATTCCAAGGGAGTGAAGAAATAGGTCTGGATTTTAGTAACTCCTCTCAGTAGAGAAGTAATCTAATCTTGATCCAAATGTTGGACAATGATCTAAATGTGATTCAGATGCAATAAGAAGATTAGAACAGACTTAGCATCTATGAGAGGTCCGCAATATCTAGATTTGAGATGTGATCTCAATATCCAAGTCACTATATGTGGAACAACGCAATCGCCGTGTCCTTATCTCCAAGTATCCGTGGAAAAGTATGTTATCCTTGAAAGAGTTCATGGATAATTTCACTATTGATATTATATATCCGATCATTGAGAAAATGATAATTAAATGTGATTTAATTATCATGAATAATATGAATTTGATTTATATTATAAGGAGAGTTATTGAAGATAATTAAATATGAATTAATTATCAAAGATGTGAATAATGTGAATGTGATTCATATTATTTGGGCACATGAGAATAGAGATCCAAGATGATTAAATGTGATTTAATTATCATGGATATTAATAATGTTGATAGCATTATCCATATTAATCAGATATATTATAATTGTGCTTTATAATATATTAGAGATATCCTATTTGTAATTTATAGTTGTCAATTAATTATTGATGTGAATTAGATTCACATTGGATAACTAATTGAAAATATAATTTACATTTTATTTTGGGTTATGAATGTGATTCACAAAATTCCATGACATGATTGCAATGTTTATAAGATAATTGTGAATTAGTTTTGTGAGATAACATTGGAATGAGATAATGTAATCTCATGGGAAAAAGATTTTCCATCCACCAAAGGTGGTGGACGGCCACCAAGTCCCAATGAGATTGGGTGCCCGTCCCCCCTTGATTAATGAATGATTATATTTTCCAATTATCCCAAAGTTGATTGATTTGATTTGAAATTAATTTATGTTGATTATTCAATATATATTTAATTTAATCAAATTAATTATTGTTGTGTTTTTACAATAAAATCATGGCCATTGAATGAAACAAAAATCATTCCCATCCATGGATTTTGTGTTGTCCATGGATTGAGATCTATGGATCCCAAAATACTATATAAGAAGAGGTACCCTTTGGTCTTTAAGCTACAACAATAAGAGAAACAACAATTTATCTCTCTTTCTCATACTCTACACGCCAGGGTTCTTTCTATCCCTCTCATTGTGGTTGTCCACCATGGAGCCCTAGAGAGTCGCCATCATCACAGCATCATCGTTATTCTGTCAGATTGTTTGCTCATTGATATCTGTCTCCTTCGATGTACCCCTCTCATTAAGAATATGTCGGATCTCGTATAACAAGATTAGGTAGTTCGTCGCTTGGATCATCAACATGGATTGCGAGGAGCATGCATCTCATCATGGCGCTCACAAGCATCTCCTCCGTTGGATCAGAGTTGAAACAATAAGTCTCTTCATTTAGAGACCCGATCGTAACCACACTTCAAGAGGTAACCCTATCACTTCTTTGTGGTTTAGATGAAATGATCCGAGAAGTGTTCTTGGATCATGTAGTTTCATCGCAATGAAAATTTTTTAAATTTCACTGCCTCGAGCCACTAGTACGACTAGTCGATCTCAATCGCATTTGATGTGATCTTTTCATGATGCGCTTAAGCATTTTCCCATATCATTCAAGTGATATCAGAGCCTTAGGTTGGAGGTTTTGAATACAATCCATAAACTTACGAAGACTTGGGCTCATTAGGGATTGTGAAAATTTTATCGCATTTCACTCTCGAAGCCCTATTTTGTAATTATTTTCAGCCATGTTTAAATGTTTAAATATTAAATTATCACTTGTATAATGTTCCACATTAATTAAGAAAAAATTAGGATTTGAACTTGCATGATTTGGAATTCGATTGCTTAAGATATGATCATTTTAATGAATATATATCCACTGTTTGGGGGATGACAAATTTGACGTAATTAAAGAGTTAGTTACTGTTTAAAAACGCCTAGAAATGCATTTTAATCACTTGGTTTCTATTATAAATCAAATTATCAAACTTGGAAAACCTTTTTTGCATGATTTAGATTTAAATCGATTGAGATATGATAATTTTAGTGAGTGAGGGTCATTGTTGGAAATAACATTCGTAATCAAGAACCTTGTGATTGTCATTTAAGAAATTAGTGAAATTAATGGTTGATTTCCTGGAATAATTATGTATAAATATTTGAGAAGTATTTTACGATAATTATTTCTTTAAATGACATTGCCTTAACCAATAATTGATTATATATGATCTAGATCACAAATTGATTACTCAATCTTCTTTCCAACAAACAAGCTTGCTTGAATAGGATTGGGAATTCATTTAGCAAATTTCCTTATAATATAAATGAAAATGATTTTGATTATTATTATATGGTATAACTTTGGTTGAAAAATCGATTATCATCTCAAGTACAAAGTGATCAATTTGGCATTATCCTTTCCTGGGGCGGATATGGTGTCTAGTCAGGGAGCGTTGGGGTAGCAGGTTACTCCATGAGCAGTATGTCCCACTCTCGTCGGTACTGGCCATGACAACGGATAAGGATGAGATAATTGATGACACACTAGACAACTCGGGTTAAGTAAACAAATAATCAAGGGTCGTTGCAACCTAAATCGTCAAGCCCGGTCAATCAAGAAAAATAAACCACTCAGAATAGACCAAATAATCAAGCGCAAATGTAAGCGGTTCGATATTTACTTTACTTGGTATAGCGACCTGGCTCGAACACAAGGAGCACGAGAAACCTACGAAGTAGTCAAATCTCAGAAAGAAAACAACATTTTTTAGCGGTTTTTACTTTGTAATTTTTTTAATTTTTGATAAGAAAATAAAATCAACAAATAAGGGAACAAGGAAACACAGTTTTTGTATGCTTCTTTATAGACAAAAATGCTCAGAAAATTAAGATAAAAATATTTTTGGGTTTTTAAGGTTTTAAAATTTTTTGGTAATTTACTGGGTTTTGTAAAATTTTTTCATAATTTTATAAAAATCAAACAGTAACTAAAAATGTAAATAGTTCACACTAGGATTAAATAGCAAACTAAATATATCTAAAATGCCCTAAATCCTGGTTTGCAATTTTGAGATAATTAGATATAAAATTCTACAAACAAGAACTGAAATGTGATTTTTTGGATTTTTGAATTTCATATAATTTTATAAGATTTTAAGTGTTATACAATTTTTAAGGTTTTATAATTTTATAAGGTTTTAAGTGTTTTACAATTTTTAAGATTTTTTGGAATTTTTAAGACAATTTTCGAAATTTTATGGATTTTCAAAGATAGACAGGACACTTTTTATAGGTTTTTGATCTTTTAAAAATAATAAATGTAAAGAAGTTAATCCACAAAAATCACACTAAATACCACATGCCAACAGGAGTTGATAGTAACTTTTAGATAATTTTTAAGATTAATTTGATAATTATTAAGTCTAGATTACAAGATGTAATTGGATACAGTTTACAGGGACCTGAGTGCAATTAAAATAAACTTATGGGCCAAATAATAACACAAGTAAAAAGTATAGGGCTGAAGTTGCAAAAAGTCCAAGCAATTACACGCATAACACGCGATCCGACTCATAGGGATATGTATGCAAATACTAGGAACATGTCAATCAATTCATAACAAGCAGAAAAATCGGGGCCAAAGACACAAATAACCCAAAAGGCTTGTAGGACAGCACATGCTACAAGCTGAAAGGGACTAAAATGCAAATATCTAAAAACTAAGGGCATGGACTATAAAAGTTCATAACTATAATTTTATTCAATGGACTAAAGTGAAATGGCGAGGCATGCAAGGATAAGTTGTAAATATACCCCTTGGGACACGTGTGTAGCGCGTGGAACCACAAAAAATACTGATCACCTCTACCAAGCTGATCTGACGGCTCTGATATGTCAGCTACGTGCGTGTCAGATGCTCCAGAAGGTCTGATCTAATGGCCCCAAAATCTGTTATGTTGGATAGTCGTGATGGAATCTAGCAGAGGCGTGGTCATACAACAGTAGAAAGAGGGTTTGGAAGAACACCCTTGGGCGACTTTCAAACGGCCAATGGAGGCAATCCACTGCTTCGATGAGGTCACCAAAGGGTCCTGCAGTGTCGCGAGGGTGCTTCCCTTCTGCCGGATGGCTCCGATGGAGGTGATGACGGGCAGATGGGTACGGTGGTGACGCTCCTCCTGGAGCTGCTCCACCTAAGCAGTAGGGCCTCTAAATGAGCTCCTTCGCGCGTGCTTGCACCTGCAAAAGGAAGTTGGACTCGGGGGCGTAGATCCAGTCGAGGTTATTGCACAGGTATATGGTAGAAACGTTGGAGGATGATGTTAAACCCCCGGCGATAATGATAGAGGGGGGTCTCAGCCTTAATCATGCCCAAATTGATAGGTCTAAGGATGATCAGACTACGAAACGAGATGTGGGGCGAGTCGGTGTGTGTATTGGAGCGGGTGCGTGGGTGAAACGAAGCTCCGACCAGCTGGTCGGAACAAGGGGATGTGTGGTGACACAAAGTGGGCAGATTTGATCAAATGGACGAAGATGAAGGATAACTATAATACCTGAAGATTCAGAAAGACTCCTATGATTCTGGGGATGGTGGACGTCGAGGTGACGGCCTTGACTACACTGCGGCAAGAGGGTAGGCTACATGCGGCGGAGGACTCCAGCTACATTGGTGAGCTGTGGCTTTAAGCTACCAAACTCCAATCCAAAGGCTCCTCCAAGCTACTGTCACTCAGCTAGAGGTGACTAGGAGGGAAGGAAGAGGCGAGACACGAGTTGCCTCTCAATGGAGGCGGAAGAAGATGTTAAATAAGATTCCCAAGGGTTTGGAATGATCGAGCCAAAGTACGCAACCCTAGGAAGATCAGTGCCTTCCTAGGGATCTGCGAAGGTCACAGATCATAGGAGGACACTCGGGCAAAGAATCAGAACCAATAGCGGTCAGAGTCGGGCAGGAGAATTGGGAGAAAAGACTCCAATGAGAAGGTGGGCGACCTGACCCGACGTGGAAGGATGTGTTGACTAGAGTCAACAAAGCCTACTGGACCAATAGGAAAATAGAAATATACAAAATAATTGAAAATTCAATAAAAATAGAAAATGAATTCAAAATAAAAATGTATAAAATAAAAAAAATTATTATTTTTCAAACTACTTTTCAATGATTTTAATTATTTTATGAAAAATATACCAATGTATATACAATACATAGTATTATATACATGTATAGTATACCTATGTGTAATGTACAAGTAATTTTATTATTTTATTTTTACACAAATGACCTTATTTTATATTTTATTTATTTACAACATATTTTTAGGAGCTATTTAATTTTTATAAATTATTAAAGGGTGTATAATAAATAGGGGAATTAATGTATACACATGTATTTTATACAATGATGGAGGATTTTATTTTTATTTTATTTGATTTTATTTGATTTTTATTTTTTTATATTATTTCTAGAAATATGTAAAAGGGTGTGAAAATAATAATTTGATTTTTATTTTGTCAAAAATAATGAGTACAAGTATAGGTAGAGTACACGGCACATGGTTAACCCTATCTCTCTCTACTTATTTTATTTTGCAATCAGGTCAAGTCTTGACCTTCTCTTGGGGTTTGGGTCACTCTTATTTATTATAAATACATCATTTCTTTTTATTTCCCTTTATCCTTTTATTTTTTGCCAAAAATGCATGTTAAATATGCAATATTAACTCTGGTATGCAAATTGTTAAGTTATTGTATTTACAGTAATCACGTGATGTTTTGCTAAGAAAAAGAATTAAAATAAAAGAATAAAGAGTGAGAATCATGGATTCGTCACCCACCTATACTTTACGTTTGCTAGTCCCTTAGCAAACACTTATTTGAAAAATAAGTGAAAAGAGATAGAAAAGAGAAAGAATCAGGGTTGATTATTAAACGTATCTTCATTAAATTGAAGTATGGAGCTCAGTCAAACCTTTAGATTATTAGTTTGTCGGAACCTTATTGAGAAATAGGTTTAAGACACAATAGCCTCTAATTTTCACCTTTCTATGGCCAAGACTCCTCAATAATCCAGATCAGAACAAGTCTACATACACAAACTCTAATGGCTATGTACCTTTCCTTGTATTGTGTAAGTGATATGTAGCCTCCACCTCAGAAATGACAAAGAAACAGCCTCCCTCATTAAGGTAACTCTAATTCCTCAGTCTAGCAGCTCTTTTCTCGAGGAGTGGGGTATTCCCTCTAAGTTCAAGTTCGATCAACTCAAGAAGAGGGGAAAGAAGAGAATGGACCGTGGCCAGTGTAGCCACGTATCCCTGGGAGCCTAACCAGTGTAGGTAAGTCTCCCGCTGCAAGCTTCATGAGATGAGAAGGTGTAATACATAAGCTTTGCTTTATTTGACTATATACACTCAATCAGGCATTTTATTTTCAATCAGGTCTATCCACCTTTTTGGATTTTTTTTCTTGATTTTGCATATTTTTTTGATGTGCATATATACAACATATTTAAATGGTGCAACATATACATAAGGACTTTTTCTTCTTGATCCAGTAGACTATCTCTCTTTTGAAGCATTATTGCAACACACAACTCCTATCTTCAGACTTCAGCACCGCTAGACCAAGTTGAGGTGCACATCCCTCCCTAAAGGAAGACGAGAGGTTCCGCCTAGAAGTACTACCCTCGTATGCTACCCCAAGCCAAAGTATTCTGCCTCCTCACCACTTCATCTGTATGGAGCTATGTGTAAGGTGTTGGTCTAAGTAAAGCCATTGTCTTTGAGAGTCATGTGTGCATTGCTAAGTGTTCTACTTAGGCTCATCAAGATGACATGTGAACATAGCCTAGTGGACTCAAAGAATTAAGTCATTAATGGACCTGAAAAGTTTTAATCCCAAATCTTATAAGGTTCCTATGAAGTTAGGTGGATTAAGGTCTTAACCAAGATCCATTTTACAATTTAATTCCAGACTAACTTAAATGTAAACTATGGTTCAGAAGAATGTACAAAAGCCTTTTTGATGCTATTATCTGAATAGGCAAAATTTTTGAAAATATTTGAATGCAAGAAGGAAGGTTTTGCAAACTATTTACAAACATTTACAACTAGGTTTTTACATACTTTTTGTTTTTCAAACCAAAAATTTTGTACTATATACATAATTTTGATACAAAAAGTATTTACAGGTATTTCACAATCAAAACATTTTACAAACATTTGTAAAAAAATAATTTTTACAAAGGGTTATTTACAAACATGTATGCACAAGAAATAATTTTATATGTAAGAAAATATTTAAAATTTTTGTGATTTTTTAGTTTGTGGTTTTTAGCCATTTTATCTATTAACATACTCACACAAAGTACGAGTTATGGCTAAAGTATATATACAATATATACGACACCCCCTTATACTTAGCTCGAACGATGTCCTCAGAGTGATCAGAGAGCGATGAAGTAAGATATAACTCATGCTGAGTATTGGGAAGTGAAAAGAAAGGCTATAATACAATGGCGAATAAAAGAATGTAATGAATAGAAGTCGGTGTTCCCCCTATACTTAGGATCAAGTAAGTATAGAAGTCTGTATACAAGGGGAAGACCGAGAGTAAGAATGTACAGGGTCTACCACCCCTATACTTAGGGTAAAATATCCCTAAGTACAGGCAGCAAAATGGAGGTAAAAAGAATCAAATAGATAATCACAAGTCTGACACCCCCCATACTTAGGGTAAAGTACACCCTAAGTATAGCATAATCATAGGATGAAGATGAGGTGTTAGACAAAATAATGGATGATATGGACAACTGGATTTATACAACTGCAAAGAAAAAGTGATAATAAGGCATGAGATACAAATGATGTGAGTCAAATACCATATTTCATGCAAAATGAATAGGGGCAACGTCAACGATCAGCGGATCATGATCTAGATATGGCTTCATGCACTGACCATTAACTCGAAAGGTGGATTCTGATGATAACTTGGATATATCAATACTTCCATTGTCGTGCACCTTTCAGACCAAGTATGGTCCCTTCTATTTGCTCTGCAACTTCTCTGGAAATAATCTCAACCAGACATCGAATAACCATACTCTCTAGTTCGGCTCAAACTATTTATGGTTGATATAAGAATCATGTAATATCTTCACTTTTAGTTATTTTTAAGATAAAAACAATGCCTAACGAATTTTCTAATTTCCTTGTTTATTTTGTGTCCAAAAACAGGGGAAGGAAGTTGAAAAAGCCAATGTGCAATCAAACACAATAATGCATGAAGATATAGAAATGTGTACCTATCTCCAGCACTCTACATGCAGGGTGATCCATGCATAAATTTAAAGACATAAAGTAAACTAATTATATGATGTACGAGGTAATCGACCTTAGATGAGCAACTTCTATTGGTCGTGAAGAACAATAGCTAGTTAATAGAACCAAGTCCGGAGTTCGATCTTGGGAGTCACTCGATGCCTGCCACAACGGGTCCTACTAGCGATGTATGTGACTCCTCATGACACGTGGTCTCAAATTCAATTAAGCTAACTTTTTCAAATTATTTTTAGCTAGGTCTAATTACTATCCATAGGAACAGGCAAGCAATTAGGTTCTGGGCCTTATCTAATTATGTCACAATCAACAAAAATCCTTAGTCTAGGGGCTAAATCCTCGAGAATCAAATAGAAAGAATAAGCGATGAAATCAAAAACATAAAAAAGCTATGTTCAGGTCACCCGAGTGCACTGGCACTGGGCGAAATGGACCCTGAAATGTCTAAGTGAATGCAAGAGAGTCCTAGTCCACAAATATTATAATAATAATGGTTTACGAAAAATAAAATATATATTCTATATACTATAAGTGTCTTCTCCTGCTCTCTTGCTCCTCCTCTGGTGCAGGTACTCCAACAGAAAGTCGAGGCGTCCTCGCGTGGTCTGTCGCATAAAAAGCAAAAAAGGAACGTGTTAGAAAGCAGTTATATCAAATAGAGATAAATAATGAAAAATGATTACTAAGTTGTGCTCCCCGGCAAAGGCGCTATTCTGATGACACGCTCGATAACTTGGGTTAAGTAAACAAATAATCAAGGGTCGTTGCGACCCGAGTCGTCGAGCTCAGTCAATCAAAAAAATAAACCACTCAGAATAGATCAAACAATCACGCACAAATGAAAGCGGTTCACTATTTATTTTACCTGCTATAACAATCAGGGTCGAACATAAAGATAATATTTATAATGGATTTAATTTTGCATTTTTTTAATTTTTGATAAGAAAACAAAATCAACAAATAATGGAACAAGCCAACACAACAATATTTTTGTATTTTTCTTTATAGCTAAAAATGCTCAGAAAATTAAGATAAAAATGTTTTTTGGGTTTTTAAAGTTTTTTTGGTAATTTTATGGATTTTTTTGTAATTTTTTTATAATTGTATAAAAATCAAATAGTGACTAAAATGTAAATAGTGCATAGCCAAGATTAAATTGCAAATTCAATATATTTAAAATGCCTTAAAATCCGGTTAGTAAGTTCGTGATAAACTAGATATAAAATGCTACAAACAGGAACAGAAATGAGAATTTTTTTATTTTTTTTTCTTGAATTTTATTTAATTTTTATAAGGTTTTAAGTGTTTTGTAATTTTTAGGGTTTTTATAAGGAATTTTCAAACAAAATGCTACTGTAGAGAAAACACGCATAACTACACTAACAAAAAAATTTGGAATTTTTAAGATAATTTTTTAATTTTTATAGATTTTTAAAGGAAGACATGACACTTTTTATAGGTTTTTGATCTTTCAAAAATAATAAATGTAAAGAAGTTAATCCACAAAAATCACACTAAATACCATACGTCAATAGGAGTTGATAGTAATTTGTAGATAATTTTTAGGATTAATTTGATAATTATTAAGTCTAAAACACAAGATGTAATTAGTGTGAAACCCCCGAAACCCGAACAGGGACTAAAATGCAAAATCCAGCTTGATCTGGGCTAAATTGCAAATCTGCTTATATTCCAGTATTCAAAAAATTTATTTGCATAATCTATTGCGTAGTGCTCGTCGATATCTTTCCAACGAGTCCAAGAACGCTAAAATCTGACTTCGGGAGTCCGAGTTATGATCATTTTAGCGAAAGGGGGTCCAGGCCATATACAGATCCGGACCCGGATCCGAATCCGAGTCCCAACCCATATACCAGCCCTCCCCCTTCGTGAAACTCACCCAAAATCCTCAAATCTTCCCCCCTTCGTCCTGCAGCCCTCCCTCATCTCTCTTCCTCACCGGAACGTCACCGGAGTACCTTGAATCGGTGATCCAAAGCCGCAATCGCGTAGAGAAAGTCCAAAGCATCCCCTTGTGTGGTTTTCATCACGAACGAAGCGTCGATCGCATCGTTCTTCACCGACGGAGAAACTGAGGTGCAAGTTTTCTTGAGGTACTATGCTCCCTCTCCTTGCTGCGGTTTCCACACGATTCCTAGTCCTTTATTTGAGAGATCATCCGAGCCTTTTGTTCTTAGTGGTCAAGTAACTGCTGAAATCTTGAGGTTTACTGGAAGTTGGATTTCAAAGAAGAGTTTCTGGCAAAGCAGAAGCTGCTCTTCTGTTTGAATGTCTAGATCAATTAGACGGGCATCCCATTTTAGTTTATCTGGCCGATTCAATCAAAGTAGTTGCATCACGCAGGATTACCCAACCCTGCAATTACAGGAAAAAAATGATGTTTCCGCTAGTCTCTAGGAGTATGAATTTATCATATCCTTGATTTAAACCAGTGATAGGTCCAAGGTCTTTTGCTGGACTGTGCCAACATCCAGCCCCATGATTTTTGTGAGTTAGAGAATTATACTGAGAAGTCAAAAAAATTGACGATGCTGTCCAAAATGGATTTTACACATGGAGTATATTGAGTGAAATAAACCAGTTAGATGGCTTAATTCCAACCTGAGTTTTAGTTGAATCCAAGGATCAGGTTGCAGAGAAGTAGCATCCGTTTTTTTTATTCTTGGTAGTGTAAAGTGGTTTTCTGAGTGATTCACTTGCATTGTGTGTTATCTCCATCTCAACAGAAGTTAGTTTTTTTGAATTCAGATGTGTGTTGTTCTATTTTAAGTGGAATAAATCTCACTAGCATGAATAGGATCCGTTCATGTCACTCTGGTATAATCTCGTGTTGAAAACCTGCAGTAATTGTTGTGAGAGGGAGAACAAGACTTGCACACAATCTGGTGGAAGTATCCGAGCACATACTGGAAAAGCATCCGAGCACATACTGGAAAAGCATTCAATAGCGTTGATGATTCAGACTATCCCTGTTAGCAAATATAGAAATGCAAATGCAGAACAAGATTAATGGCTACTTCATATTTTCATCTTTGTTCCAATCTCACTTGGTTGCCTGTGAGATATTTTCCCAGAGTGCTTACCATTGAATAGGTTTATTTCCATTTTTGGCTAGAGTCGCGACCTTGAAGTACACACACACGTTTAGTAGGATGTAGTCATTCTTCACTAATAATAATGAGTGGATCTGTAATTACAGCCTGCAAAAGTTGTTGGTGACATTGGTAGTCGTTGTGCCCACGATTGATAGGAACATAATCAGTCATTTGTCCGGCCCTATCATCGCAAATTTTGTCATGGCCAATCTCATTGCTGCATAGATTTGATCAGTGTAGGTACTAAGGTTATTGCCTGGCAAAATTTCAAAGCATCGTGAATCCACTTTAATCTCTTCTAAATGGCCTATTGGATGGATGCATATCTATGCTCCTATTTGAGCTCATCCTACTGCTGCTACTGCTTGCATATGGCAGCATTCTCTTGTGCAGCTAAGAGACCCAATCATCCCATGAATCATAGTTTAAAATTGTAGGGTTTTTCATTAGATGAGATCCAAGATACTGTACATTGGGCGCAGTTGAAAAAAAATTCTCTCAGTAGTACTTAATAATATCCAAGTTAAATATCATGATTTGCCTCCATGAGCAATAGTTGTGGCTTGATACATGGCATCTACAGGAGGCAAACATCTTTTGCAATGAGGTAGGTTCCATCTATGAAATCTTTAATGCATCCTCACAGGGTAGTGGAGTAGTTGCCGCCAAGGGAGGGGCATGCACCCTTGGGGCCCCGGGTAGAAGCCTAGTTGACCGAGATCTCAACTGCTACTGTAGCTGCGATGGTTGGGGGACATGTTGCTTGGCACACTGAGGTGCTGATCTGATGGTGTTGGCCTCGGCACTTGTGTGCTTTAGCCCGGTGCTCGAGCGCGGGCCAAGTAGTCATGATTGATCGGCTAGTGTTTCGCTTGTCACTTAGAGTTAACACTCATGTACGGACCAATGTAGGCCACATTGGTCGGTATTCCGAGTGGGAGCGCTAAGAGGGGAGTTCCGGGAAATGTGGTTAATGAAGTTGGGAATGGTACATGAATCTCCTGTGCATAAGGAGGATTGGATTGTCGCGAAGATTCGCGGGTTAAAATCTAATTTGTGAATTGGAAGTATCATTGGGAAGTGGAGCTAAGTGGACGTGTTGGGAACTTAGTTAGGATGCATTATACCCCACCGCATGCCTACGGAGGCACCCCAACCCTAAGGTGTTTTCTTTTACCTTAGAGTCATAGTGTGAGGTCTCATCCAGATCAAGGCCACAGACTATCCACGAAGCTTGGTTACTCATATCCGCATCTAATAACCAAAAAAATGTAATTCTTTGTGAGATCAGTTACCATGTTTGTTTCTCTTTTGCACACATTTAATGTTTATCTTGTGTTTCGTTTTGTGTAGTTTTGTTTAAATCGTATTGGGCAACTTTGCTCATAACGTACCTACGTGTGGATCCGCAGGTTCGCAGCAGTGATTGTTGGAGGCACCATCAGTTTTTGTGCAGCGCTACGGCACTTTTTATGGTACAGTTGTCAGTAGTTTTACTATCCTTCTTTACTTGTATCATTTTGTTGAGAGACGTGGCATGTAATATGTATAATTGTGGACATCTTTAATATGCTTATATGCATATTCTGTGGACATGGAAATGATCAATGGAATGTGATTGTGAACAGGTCATGAATGGAAAAGAAAGTATTACATTTCAGTAAATTGTGTTATTTTCTCCTGCTTATGTGTATGTCAAGTATTCGAATGTGGAAATGTGTATGCGTGGAATTGGTATGTCGAGTACCCGGATCCTAGGGGCGTCACAATTAGACACAGTTTACAAGGAGCAATTAAAATAAACTTCTGGGCCAAACAATAACACAAGTAAAAGTATAGGGTCAAAGTTGCAAAAATTATAAGCAATCACACGCACAACACGTGATCCAGACTCATAGCGGTATAAGTGCAAATACGAGGAACATGCCAATCAATTCATAACAAGTAGAAAGTTTGGGGCCAAAGGCAAAAATAACCCAAAAGTCACGTGGGAGAGCATGTGCTACAAGCTAAAAGGTACTAAAATGCAAATACCCAAAAACAAAGGGTTCGGACTGTAAAAGTTCATAACTACAACTTTTGTTCGATGGACTAAAGTGAAATAGCGAGGCATGCAAGGATAAGATAGAAATATACCCCTTCGGGAACGTATGTAGTGCGTGGGACCACTGACGGTGTTGATCACCTCTGTCAAGATGATCTGACGGCTCTGATATGTCAGCTACGTGCATGTCAGATGCTCTAGAAGGTTTGCTCTAACGACCCAAAAAGCTGCTCTATCGGATGGTCGTGATGAAATCTGGCAGAGGTGTGGTCATCCAATGGTTGAAAGAGGGTTTGGAAGAACATACCCTTGGGCGACTTCCAATCGACCAATGGAGGCGATCCACTACTACGATGAGGTCACCAATGGGTCCTGTAGTGTCACAAGGGTGCTCTGATTCCGCTGGATGGCTTCGATGGAGGTGACGACGGTCGGATGGGTTTGGTGGTGATGATCCTCCTAGAGCTGCTCCACCTGATCAGTAGAGCCTCGAAATGAGCTCCTTCGTACATGCTTGCACCTGCAAAAGGAAGGGGGGCTCGGGGGCATAGCTCCGGTCGAGATTATTGCAAAGGTATATGGTAGAAACGACAGGGAATGATGTTCGACCTCCAGCAATAGTGATAGAGGGGAGTCTCGACCTTAATCCTACCTGAACGGATAGGTCTAAGGATGATCATACTGTGGAATGAGATGCAGGCGAGTCGATGTGTTGATCGGAGCAGGTGTGTGGGCGAAACGAAGCTCCGAACAGCTGGTCGGAGCAATGGAACATGTGGCGACGCAAAGTGGGAAGATTTGATCGAATGGATGAAGACGAAGGATAACTACAATACCTAAATATCCAGAAAGACTCTTAGGCTTCAAGCGAAGGTGGACATCGAGGTGATGGCCTCGACCACGCTACGGTGGGTGGGGAAACTGCACGTGATGGAGGTCTCTGACCACATTGGTGAGATGCAGATTTAAGCCATCAAACTCCAATCCAAAGGCTCCTCCAAGCTATTGTCACTCGGCTAGAGGTGTTTAGGGGTGAAGGAAGAGGCGAGGCATGAGCTGCTACTAAGTGGAGGTAGAAGAAGATGTTAAATAGGATTCACGGGGGTCTGGAATGAACGAGCGAAAGCACGCAACCCTAGGAAGATCCACGCCTTCCTAGGGATCCATGAAGGTCACGGATCCTAGGAGGACGCTTGGGCGAAGAATCAGAGCCAGAAGTGGTCGGAGTCGAGCGGGAGAATTGGGAGGAAAGACTCCGATGAGAAGGTAGGCGACATGACCCGACCTGGAAGGAGGCATTGACTGGAGTCAACAAAGCCTCCTAGACCAATCAGAGAATAAGAATATACAAAATAATTGAAAATTCAATAAAAAATAGCAAATAGATTCAAAATAAAAAAGTGTATAAAATAAAAATGTCTATTATTTTTCAAACTATTTTTCTGTGACTTTTAATTATTTTTATGAAAAATAAATTAATGTATATACAATACATAGTATTATATACAAGTATAATATACCTATGTGTTATGTACAAGTATTTTTATTATTTTATTTTTACAAAAATACCTTTATTTTATATTTTATTTATTTATAATATATTCTTAGGAGTGTAAAATAATTTTTATTTTGTTTTTATAAATTATTAAAGTGTATAATAAATAGGGGAAGTAATTTATATACATGTATTTTATACAATGATGGAGGATTTTTTTATTTAATTATTCTGATTTTTATTTTATTTTATATTATTTCTAAGAATATGTACAAGGGTGTAAAAATAATACTTTTATATTATTTTATCAAAAATAAAATAATGAGTACAAGTATAGGTAGTGTACACAACACAATGAACCCTATCTCTCTCTACTTAATTTATTTTACGATCAAGTCAAGGCTTGACCTTCTTTTGGAGTTTGGGTCACTCTATAATTATTCTAAACACATCATTTCTTTTTATCTTCCTTTATTCCTTTCTTTTTACCAAAAATGCATGCTCAATATGCAATATTAACTCAGACAAGCAAATTGCTAAGTTATTGTATTACAAGTAATCACATGATGTTTTGCCAAGAAAAAGAGCTAAAATAAAAGAATAAAGAGTGAGAATCATGGATTCATCATTAATGCTTGAGAGATCATGGTGTATTTTTCTAATTATTAAAATTTGAATAATACATATTTTTGAGATAATACCATCCTTTCAACTAACAATCAAGTTTGTTGTTAATTGAATTGGATTGATAATTGATTTAATTTGATTAAATTAATTATATTCGATTAAAATACTCTATTATGAATATATGCGTATTTCCCTTAGAAGAATTAATTATATGAATGGAATTCATGATAATTGATTAGAACTTGAATATGAGGTGGAGGATCACATAAGTGACATCCATGGTCTCCCGTCAAGGCGAAGGGTTCCGTCACCAGGGATTGTATGTAGGAGACATCTGTCCAAAATGACAGCTCTTGCATACAAGCGTATATGGATCGGGCTCTTCTCTTCACGAAAGAGTAAGGTCATATGCATAGTGACCCCAATATCGGGACCTTATATTACTGGGGCGATAATGGATTATGCATAGCGAGTTCTAATCATGTTGATGATTGGTTCAATTGATGATGGTTCACCATCACCTTAGGGGTGGTGGGCCAAGTTAAAGACCTAATTGGGATTGTAAGTTGGACTTGCAAGGCAGACTATTTTCTCTCTTCTTTTTATCCGAGTTACAGGGTCTCATATTGTTGGGATGTGACAAAGATAAGAAAGGAAATCCCATATCTTGCTTGAGATATAATGATGAGTATATCCCTTACATTGAAAGTGATTAAGGGAATGAACTTTTAGTGTTGACAAGGCAAGACAAGTTTAATATAAAAACTCCTGATTGACAAGGGATTCATGATCAAGATATTGTACTTGCAGTTGGACACATAATGTGTGTGGTTGCAATATGCAAGTTTTTATCATAATAATGAGGAATGACAACTAAATAGACAATAGGACTACAACCCTAGGGTTTATGTGTCTCTATAGTCTTGATCTCTCCTCGAATTTACTTTGGAAGTAACATATCGATGATAATCGTAATTGTCAAATAATCCTTATAAAATTTAAGAAGATATTCTTGCATACATATGTGCTCTCGATATTTAATCATGAATGACATGGTTCATTGCATCATGCAGAATGGTGGCTCTATAGGAGATGATGTATTCAAAATGTTTGAGTATCTACCTGAACCAAAGTCTTCTAGAGTTTAGATGTATGTAGATACGATGAGTGTCATTATTCTATTATCTGTACTCAAGTCATTCATGAAGCTTTATAATATTCATATTATATGAATTGAATAAATGTTGAAATACTCTTATATTGAAATCTTTTGAGTTTAACATAAGAGAATTTTTTATCTTAAGCAATGGTTGTTTATAGCTGAAGGGAGTGCAATGGAAGCGTAGGTCGGACCCAAGCAAGAAGGAAAGTCAAGGAGTTGAATGCACTTCTATTATTTCCATATGATATCCAAAGAGTTGGATGAATGCTAATACTATAATAAGCTGATGCATTGATAGTATGACTATCAAGTCTATCTAGGATTCTTAGAGAAGGACTCGGATAGTGCATCGAAATAATTTACAATCCACATATAGTCATTGAAATTGACTTTCTTATTAGATAAGGTCAAAGTTTAATAATTTTATCTCAATCTTCTAATAACACTGGCAATTGGTTGCATATATTTTAGAAGACTAGAAATTTTTTGATCTTAAAGTTTAATAGTCATCCACATGGATATTGATGCAATTGTTGCAATAATCTCTATTGGATAGATAAACTTCATTTTTTCAATGGGAGAGCCCTTAGTGAAACGCCCCATCTCGGCGGGAGTGCATCTCAACACCCGTTCACATTATTACCCAACAACAGTTATAGAAAACCTGCATGATATACCATTCATACAAAGGAAGAAAGAAAAAAACTTCCATTGATAACTATATGTCTACAGAAGGATAACAATAAAACCTCAGAGTCTCTTTATTACATCATAATAGATGAAACAAAAGGGAAATAAAGCAACTACAACACTAAGCCTCAACCTCAACAATATCCTGCAGATGCACCACCGAAAATGCGAGCCTCTGTCTCCTGTTCTGCACTTCCTGTTGGATTTCCAAAGAATGTAACTTATGAGTCAACTGACCCAGTAAGGATAAGGTATATTATAAATCAAGAGATTATAGGTAGGTAATGCAAATGCAGTAACTGAATAAGTTAAGGAGATAACATTTTCAAAGCATATAGAAATATATCATTATTTATGTTTTAGGCCTTTAACACATATGCAATCAAAACCAATTCTTTGATACATCTTCAATCAAATTTTTATTTACTTATCCCGGACTCGTTCGTCAAAGGAGAAAGCCTACACTAGGAATGAAGTCTGCGACACTCCATTCATAGTGCAACCTAAAACCCGTGCGCAAACGTGATCCTTCAGCTAGTCTAGTTGGTAGTACTCTAACACCCGTGACAGGGAGCATATAGCCCGAATAGTCGTAACTCTGTCAACCGAGTCTGCTGGAGGAGTCTTGCTCTCTCTCCAAAACAAGTACCACAAAACGGATCCGTATGGTGCGATGCACGCGTGCATCCACCTCAATTCCACCAGAGTACCTACCACCACTCCACTCTGTGATGCCCCTCGAGTGGGGATGACTCATTGTCGGCTCAGCCGGATCACAAGGATGTGCACCCGCCTTGTAGTATTTTTCTTTCATTTTCCCAATTTGTATTATTATACCTTATATGGATGATATCTATCTTGAAATCAATAAACCCTCCATTAATCAATACACATTCTTTAATCTAAAGAAATTCCCTATCAGTGCATGACATTACCCGATGGATTGGTTCCACTGCATCCAAGATTCTTGTAAGGAAGACCGAAAGCACTCTCACTCAAGATTGTTGAAGTGGAAGCTATGGGGATAGCCCATGATTCTCACATGTGATCTTTAATACTTATAAAATCAAGACATTATTAACAATACGAGACATAAATCTGACCATAGGTAGATGACATTACTTATTTTATAAAGCACTGTCTCATCATAATTAGCTTAATGAATATATTCTTGATACATAACTAGGAAAAATAATTATTGGCATACCCCTTCACCATAGTTTTTATACGTAAGTGCATGCATCCTCATATGCAATACAATAGAACCATGCAGAAAATATATAGGATAGCCAGTTGTGATGTAAAAGACATACGATGTATATAACATATAAATTAATAGAAAGTTGAGAAGTTTTTATGCAGGTAAAAGTGGTCATGACTTAGGAGAAAGGCACATAGATTACAGTCACAGTCCGAGGAAAGGCCAAACCAAACCGATAGACGAGGATCTTAGAAATTAGCGGTTTATCCGCTCGGTCAAACTAATCATACTTTTCATGCTCCTAAGCTATTCATTTACCTAAAAAAATAAATCTTGAAGATCCCTATCAAGATCCAACTATGGGGACGTTATACAAGATTAATATTATTTCTCATAATCCCTCATACCATTATCCAATATTATTATTACTTCTCATAATCCTTCGTATCATAAGTTTGCTTGATCGGTAAGAAAAAACACAATGCACAACTAACTAACAAACATATTTCCTATATAATAAATCCCCCCCCCCTCTTTTTCCAGTGCCAAAAACGGATCATGACTTAGTCATGAGACATAACTAAACCGTGGTAACTTAATCAATACTAATAAGAATATGACATGGGGATTTCGTCAAGATACAATATGACTAAGGCTTCTTATTTAGAAGCAACCATCCGTTATTTTTGAAAATATATAAATTTTATTATTTATCTCCATAGCGATGGAATGACATGGAATTAATACGGATTGACATACTGAAATTAATTAGACGTTAGGTGTTCTCTCCTTAATGGAGCTCCAAATCTCATCCCGGGACAAAGGTTTCTGTCTACTCAACAAAAAAAAACGAATCATAAGGTACCAAATCTCTTTGTGTCCTCGGAGAACAATAGTCTAGAAACAGATGATATTATGGGTAATCATGACGTGAGATCTAAAGGAAAGAGAATTAAAGAGGAGGCACGCGATACCAACAGCAAAAGGTGATCCATGGGGTAGGATCAAAAACGGATATTCAACCCCAAACATTGGCAATCTCCAAATCGCAAGTTATGCGAAAAATGAAGGGGAGAGAGTCAAGATCCGTTACCTATACTCGTGCACGTAATTGATCCACGTGCTCGATTGCCCGATCACGAGTCCGATGAGAGGGTTGTCTTTCCCTTACGATGACCCTCCTTGTTTTCTTCTTATCGCGAAGCTACGTGGCTTCGAGAGCTTTTGATAATGGTGTTGGCACCGAAGAAAGGGATGGAATAGGGTTTGGGAAGAGGTGGGAATGAGGGGAGATGAAGGATGGGGGTCTTAATATAGGTTAGGACTAAAACCCTAGTTTTAGGATCCCAAAAATAGCCCTAACCCGTAATTAACTTATCTAATCCCGTAACCATTAATCCCCTCAATATCCATGACCCCTCTTCACTAAAACAGGCATATCTCCCACATCCGAACTCAGAATTACGCATTTTTGGACTCGTTGGAAAGATTGCGACGATACGCTTCTTTTGAGTATAATATTGAATAGATTTTAAGATTTCGGGAAAATCGAAAATTGCGGGGTGTTACACTTAGTCTTTGGGAATGTCTCTATGACCTAGATATTAGAATACACTCATAGTTTATTTCTAAATGTTGGAAATAAACATGAATTCTAGAATAGACCTATCATAAGAGTTATAATGGATATATTTTATATATTAATATAACATCTAGAGGACTCTGCTAAATTAGATAATTAATGAATACTGAAGGTAGATCATTTGATAATATTGTAAATTAAACCTTTAATTAAACCTGAAAATTAAATCTTTAAAGATCAAACTTTTCTAATACTAAAAATTAAACCTGCTAATACTGAAAATTAAACATTTAAAGATCAATAGGGGATTGAGATCATTTGATAATTATCTAGCATCAAATCTTGGACATAAGTCGATTGATGAGATCAATAGACAAGTAAGAGATAAAATTTAGAGTGTTTGAAATTTCAAATATTACATACTTGTGAATATTGTATTCAAAGTAGAAAATATCCAATGCACCCTTCTTTGGGAATGGTGTAAGATGCCAAGGTATTCAAGATCTCATACATATTAATGTATGTGGATCATCTATTTCAAAATAAATATTAATGATATGTGATATCAATTGATGATTATTTGTGATATGATATTTATTCTCTTCACCTTAAAGCCTTTGAAATGTTTAAAGATTTCACATTTTGGTTTAGAACCAAGTTTGAAGGAAGATGAAATGAATTTGTTCTAATCTAGGTATCATGTACCTATTAGATGAATTCAAGGAATACCTTATGGAGAAAGGAATATCATTCCTATCTCACTCCTCCTAATTCACCTTAGCTCAATGCAGTTGTAGGGAGATACAATTGATCATGTGTGACATGATTTTATCAATGATGAATATTAGCATAATTACCTCTTAGTTTCCAAGGTAAATATGTATTAGAGACTACAATAAATATCCTTAATAAGGTTCCATGCATGTAAGTTGGAATATAGCACCAGGGAGTGCTGCTTCATTAGGAAAATAAAGGACAGTATTGAATACATACTTTATGACCTTGAGATTCTTAAAAGATCTCATTTCTGAGAATGTGATTCTTAGAGGATGAGACTCTTGAGAATCAAGATGAAAATTAAGTGAAGGAACTCATTGAATCTTGAGAACATAAGGAGGCTCCTAAAATCAGAAACTAAAACGACAATTAAAGATGAAACACTAGTACCTCTTCAAATGAGTTTGAGGATGGATTCCATGTGTCAGTTAAGTCTGACAATGATCTGACTTCATGTGATGAAGTTTCTGAAGATCATGTCATGGAAAGATGGATGTTAGCAATAAAATTCTAAAGTAGACTTCATATGCAAATGTTGTATATGGACCCTCGAGGATGCACCTATATGGGTAAAACCCGCTAAGGAGTAAATGGTTCTTCAAGAGAAAGAGGGAACCTAATGTGAAGGTAGAGACCTTTAAAGCATGGCTCTTATCCACAAGATGCACACCAAAGAGAAGACATCGCATGCGGTTAGACTTGCTCGTAAGTAACCTTTCTTAAACCCATCATAATATTGCTAAATATAGTTACACAACTTGACTTTGACACCTTCAATATGGAAGTCAATATTGCATTCCTCTATGAATACCTCTTTGAGAATATTCACATGAAGTATCCCTAGGGCTTCATGGTTGAGGAAAGCAAGGAGTGCAAGCTTAAATAACTCCATCTATGAACTCAAATAAGCTTCTTGTGGTTGGAACATAAGACTTTATGAAATTATAAATGTTATGATTTCAGATAGAATCTTAATGAACCGTATGAAGCTTAGTGATAGTGCCATTGTGTTGATCGTGCTAAATGTAGATGATATCTTAATCAACTGGAATGATATAAGGATAATAATAAGTGTTTACATTGAATGGATATTCCATACCTTGAGATATGATCTCAAGGACACCTCTTAGATATTAGTCCTGAAGTTGTTCAGAAGCAAAGAGAAGAGGGCATTGGAACCGTCACATTAGTGGTACACCTTGGACATGTTCCATTTTTGAGAAAAATCTCAACAAAGACTTCCTTCCCTAAAGATATGGTACTAATCTATCTAAAGGGATATTAACTCAAAGAGTTGGAGATGTGAATACCAAAGCTACATGCCCAAGTGCATTAGCTATGGGAAGCTCTGTGTATGCAAGATGTGTACGAAAGCTAGATGTCTATCATGCAGTGGGAGTAGTAAAGTATTACTAATCCTACTACGGAGATAAAAAACTTGATTGCAGTAATAACAATATCTTCAAAAAGGATAAGATTTTCAAGATAGTGATCTATAAGTCTTATCATCAAGAACTGAAGACTTTATAGATGGAGATCTAAAATGTCTTAACTGCAGATACCTTAGGACACAGAGATCTCCGAGAATAAGGGAATTCTGATAAGGATAATAGAAATTACATGCTGGTTATAATGATTATTGATATGTAGTGTCAAGGACACTATAACTGACAAATTTGAGTATTGGTTGCATAAGATACAACATTCACATTGGATCAAGCACTATTACCGAGGGATATGCAAGTGTTGTAAAAGGACTTGACGTAGTCTCTTGGGAACAGAGTGACTGATCAGCTTATCTAGCTATATTAAATAGCCTATGATTGTTACATGAGTGTGGATTTAAAGATTAGCACATTAATGGCTCTTTGGGATAGTATGAGATTGTTGGACATGCGAGCCCGTGGCGAGCCATTATGCAATAAATGCTATTGCAAAATCATTCCCTGTTCTGAAACGAAGAATAACTAATTTTCATAATAGGTCCCTTAGTACAATTGGGGTTATGTACCATGACCATATTAATGATCATACAGTTGTTGATTCAATTGTTGAATCATAGAGGTCGGTGCTTGAATGAATATCTAAAGAGTTAGATTGTGGACTCGTCAAGCATCGTCAAATGATTGTTAAGAGAGGATCTCCAGCCTGAGAAGGAGATGGCAATTCTATCTCTAAAGGTTGATATCTTACCAACCTCTTGATGCATGTCCTTTGCATTGGAATAGAGATTTGGAGGTGTCAGATTAGTTACGTTAAAGAGTTGACTTAACAAGATCGAGATAACCAGATATCTATGTCGTATGATGCCACGATATAGACATGCATCCTCTGACAGGAGACAGATGTGTTACTATATGTATGAGTATGTACATTTGGCATACCAATATGTTGATGATCTAACCAAGGTCTGTACATTGCGCGCATTGGTGTGCATGTAAGGGCATATAAGTAATACGATCTCTCAAAGGGATCATACAGGTTCATTACTAAACCGGAAGACATGAGCTCACTCATGAGATATTGGAAAGAATCAAATTCCGTGCAGGGACATCTCGCTTTGGAAACTTGACTGAATTTGTAGGTTTGATGCATGATTCTGGAATGTATATGATCAACACCTAGGTATGATATATGCTTCTAAAAAGTATATGATCGATATCAACTCCCTATAGTCAAATGAGAAACTTATTGATAAAACCCTGAAGAAGATAGTCTGAATAAATCAAAAACATTAGGATTATTCTAGGTCTTCTAATATGCAGGATGTACATATATTAGGAATATATGAGGGTGATGTGATCATAAACGATTGTATAACCATGATGCTTCCATTCTGAGGGAGTGGTGAAATAGGTCTGGATTTTAGTAACTCTTTTCAATAGAGAAGTAATCTAATCATGGTCTAAATGTTGGACAATGATCTGAATGTGATTCAGATGCAATAAAAAGATTAGATTTACCGTCTTGATTTAATCAAGCATCTATGAGATGTCTGCAAGATCTGTATTTGAGATGTAATCTCAATATCCAAGTCACTATACGTGGAACAATACAATCGCCATGTCCTTATCTCCAAGTATCCGCGAAAAAAACGTATTATCCTTGAAAGAGTTCATGGATAATTTCATTGTTGATATTATATATTTGAGCATTGAGAAAATGGATAATTTAATGTGATTTAATTGTCATGAATACTATGAATTTGATTCATATTATAAGGAGAGTTATCTAAGATAATTAAATGTGATTTAATTATCAAATATGTGAATAATGTGAATGTGATTCATATTATTTAGACACCTGAGAACAGAGATCTAAGATGATTAAATGTGATTTAATTATCATGGATATGAATAATGTGGATATCACTATCCATATTAATCAGATTTATTATAATTGTAATTTATTATATATATAAGAGAGAGCCTATTTATAATTTATATTTGTTGATTAATTATTGATGTGAATTGGATTCACATTGGATAATTAATTGACAATATAATTTACATTTTATTTTGGGTTGTGAATGTGATTCACAAATTTCCAATGGCATGATTGCAATATTCACAAGATAATTGTGAATAATTTTGTTGAGATAATGTTGGAATGAGATAATGTAATCTCATTGGAAAAAGATTTTCCATCCACCAAAGGTGGTGGACGGTCACCAAGTCCCAATGGGATTGGGTGGTCGCTCCCCTTGATTAATGGATGATTATCTTTTTTCCAATTATCTCCAAGATAACTGATTTGGTTTGAATTAATTTATATTAATTACTCAATATATATAATTTAATCAAATTAATTGTTGTTGTGTTTTTATAACAAAATCATGGTCATTAAAAGAAACACAAATCAATCTCATCCGTTGATTTTGAGTTGTTCATGAATTGAGATCCATGGATCCCAAAATACTATATAATAAGAGGCACCCCTTGTGTGCCTCACTTAATCCGGAGAGTACATGTGTCCAATGAGGGAGTTTCTCTTCCCAAATCAATTAATCTGTTACGTCTAATTTTAATGTCAACTGGAGTAAACAGTCCTCATTTTATTTAAGTGATCATTTTTTGTATTTTTTATGCAAATATAACGAATTTTCTAATTCATTTTTATTTCCAACGATGAATTAAACATGGGAAGGAATTTAGAAAAGACGATGCGCGGCAATCTATGAATGCATGTAGAATAAGAAATGCATACCTAACTCCAACAGTCTACATGCAATATGATCGATACATAAAAGCAAACTAATTAATATGTGCATGCAATCGATGAAATCCACCTCATGAAGCACTTTTTTGTAAATATAAGTAATTTACACCAGTAATCTAATCCAATATAAGTAATTTATAGAACATATAGATAATATAAAATCTTATATTTTAATATAAATAAAAATAAAGAAAGTAAAATATTTTTGTGTTTCTATACTTTTCACTATTTTTTGTAAATTTTATGGAATTTTAAAGTAATAAAACGTACAAAATAGTTGATAGACTAAATATGTATGCGTGTTTAGGATTTAATAAATATTTATAAATCGAAAATTATCCTAGAACTTTTTAAATATATACTATATAATAAATAAAATTCATAAATAAACAGAATTATTTTTGAATTTTTATATTATTTTTTCTAGTTTTATAAGGTTTTTAGGGTTTTGTGACCTTTAAGTTGTATATTCATTATTTTAGTGATTTTTGGATATGTGTTGAAGTAAAATAAAACATAGATAATATATTTTTTAGGGAATTTTTGGAGTTATATTTTAATTTTTTATAGACTTCTAATATCTAAATGGGGAATATATGCATGTCTTGTATTTTTAAAAATATTTAAAGTAGGTTTGAATGCCGAACAAAATTTATGCATGAAAAAACATGGTTCCAAGCATCTAATTTTCCTACAACTTTTTGCATCAAGAAAATATTTAATACAAGTAATATACGCAAAATTAAAATACACAATAGTAGGACCTATTTGCAATTAAATTAAACCAAACATGCAATTTTTAACAGGTCTAGAGAGTTTAGGACTAAATGGGCAAAAATCCCAAAGTTTTCTTATGTGGGGAACCACATGAGTTGACCTAGACAAGATCTACTTTTAAATACAATAAATCACAAGGTCCCAATAGATAATAAACCTAAATTTTTCACACTACACTTAATATTTACAATATCAAAATTTAAATACAAAACATGGGAGGGGCTCTGCGCTCTTTACTCAAGAAGTGTGTGCGGGGGTCGTGGCATGGATCTGACAGCTTTGGTGCTCCCAATTATCCATGTGGAGGGTTGAGACTGAGTACTACTTCACTTGATAATGCTCCATATTAGATCTGGAGCTCCTCCTTCGTCGTACGAATCTAAGATGCTCACGAAGATCAGGGAAGAATAGCTTCCCTATTGATCTTCAAATGTTGATTCCTCCCTCCTCCGACTGCCTGAGATGAGGCCTATGAGCCTAACACTTTCATGGCAGACCTTCACAGCTGTAGATGAGCTTCATAGGGTCCATGCCTCATCAGAGAAGGAAATTAAATGCAGGGCTACACTTAAAACTAAAATGCAGAATTAAAAACCTAAGTGTAACAGCTCAAACCTGACCGGGAACCAAGGATAAGAACCTTCGCTTGAAGCTACTCCAATGAAGTGGAACCAACTCCTTCGCCCTTCTCCTTGCTCCAAATCAGAGGTTCAAGCTTTCTAACATGAAGGGGAATGCTCCTTTATTGACTTTTGGGGATACAGGTGGCTGAAGAGGATCAAAATTGGGAAGGAAGTGTTGGAGTGGATTTTATATAAGATGCGAAGAGCTGACTTCTATTGAGGATGGCGTGCAGTACAATGGAGTTTGGTAGAGGCTATGGGTGTAGCAAGATGGAGGAAAGTGTGATGCGCAAGATGATGAAGGGCTCGAGGTGAAAAGAGCTGAGCAGGAGGTGTGAAAATCGGTAAAGAGAGGAGGTCATTAGTTCTAACAGAAAGAGGCTAGGGGTCATGCGAAGGAGGTGTTGACCAGGCCGGTCAACACTCCTTAGAGCCCGATTGGGTCATGTAAGCCATGTCATGACAAAACAGAAAATTAAATAGAAAGAATATAAAAAATAAAATAGTAAATGGTTCTATTTAGAAAATCCTAAAACATGGAAAATGTTTACTTATTTTGTTTAATAGGTGTTAATATTTACATGTAAATATACAGGTATGTATACCTATATTATATGTATTTATATTTTTATTCTATATTTTTTACATAATATTATATTTGTATATTTTATTTATTTACATCATTATTTAATACATATTTACAATTTTTATAGTATTTTATAATTTTGTTTGTAAGTATAAATAAATAGGTGTATATACATTCTAGGTATATTATACCTATGTATTAAACTTTATTATTTATTTTGGATGTATTTTAAATGTTTTTATTCATGTTTATAGTTTTAATATGTATTATATAATATATATATAATTATTTATAAATAGAAGGAGAGTCGAAATATAAATAATAAAATAATTGAATATATGTACAAATGCCTACGTACAATAGTACCCTAAAAAGTTATCTTCTGTACCTTAGCTGTATTTTCAAAAACATTTTTAGTGATATAAAATTTAATTTTAAATATAATAGAGGTGAGTTTTATTCAATTTGAATTTATATGGAGTGGATAATGATCAATGAAGTTTTGTTTTTGGCTTTTTCATCTGTGTGTACCAACTGCACTCTGCATGATTTTTTGGCAAATATTTTTCTAATTTTCTATATAATAATATGTACAAATTTTGTGTTGAACACTTTATGGTTTGGGGTGTGTAGAATAATGAATAAAATAATGTAATATTGGTTTTTTACACAATATAGAATTGGGATTTCTTGTGTTTATTTTTGTATAGTATTTTGCATTTATCTCCCCCAACTTTATTCATGATTGTCCTAGTCAATATTTGACTTGGTTTCGAAGTTCAGGGTTAGTCAGTATCTTTGATACTTTATTTATTTTTCTTTTCTTTATTCTTTAATTTTTGATTCAAAATATGGGTATTTACATGCTAATTATAGATCAATTTTAGATGTTAATTCATACAAGTTAATAGTATTTACATGTACTTTATGATGGATTTGAAGCCAAATGGAAGAATAAAGGTGAATGAATGTTCATCACTTAGAAACTCAAAGTCAAAGTATGAACACTGTCATATGAAATTCAAAAAATTAAGTCTAGGACATGTTCTAAAATCCTACTTCTCAACGAAGTTCCTCTGAAAATTAAGTGGAATAAGATCAAGGTCAAGTCAACTCCCGATTGCTGCTCACGGCTCGATTCAAAACCATGTGGCCCTTCCACTAGTTCATGTGCATGATATGATGAATGAATGCATATGCATGAAATATAAAGTTTTTCTAATGAATTTTCAAAAAAAATTATTTTGTATTTTTGTATTTTTTTGTTTTTTATGTGTTTTCTAATTTACAAGGGTTTCACATATTGTACAAATTAGGGTTTAGGGTTTAGTGTTTTAAGATTTAGGGTTTAGGGTTTAGTGCTAAAGATCTGTGAGTTCTGAAATTTCGATCCTACTGCTATCATAAATTGATAGGGCAATATAGGGTCCCATCCATTTTGAATTCAATTGCTTTGGAATATTTTTAACTTGGCATTGAACAATCATACCTTATGCTCAGGGGCAAAAACCTTCTTCCTGGTCTGTTTATCATGCAATCTCTTCACTTTATCTTTGTAGACCATGCTATTATCATAGGCTCGATTTCTAATCTCCACTAGCTCATTCAAGTCCATCTCTTTATGTTTCTGACCCAAGTGATTATTCTAATTCATTTTCTTAATCAACCATTTTAATTTATTCACTAACTCTGTAGGGAAATGGCATGGCTTCTCAAAATCCATCTTGAATGAGGAAGTACCTAATCTAGTTTCTAAGTTTCTGGTAAACCTATAGAACTCGGTCCAAGAGTTGGGACCAGTTCTGTGGATCCCCTCATATCTGAGTGCCCGTTTACACCGCATTTGCATTATTTCATTTACATGACATCGCACTAAGTGAAATTTTGGGAAACATTCTTCGCGTTGAAGCTACACATGACATCTGCATTCAAGTAAAATTATATCACCACAAAACAACAAACATACAAGAGCCACCAACTTTTTTTCATTAATTTCATATATAAATTTACAACATGAACATGAAGTTGATGGTACATTCACATATACCAACATTAGACTGAAGAGGAAATAACAACGATAATATAACAGTACACAAGCTGCAACAAAAGAAGTTAAACCAAAAGAGATCGTACCGTCTAGTATATACACGATTTTTTGAAGTCATCAACAGTTATTGAGAAGCCGACTCCTTGCCTGTCGAAACATTTTAGGAAGAAGAGGTATCAGTGAGCGCTGGTACACCCATGATTCATATTATAAAATAAGCAGGCATTTAATATAGATACAAAAGAAACAAGTAGAAATGCATAACAATCAAAAGTTGCAACTACTTGTTTCGGAAAGAGGTTTTCATGCTACAGTAATATATGCTTAAAGTTTTCCCATTTCCACCTGTATTTCACATTATTACGTAGTAGTTAATGACATATGCAAAATTTCCACAATTGCCTTATAGCCTTATATATTTTTCGGTAATAGATGGTGACTCATATGTGTATATATACACATATAGTTAATAATCTCGTGTTATATAGAAAACTAAAATATGAAGTTTTATAATGGGGATGATTTAGGTTTTTAACTTATTCTTAATTCTATTCTTAATTCTATTTAAATTCTTAAGCTTAGTGGATAGTCTGTGATCTTGGTCTTTGTATAATCTCACACTATGACTCTAAGATGTAAATAATGCCTTAGGGTTGGGGTCCCTTCGTAGGCATGCAAAGTTGTAAAATACATCCTAACTAAGTTCCCAACATGTCCACTAGCTTATGGAGATTTCGAAACCAATTTTAGTCACTTTCTACCAACTCAACTTTGATTGTAACTCCTTCAACCCTCAACTGTAACTGCCTCAGATATAACTCTAGATGACTTAGATGTAGATATGGATGATTTGGATGTAGAATCGCCAATTCTACTGGCGAATGTAAACAAAATTCAAGCGGTGAGGTAGCCTACAAAAGAGCTCTTCCATCTTGCCCTCTAATTGGAAGTGCGGTCCAATAGAGGGAAAGGTCTACTCCAAAACTATGCCCCAGAGACGGATGAGAGAGACTCTCCGGAAAAGTCACTCTAGAAACTGGTCGTCTAGTATGAGCAAATGAGCTCGTACAAAAAACTAAAATTGAGGATCCCCCACCTGGATGTCCTAAAATAGAGGGTCAACGGAACTGGTCAAAAGTAGGGGTCCCAAAGAGGCGTAAAAACACTGCGAGCTTGCGTAAAAATCGTGAAAGAGAATGGGATCCTAAACCCGCATACTTGGCGACCGCTGCCCTAACTGAGCTTTCTATTCTCCTGACCAGCTGAGGGTCACCGCACCCTCGCACAGTCAAGTGTAAAAGTCACCAAGACCGGCACAATAATTATCAATTTATATTGATTATTCAACATCTTTACTTTCCCGGTCACTTAACTCTTTCTCAATCTTTGACTTTACAGATCTATGTCTTTTTATCGACGATCTATTTGTTATTATTGGACAATCCCATAGATATACCAATCAACATATCTATACCTTTATAAACATATATAGTCAGTAAACTTAGATATATAGATCGAGCTGATCGATATTCATTGTTAAAGATCTCAGCAACATAGAATTTCAAAGTGATATTAATTGGACCCTGAAAATCTTAGAATTACTAAGAATTCTATGAATGTCCTAAGTAGAATTATAAAAAATTGTAATCAAATAGGTCATTATTATTTTCATGATGTAACACAAAAATTTAGAGAGAGGACATAAGTCACTAATTGGTGGTGTTGTTCATAGTTATAAGTCTTGGACCGAATAGCACACTGAGATATTGCACACTATCCTACTTCAAAGGTGAGAGTGACTCATCATGTAAATGGCTTCGGCTAACTGGATGAAAGTTCCAGTAATTTGTATTCTATATTTTTGACCAATCAATTTTTTTAATGCTCTAAATTCACTAAATCGCCTGTTGATCCTAACTGTTGCATTTTTCAGAGAATATGAAACTATTATGAAAACTAACTTCTTCAAGTCGGCAAAACAAATACTAGATTAGTTCTTTTGCCAATAAAATAATTATCAAAAAAAATTGATCCAGGCTGCAAGTCCTCAATTTGTTGTCATTATTATTTATAATGGTTCATCAAGACAGGTTTGGTACCATTACTCTATTCTACCCATTCCTACTCCTTTAATAATAGTTCACACCATATTAATAAAATGGGTATTCATACGTAAACACACCTTAGTACATATATTCTTGTTTTATCTTATAAGACAATTCTTTTTTTTCCAAAGCAACTACTGAATGAGTTACTAATTTACTGATTTCCAGTTTAATGATCAGATCAAAAGTTTCAATAGAAAAGTGTCTAATTCTATATACATCATATAAGACGACCATGATTTAGACAACAAACAAGCAATTCAACATGTTCCACCTCAGTATATCATAACTATGCAACAACACATTTTAGAATGATCTAACATTCAAGAAATAAATGGATCAAAAGCTAGTTGCATTCACCTTAACGGATATGTTAAATAGTACATATGCACAAAAAGTGCTGGTATACAAATTTTGGCATGCACCTTTTCCTACAAGTCAATACAAGCATGCTCCACCTTTCCACTAATCTTGCATGTGCAAATCATTTCTTCCTTAATCAAAGCTAATAAGATAAGGATATATGACTATGCTGCCAGGATTAGCATAACAGAATGGTCTAGAAATTTAAGATTTCATGCTTTTAAATTTCTCCATGCCACCTTTCCTAAAATAAAAAAATATCTCCAGATTGCATTATATAATATTTGGATGTATCTAAAATTGCATGCGTATTCCATGCACTCTGAAGATGGAATTTTTAAGAGGGAGAAAATCATGAAATGCGGTAAAAAGGGGGAAAATGCACAAAACATGTGTGGCAGTAAAAGAAGGAAAGGAATTGTACCTTAATTGGGTTCCTTTCAACATGCATTGGCTTAGCAATAACAACAAGGAAGGTTGAAGGACTTTAGAAATATGGTAGGGGAGTAGTAGCAGCAGCTATTATGGCTGTCGGACAGCAGCTTGGGGGAAGATTTAGCTCCCACTAGGATGCAAACGGATTAGGATATATCCGTATCAGATCCGTCATCATATCCATTTTACATAGATTTTGACACTCGTATCCTTATGCATTTTAAAATGGATACGGATATGGATATCGTTTTGATATCCGCAAACATCTGTATTCGTATCTGTATATCCGTTTTCATATATAAATATAGTCATAGATTTATTTTTAACCATATATAATATAATTATCTACCTCCTTTTACCATATTTATATAATTTTTATGATTTAAATACATTTAGTAAATTAATATCATGTATTTTCCATCCAATTCTTATATATTTAAGTTGATTCTATAGAGTATTTCTAACATTACTTGTGTGCGATCAATATCCGTTTTACATCCGTATCCATTTTTTAAGGATATGATAAAATAGTTTTAATATCTGTCAATATCTATATCCGCATCCGTATTCGTATTAAAAAACGGATAAAGATATGGTAATACCTATATCCGTATTTAACTGTTTGCAACCCTAGCTCCCACGGCCGGAATAATTGGGAGTAAAAGAGATGGAGGAAAAAGGGGAAGAGTTGGAGGATTTATCACGGCTGAAATGGGATATATAGGAGAGGAAATGAGGAGGAATTGAGATGAGGAAGGTTCTCTTGTATATTACTTTTTTTTACAACATTAATGACATCATTATCACGATGTCAATTGGTTGGTGATTATCATAGTGACATCATTATTATAATAATTGTTTTTTAAACGGAGTCTCTGCTACTGTACATAGGAAAATGATTTTTTTTATTTTTTTACCAAAAACTTACTTTATTTATCATACTTAAAGTAGACCGTAACCGTGTCTCGAACATCGGATTTCGATGTAAAATATCTCGATTTGATCGTATCTGAACGACAATCAAAATGAGTATAATATTTATATACTTCTGATCGGGTTTGGATACCCGAAATGTTCGAGATACAGTTTTATTTCATGGTTAAATTTTGCGATATTAAAATACCAAACGATCTCCAATTGACGAACGGTCAATTCCGTTGGTATTGTTTCATCGAATCGGGTCTAATGATGGTCTTGGTTCATTTTACGATTTTTGAATTTGCGTCACGACTTTTTCAGGAACGTATTACGATGCGATCGATTTTTAATCTATTTCGTCCGAATGACTTTTGATTCAAGATCAATTGATCGATTTAGGTTGTTTGGCATTGACCAATAACATTATTAGGTTAACTGAACCCTGATCGGATTAGGTTCCGGTTCATGCGGATTCGGATGTTACAAGTTCTTTATGTCAGGACAGATGAGCTACTACAGAATGCTCTTTAATTCCATGTCTAACACCCCTATCATGCTATTGGATTGTGGGTGGTATAGATTAGTGGTACAGTGTTCGATGTTGTAGCTTTTTACCTCCATCAGATATCAAGACTTTAGGGCCCATAAACCTAAAATTGATGTTCTCAGTCACAAATTTATAAATAGTTTTGTTGTCTGCGGCTCGGGTAGGGATATCCATCCACTTGGACAAGTAATCCATCACGAGAGGGATATTCTCAAAACCTTGTCTTCTAGGGAATTAGCCCATGAAATCAATGCCTCATCACAAATGATGGCTAGGTGCATTGTAATTTCATCCTCGAACTGATGGTTCCTCCCAATCTTTAGTAGACCGTGCACGAATTCATGAAGGAATAGGCATCGTGAAATAGAATTAGCCAACAGAAGCCACATTGTAATACCTTCCATGCGATCATCATCCTGGAGTAGTGTCCCCCTACCATCATAATATGGCAATGAGCGAGGACACTCTTGTATTCCTCTTGAGTAATACATCTCCTCCACACACAATCTAATCCTTTGAAGAAAAAGAATGCAACTCTTGGACCAATCATGGGGAACGCCTAGAAACCAAGTATTTCACCATATTGGAGTACCATGGGAGGGAGTCAACAATAAAATTAACTCGTCAAGGAAGGAGTCACGAATTGATGTAGGGATAGAAGATTCTACTTGCTCGAGATGTAATAGGTGATAGCCATTACATTCTTCACTCCTAATGTCCAAATCAAACTCCTGAAGTAAAATAATCCATCTGAGAAGATATGTCTTCCCGTATTTCTTTTCCATGAGGTACTTGAGTGTCCAGTGATCTATGAAAACTGTCACTTTTGATCCAATGAGGTGTGATCTGAACTTGTCCAAGGCAAATACCATAGCAAGCACCCCCTTCTCGGTAAATGTGTAATTACGCTGAGCAAGTTTCAACCTTGCCTGCATGGTGGATAGTGAATGGGACACCTCCCCTTCTTTGTCCCAACACGACCCCTATAGCAAAATCAGAAGCATCTGTCTTGACCTCAAAGGGAAGAGACCAATATGGGGCTTGCGGGATTGGAGCATCCATAATTATCTATTTCAGCAGCTCGAAGGCCCCAAGACACTTGTGATTCACAACAAACTCCGTGTCTTTGACTAGGAGCTCGGTCAAAAAACGGACAATCTTTGAGAAGTCTTTAATAAATCTTCAATAACATCCGACATTACCGAGGAATGATCATGGCTATTTCATATTGGTTGGAGTTTTCTGATTACGTCGACCTTGACAGGGTCAGCCTTCATTTTCTTCGTGGAGATAACGTGCTCCAACACAATACACTCTTGCACAATGAATTGACTCTTTTACCATGAGAGTGACATATTTACCTTGCAACACATATGTAGGACTCGACCGATATACTTTAGACACAAATCAAAAGAATCTCTATAGATCGAGAAGTCATCCATAAAGACTTCGAGGTACTCACCCATCATCTCAACAAAGAACGCGATCTTAGACCTCTGGAATGTTCCCAGAGCATTGCATAGCCTAAAGAGCATGTGCTTGAATGTGTACGTTTCAAAAGGGCATATGAAGGTGGTTTTTTCTTGGTCATAGGGGGATATAACTACCTGATTATTATATCTCTGAAAATAAAACAAGCATCCCTTTGTTTTGTCTTTTGATTTGGTAGGACTTTATAGCAATGGGAATCAAGTGCGTGCGAGGGTGTGCGTGCGTGCGTGTGTGTGTGTGTGTGTGTGTGCACGCGTGTGTGCGTGTGTGCGCGTGTGCGCGTGTGCGCGTGCGCGCGCGCGTGCGTGCGTGCGTGCGTGCGTGTGTGCGTGTGTGTGTATCCAAACTTTAATACAATATAAGTTTGTTGACATATCCAAACTTATAGAGAACACGTGGACTATAAACTAATCATTGACCTTCCTTAACCTTATATTCGAACAAAGCATTGGGCACTACAATTGCAGTTACTTAATTTCCTTAGTAGATATTGAAATGATGTCTCGCATACACAAAGTAAGTTGATCTGCGGTGTAAAATGCAGTTGTTCAAAATGCAATCAAGAGTAAAAGAGTGTTATAGCTTGTTCAAGTTGATCTAATTAGACAACTAAATTTGACCGCAGCCCAAAACTAGTGGAACATCAGTAATTAAGTCTAAAGTAGACCTAAAGAACTGCAATACTCAAGCATAATGAAGTCCGATGAAATTAAGTGGATTAGATCTTTTCAGTCCAAGTCTAACACTTTAAAAACTAGATTTCAGATCCAAAAAAATAAAAAAAAATTAGGAGGAAAAGCATGTTTTTGTACTTTTTTGGAAAAAGTTTTGTTGATATTTTTTAATAGAAAGTTTTTTGGGAACCTTTTACGCAAAATTTTATGTGATATTAGCTATATCCAAATGTTATTAGTTTTTTGTAAACATGTAGAAATATGTAGAGATTTTTATTTTTTAAAAAAAGAATTTCATTCAATTTTTGAAAAGAGATTTTTACATCCATAACCATCTATACTTTCATAATTACACATCATTCTCCATAATTCAGAATCGCATGTAGAACCCTAAATAGTTGTTAACCATTACATGGAGTTAACATTGACAGAATACATCTATACTTCCATAGTTTGTGTTAATTTCCATCCACTTTCTTTGTCAACAATGACTAAAAATGTTATCTATTTACGAATTTACCCCTTTGAGTTCATGATATTTATGAAGGTGCACATTCTTTCTTCCTCTTTCCTCTACCTTTCTTCCATATTCCTCAAGTCCTCTGCCTCGCATCTTCACCCTTGCCACTGCATCGACTGTGTGATCGATGAAGCTATATAGAGGCATCACCCTCCCACCCCGTATTTCTCATCCAACATCGACACCTCCCTCATTACCTTCTCCCTTGATTCCACTAATGAAAACTGAGAAGCATTTGACGATGCATATTAAGGTTGATATACGTCATTGCATGGTTCTGTCGTTGATCAACTCTAATATACATTGTACGGTGGTACCCTTGAAGGAGTTTTCCTTACATTGTGTGGTTGGTTCATTGACATGTTTTAATCAACATCAAATATATGACAGAGGATGTGCAGAGTTCTAATATTGGTTTAAGGAAATCTGAGGTTGATGTGCATTTTCCCATTTATATGAAGAAGCTTGAGTTTGACCCATACTATAGGATGGGTATGGAGAATGTTGAGACTTATAGGCATTGTATAGTTGGCATGGGGAAGTAAGAAATTTTCAGGAATTGTATAGTTGGCATGAAGAAGTAAAAGGATTTTTGCATTGCATGATGTGTATGCATAAGTTGGAGAAAGTTCAAGGCAGACTCGCATTGTACTTTTTATTCGAGAAAGTTTGAGACTGATCTGCATCTTCTATGATCTCTATTGCCCTTTCTATACCAAATACCTTTACAAAACTCATATTTCTCTTTAACTTATCCCAACCACCATCCTCCTCCTCCATGAGTACATCATCCACCATATGATACAAAACCCCCACAACCTTTTCGTATTTGTAGCACCTCAAACATAGTACCCCATCGAGTAAGCACAAAGTGGAGTAGCGGTTTATAAGTAGTATGTGCTACTAATAGTCAACTTGGTCTTAAGCATTTTGGGTTGTGGTCAAAGGCTCCAGTTGATCCCAAGCCCAATAAGTTGTCTGAGGAAGTAATATTAGGTAACTGATCGAGTCCGAAGTCTGGGATGTTATAGATGGCATCACTATAGATTCTCTCTAGTAGTGGAAACGATTACCCTAGAGGTGGAGCAACCCCTACCATAGAGTTAGGAGGAAAGGGCTACCAAGAGGTGCAACCAACACTGTTATGAGGAATATGTAATGGGTCATTGCGCAACGAGGAAGCTGCGAATATAAGTGGGGATAATTGTAGCACCCCAGACATTGTACCACATCTAGTAATCACAAAGTGTGGTGGTATCTTATACGTAGTAGGATCTGCTACTAGATAACATGGGCTTAAGTATTTTGAGATGTGGTCATGGGATCCAGTTGGGCCCAAGCCCAACGTGTTGGATGGGTTAGTAATCCCTAATAACGAATTGGGTCTAAGCCGTGGGATGTTGCAATATCTATGTAGACCTCCCACAACATTGTATGGGTATAGATGGAGCAAGGTCGAGGTACTACTTGGTGGCCATGCCATTTAAGCTGTTAAAGTGGGCGATCTACCCACAATAAAGGCTAAGATATTGGAGAGTTTGCTTCATCAACCGAGCTGATTTGGTGATAAAATTATGAGACAATGATATCGAGTAGTTGGCGCAGAGTATGTGTTGGAGGAGAGAGGGATAAGGTGACAATAAAGGTCAGGGGAGGAGAAGATGCAATGAAGATGTATGCATCCCTAAATTGTTGGAACCCTAGAAATGACATTTCCTCTCTGTCATCACACCTAATCATGTGTATACACACACATACACACATATATAGAGAGAGAGAGAAGGGGGGTTGACCTGAAGAGGTGGTTAGTAGTTGAATAAACTAACAGAAGCGGTCTACATGTAAATGAATGTTGCAATTTAGGTTATGTAATTCAGAATTATGGGTGGTATAGCATGTAATTTTGAAAGAACATAGGGTTATGAATTTAAAAGTCTCTTTTAAAAATATGTAATGCATGAAATTCATTGCACCCCCATCGTTTGCAGAAGTCATGCCCTCATGATTACATAGTGACAAAATAGAGAGTAGATGACATAGGAATGTAAGAGGGTGTATGATGAAAGTATTAGAGATGCGTCTTTTCGTTTTCCAAGTTTCTACCTTTTTGTATTTTGACGGGGTGCATCATTTTTTTGTTTATGTTTTTACAAGGTTCCCTCCATGCTTAGCTTAAAATAAACTGAGAGAGAGAGAGATGCAAGCGAAGGAAAAGACCTGGATGATAATTGTGGGAGTCTTCCCTCAATGTGCCCATTTTAGTGCCCTCAACTAAGCTCCATAAATGCGAGTAATAAGTGTTACAAGATTGTGCGGCATCTTATGTTCAGAAAAGCTACAATGTGATGTGTATCTTAGTTTAAGGAAGAAGGTGGTAACAGTTGGATGAGGCATATAGTGAAGGACAATATTAGAATGATAAAGGAGAAAGCTGACTAAATGAAGATGTGAAGAGTTATACAGAGTCAACTTTTTGAGAGTAGCATCCTGATCGATAAGTGAGAGAGCGATGAGGGAGTATGATGTGGGTTACAAAGTGATTTTTATGATGTCGTTGCTCACACACAAAAATCATAGAATTTCATATACAATTTATTGATGAATCCGTGATTCATAATCTCAATATCTCGATCTTAGCAAAATCCTTGAGTAAAATCTCAAATAAATGCCCATAAAATCAATAAACTAATAAAATAACTCTTTTAAATAAAAGACACTAATTACTGTATATTAGATTATACAAAATAATTAACAATAAAAAGCCGCAACAATAAAGGTGTCACGACCCTCCCTGCTAGCCGAGAAAAGCGTGACAAGTATCATCATATCATTCTTTATCATAATTAAAATATCCATAAAAAATTTTCGGCAGCAATTCCTCTATAATTTGGAGTTCTCCCAAAAATGTCAACCTGCACATATATTACTTAAATCCAGTAATATCATCACAGAAATCCAACCATATCCACATCAACCATTTTCAAACTCAAAACTCCAACACCAAATATTCAGTGTTTCACAAAGTCACTTGTTTCCATATACAACGCTAATAATTACATATATCAAAAGATTCATCCTTCACGTCTACAAAAATTTCCCATTTCAGTCTTATCGTTCATAACATTTACCTGAATGATTCCAAAAATGCAACTTCAAAAGTCAAAATGCTAGATTGACTGCAACTTCTAGCTAAGTCAGTGACAAATCCAGATATCTTAAGCTTCCTGTTCCGCTAAATCTGTAAGTATATAAACAATAGAGTGGTGAGTCTAAACCCGAATAAAGAGTTCAAACTCAGTGAATGGTCCAAACTTTAAAACAAAATATCTTATTTCAACATACATAAAAGAACCAATTATCAACTTAAAACGAAATATCGCAGGGTTAATATAGCAACAACATAACCATAGATTTAATGAAATTGTACCATAACAAATAATAACCTGCTTGCATAATAGAAACAAATATAAACCCAAGCATTTGAAAAGAACAAATTGATTTCCACTTCACATAAACATAAATATGCACCACTATCACCATCTAATCTTACTTAGTCAATGAACCATACTGCCAGGGAGGTTTTATCCAACCCATAGCCTTACATATGCCTAGGAGAGCGAACTCCACCTAGGACATTATCTTACTGTCATACGCGTAGACGACCCCAAAGGTCAAAAACATCCCGCATACGGCCCAAAACCTATATGTATACGGAATGCGGGCCCAAAGCCCTCTTACTTGTTCATGACTGTTCTTTTAGGTAGATCTAGGGTGCACATTCCAACATACCTATCATACTTTTCATATATGCCACTTGAAAACCATAAATCAAATAATCTTGCAAATAGACATAAAAATTTTGCATAATATGACAAATGCTAACTTTGCAATACTAATAGTAGCATCATAAATCATGAAACAGAACATAACATAAAACATATTTCAAACTTGACAATGTAAATAGAAGTTTGTAACCACTCACCTGAACTTGATATAGCTAAACGTCAAGTTTACCTTCCCAATAGTGAGCTCATATATCCTATATATTTAAATAAAGTGTGAGCACGAGACTTAACTAACCTATGCTATTTTAGATGCTTTTATATATATAGAGCCTTGCATGCTGATAATGTCGGTTGACTAATTATGTAGCTATCCACATATGATCGTATTCATTGGCCTTTAAATTTGTTTACAGGAAAGAAATGGAAAGAAATCAAAGTTCTTGATGCGCCCCAATAGGAAGGATGTATGGTAATTATGTTCTACCCATACCGACTACAAGACTAAACTAAATACACATAATAATTAATTTAAAACAAAATAACCGTACTAATCCTTTCATAACTAATCTCTTTCCATTTCCTATTATATATCAACGAATTTAGGTTATATGATTGTTGAAGAGTAGAGCTGCACACCTTCACCTGGAGGTTATTGTTCTCTTTCTCCTTATCTTAGTTTGCATAGTATTGCCGATGTAAAGAATTTTAGATACGAAACAATATTGGATAAAAATTTCGTTCTTATTTCACAGATGATAAAAGAGGGCTATGTGATAACTGTAATTATATTGAATGATCTTACCCTTTAGACCATCTACCCTTCTTCGTTGAACTAAAATTTTATGGTTTATATATAGTTTTGTTCTTAGAAATATAAACTAACAAACTATATCGATATCACTATTATCTAGAACCATTCTCCAGTAACAACCGTTAATCTAAACCCATTGGATATTAACTTCCAACGAAATTCTCATGCTTGGACAAGAAACGGTGAGAAATTAAAGGACGAACCTAAATCTCCAATTCTGATCTCCCCTCCTACAGTTGGCACTTAGATCCTTCTTTCCCTCTTCCTGATCTCCTTTCCTTATTTAAAGAGAAGGAACCGCCCATCTTACCCAGGAGAGCCATGCGAAAACTAAATACTATTTACCTTACACGTGTGTCACAATTTCTTGCCACGTTGCCCTTTTTTAAGTTATCGAATATTTGGAGTGTAGACACACGAGTATCTATTTATTATAATGCTATGTTTCATCGTCCCATAACAATGTTTCCCTTATCTTAAACTCGTGCACATACACATGTAATAATTTTCTATCCATGATCATACCATGACATGGACCGTATACGTGGATATGATAAAAGTATAGGCATTGTGCCTTAAGTTATGTATAATTAAAATGATATTAATTAGAAAACTTTTCATAAATATCCGTATCAAAACCATTATCCAACTCATTGTACATAACTTTAATATATGAATCTGTATAAGCTTTAGAAAAAAGGATAGTGCCACATTCCTCGTACCCGTCAAAAGTTGCATATAAATATAAATATATATATATATATCAATTGTATGCGTATTCTAAAATATGTATGGTAAATTTTGTATCCGTATTCGATCGTTGCATCGGAGAGTCGTAAGCTTAGTACAAAACATATCATGCCATATACGAGTGTCACAACTCTCCCCTACTTAAAATGAATTTCGTCCTCGAAATTTGTGTACCTATATATGTAAAAAGATGTGGATACTGAGACCTCATTTGATCTTCTCGTTCCCATGTTGCCTCCTCTATAGCATGGCTTTTCCATAATACCTTGACCAGTCGAATTTCTTTGTTTCGCAGTTTTTGAACCTTGTGGTCTAATATCTGGACAGGCTTTTCTTCATATGATAGGTCTTCTTTCAGTTCTACTTGTTGGGGTTCTATAACATATGAGGGATCTGGAATATATTTTCTAAGTGTAGAGACATGGAAAACATTATGAATCCGAGCTAACTCTGGTGGGAGCAATAAACGATATGCCACTTGTCCAATTCTTTGGATGATTTCATATGGTCCAATGTATCTTGGAGCAAGCTTCCCTTTCCTACCAAATCTAAGAAGACCCTTCCAAGGTGAAACTCTTAAAAATACTTGATCACCAACTTCAAATTCTAAATCTCGCCTGCGTTTGTCAGCATAGCTTTTCTGTCGATTTTGTGCTATTTTTAAATGTCTTTTGATTTCTTCTACTTTCTCGCTGGTAGTTTGGATCAGTTCAGGACCAAGTAGTTTTTGTACTCCCACTTCAGTCCAACACACAGGCGTTCTGCACATTCTGCCATATAAGGCTTCATATGGAGCCATGTTGATACTAGAATGGTAACTATTATTATAGGCAAATTCCATAAGTGATAAGTGATCATCCCAACTGTCTTTGAAACTTAAAGCACAAGCACGGAGCATATCTTCTAATGTTTGAATAGTGCGTTCTGATTGACCATCAGTTTGTGGGTGAAAAGCAGTGCTAAAATTTAATTTTGTACCCAATGCTTTCTGCAAACTTGGCCATAGTTTTGAAGTGAATCTGGGATCTCTATCTGAGGTAATAGTAGCAGGTGCTCCATGCAAACGAACTATTTCATCAACAAATAGTTTGCCTAACTTTTCAAGAGTATACTTCATATTAACTGCAATAAAATGTGCAGACTTGGTTAATCTATCAATAATGACCCATATTGCATCGTGGTTTCTTGAGCTGCGAGGAAGTCCCGTGATGAAATCCATTGTAATGTGCTCCCATTTCCATTCGGGAATCGGGAGAGGTTGCAACAGACCTGGAGGTCTTAGTCGTTCCGGTTTAACCTGCTGACATACTATACATTTAGTAACATAGTCAGCTATTTGCCTTCTCATTCCGGGCCACCAATAAACACTCTTCAGGGTTCTGTACATTTTAGTGCTTCCTGGATGCATGGCATATAAAGAATTATGTGCCTCTTCTAAGATTTTTCTTTTTATTTCCGAAGAATCAGGAACACATAGCCTTTGTCTAAAACGCAAGACCCCTTGCTCATCCAAACTATATTCTGGGTTGTCGTCGATCTTGACTTTTTCTATCATCTCCAAAATTTTAGTGTCGTGTAGCTGGGCTGCTTGAATTTCATTATAGAGTGTCGGCATTATTTACAAGTTTGCTAAAAGTGCTCCACAATCATCGATTGCCAACTTTGTCCTTAATAACTGCAATTGTTTCAAAGTACTTTCATTCCTCATATAGTTCAAACTTCCTCTGGACTTTCGACTTAATGCATCTGCAACTACATTTGCTTTTCCGGGGTGATAATCAATTATACAATCATAATCTTTGATTAGTTCTAACCATCTTCTTTGTCTGAGGTTTAATTCTTTTTGTGTAAAAATATACTTTAAACTCTTGTGATCCGTAAAAATCTGGCAAGTTTCACCATATAAATAATGTCTCCAAATCTTAAGAGCAAACACAATTGCCGCTAGTTCGAGATCATGTGTGGGATAGTTCACTTCATGTCTTTTAAGCTGCCTAGAAGCATAGGCAATAACTTTGCCACATTGCATAAGGACACATCCTAACCCTTGATGTGACGCATCACTATATATCACATATCCTCCATTTCCAGATGGTAGGCTGAGAATTGGGGCTGAAGTCAAACGACTTTTGAGTTCTTGAAAACTCTTTTCGCAGTCATCATTCCATGTAAACTTCACGTCCTTGCGGGTTAATTTTGTTAACGGAGCTGCAATAATTGAAAAATTCTCGACGAACCTTCGATAATATCCTGCAAGTCCAAGAAAACTCCGATTTTCTGTAACACTTGTTGGACGCTCCCAATTTAATACAGCTTCAACTTTAGCAGGATCCACTGAGATACCATCCCCAGAAATAACATGCCCGAGAAAGTTCACTTTATGTAGCCAGAACTCACATTTACTTAATTTGGCATATAGTTTGTTATCCTTCAAGGTATTCAACACAATCCTTAAGTGCTCTTTATGATCCTCTTCATTTTTGGAGTATACTAGGATATCATCAATGAATACAATCACAAATCGGTCTAAATAAGGGCGAAGGACACGATTCATCAAGTCCATAAAAGCAGCTGGTGCATTGGTCAATCCAAATGGCATTACTAGGAATTTATAGTGTCCATAACGTGTACGGAATGCAGTTTTAGGAATATCTGTCTCCTTGATTTTCAATTGGTGATATCCTGATCTCAAATCAATCTTTGAGAATATAGAAGACCCTTGTAGCTGATCAAATAAATCATCTATACGAGGCAAAGGATAATTATTTCGGACAGTCACCTTGTTTAGCCTCCGGTAATCAATACAAAGCCTGAGGGTTCCATCTTTTTTCTTAACAAAAAGAACAGGTGCCCCCCATGGAGATATACTAGCTCGAATAAATCTCTTATCTAATAGTTCTTGTAATTGAACTTTAAGCTCTTTCAATTCAGCTGGAGCCATACGGTATGGTGAAAGGGCTATAGGTGTTGTATTAGGAACCAGATCTATTGTAAACTCAATTTCCCTATCAGGGGGTAGTCCCGGAAGTTCATCTGGGAAAACTTCTGGAAAATCTCTCACTACGGGAATATTTTCTAGTGAGATAACTTGAACTTCCATATTATAAATAACAGCAACAAAGGCTAAGCAGCCTTTTCTGATTAACTTCCTAGCCAATATAGCAGAAATCACACAAGGAGTATATAACCTTTTCTCACCATAAAAAGTGAATTCCTTTTCTCCTGGCTTTCGGAAAGTGACTTCTTTCTTGTGACACTGTAGCACTGCATGATATGAACTTAAACAGTCCATTCCTATAATAAGGTCGAATTCTCTCAATTCCATAGGAAGTAGATTCACATGAATCTCATGTTCATTGATCCATAAAGAGCAATCTCGGAATACATATCGTACAATTTCAGAATCTCCCTTGGGCATGGATATTAACAAAATATGTTCTAATGAACCCACTTGTTTATCAGCATGTTTTGAAAATGTGTGAGAAATAAAAGAATGGCTGGCTCCAGAATCAATAAGAGTATGCGCATCTTTATTAAAAATTCTAGTAATACCTGAAACTACATCTTCTCCAGAAATAGCCTCTTGTAGTGTCATGTTAAAGACTTTTCCCTGAACATGTGTCTTGTTAGCTTTGCCATCCTTTATGTTACCTCCTTTATTTTCAACTGGATATTTTATGGCTGCTTGTTTTCCTTGCTGGAATGGTTCCTTGGTTTTGCTGATATTCTGAACTAAATTAGGACAATTATATCTCAAATGACCAGTCTTTCCACAATTATAACATATCCTTGAACCCTTCAGACATTCTCCAGAATGACGCTTTCCACAGGTATTGCACGTGGGATACGTTTGATAAGGACCACTGGATTTTCCTTCAGCTTGGTTTTGTTGGTTTCCCCTCCAACCTTGTGCAGGTCTTTGAAATTTGTTTGAGTTCTCTGATGCTCTAAACATTTTATTTCCTGGGCCTCTCCAGTTCGACCCTTCTCCTCCTCTTTTCCGTGAATTGTCATTATTTCTTCTCCTTTCTCGCACCAACCATTCTGCTCTCGTGGCTGCTTCTACCAGCTTCGCATAGACAGTGTATCCTTTAGTAGATATCATGGATCTAATATCAAGATGCAACCCATCTTCAAAACGCCGGCACTTGTCTTCTTCTTTAGCCACCAATTCAGGACAAAATTGGGATAACTCTAAAAATCTCTTTTCATATTCTGCAACTGATAATCCTCCTTCAGTCAAAAATAAAAACTCACGTCTACGCTCTTCTTGATAAACCCTTGGATAGAAATGATCATTAAATTCAGTCTGAAATATTTGCCATGTGCGAGTAACAGGGTCTGGATATTTATTCATAACAGACTTCCACCAATCATAGGCACTTTCTTTAAGAAGGAATACCGCATACTTCAGCTTTTGATCATCTGTGTAATCCATCAAAGTGAATACCCTTTTTGTCTGCTCAAACCAATTTCTGACTTCCTTTGGATCTACTGTCCCTTTGAAATGTTGTGCACCGAGTTTAAGAAGATGTTCGTATGCTAACTGATGCTTGTATGCATGCGACCGAATAGATTGTGCAGCCATTGAGCCCAATGTTTGAGCGATCAGTTCTAGTGTATCTTGTAAGCCATTGTTCGATGACTCACTCCTATTGTGAGGACCTGGAGGTTCTGCAGCCATCACTTCCTAAAATAAGGAATACATCATTTAGAAATCCTATAATTTCTCCAAATAAAGTCTTGAGCACTAAAATATTATAGCCTCAATAACATAGATCATAACTCCAACTCTTTTCCTTCGACTCTCATCAAAATCTAATACATCAATCAATCATTCTTCAACATATCAGGAGATCAAAATTCCAAATTCACGATTAAATCAACCTCCAAAATCATTGGCTCTGATACCAAAAGTTGTCACGACCCTCCCTGCTAGCCGAGAAAAGCGTGACAAGTATCATCATATCATTCTTTATCATAATTAAAATATCCATAAAAAAAATTTCGGCAGCAATTCCTCTATAATTTGGAGTTCTCCCAAAAATGTCAACCTGCACATATATTACTTAAATCCAGTAATATCATCACAGAAATCCAACCATATCCACATCAACCATTTTCAAACTCAAAACTCCAACACCAAATATTCAGTGTTTCACAAAGTCACTTGTTTCCATATACAACTCTAATAATTACATATATCAAAAGATTCATCCTTCACGTCTACAAAAATTTCCCATTTCAGTCTTATCATTCATAACATTTACCTGAATGATTCCAAAAATGCAACTTCAAAAGTCAAAATGCTAGATTGACTGCAACTTCTAGCTAAGTCAGTGACAAATCCAGATATCTTAAGCTTCCTATTCCGCTAAATCTGTAAGTATATAAACAATAGAGTGGTGAGTCTAAACCCGAATAAAGAGTTCAAACTCAGTGAATGGTCCAAACTTTAAAACAAAATATCTTATTTCAACATACATAAAAGAACCAATTATCAACTTAAAACGAAATATCGCAGGGTTAATATAGCAACAACATAACCATAGATTTAATGAAATTGTACCATAATAAATAATAACCTGCTTGCATAATAGAAACAAATATAAACCCAAGCATTTGAAAAGAACAAATTGATTTCCACTTCACATAAACATAAATATGCACCACTATCACCATCTAATCTTACTTAGTCAATGAACCATACTGCCAGGGAGGTTTTATCCAACCCATAGCCTTACATATGCCTAGGAGAGCGAACTCCACCTAGGACCTTATCTTACTGTCATACGCGTAGACGACCCCAAAGGTCAAAAACATCCCGCATACGGCCCAAAACCTATATGTATACGGAATGCGGGCCCAAAGCCCTCTTACTTGTTCATGATTGTTCTTTTAGGTAGATCTAGGGTGCACATTCCAACATACCTATCATACTTTTCAAAAGGAGTTGTTCACATATAAATAGTCCAAAACATCATGTATTTTTAATAATTTCATTTCAACTCTTTTTTAGCTAATTCTTTCTCTAACTTGTTCATAAAATTTTATATAAAAATATGAAATAAATTTCACCTCAAATAAATGCCCTTAGATCCCAAAGAGAAAAAAGTCGTAAAGTCCAACTTCCCGATCAAATTCCCGCTCCGTATGAACTTCAAATTCACCAAAGTCACTTTTAAAGTTAAAGTTAGAAAATTATCGATCCAATTAAAGTAGTTTCATTAAAATCGAAGATCGTTTGCAAAATTTGGATTTTGAGACCTAGATGTACATTGTATATTATGTAAATATTCATTCTTTATTCATTTTTTATTTTATATTTCTTAATTATTAAAAAATTCAAAAAATCATTATTGTGTTGTATTTTATTCTCAGTATTTTATTGTATTTTTCTGATGTGAATATCTTTTTATTAAAAATACAAAAAAAATAAAATTAGAAAAGTAAACAAAACATGTACATGTTGGTTGTCTTCTTTTGTAAATTGTCCACTCTTTTTCTTCTCTTTATTTTTTAGTGTATTTTAGTAGCCTAGTTTATCTTATTTATTTATTTATTTACTATTCTCTACAATAACTTCTCTTCTACCACCAACTTCCATTCAACTTCACCATTTTTTAATAACTCCATTCAACCCCATATTCTTCATCCAACTCATTCAACTCCACCACCTATCTAACCTCCCTTTCTCTTCTCTTTATACTCATCTCCACATCCACATTTTTCGCATCCGCCATCCTAATAGAAAAAGGAGAGAGCTTGGAGTGTTTTGTTGGTGATAGAGGCTAAGCATCCTCCTCAAGCGACGACCTCCTTCAGGCGAGATCCGCGGCGAAAACCATCCCCGCGTCACGAGCTTCCCATCGAGCTCGCATACCTTCTTCAATTTTTATTTCGCCAATCGGATCGAGGCCACGATAGGGGTACAGCGTAGCTGCTCCATAAATCCGACGAGCATCACGTAAGTATTTCCTCTCATTTCTCTTGTTGTTTTATTTTATCTAATATTTTATTTCTTTGTTGTCTCATAACCATATCATTTTCATCATCTTCCCCACCATTTATCATCACCATCATCCGCCTCCATCATCCTCTTCACCGGTCCATTTTACCGTTTTATATATTTGTTTTCAGTTTAAAAAATAAAAAAAATCAAAATTAAAAAAAATAAAAAAAACATGCAGGGGATGCAACAGCATCGTCGCCACCGCCGCCCCCCTACAGCCACCTCCACCCTGCAGGCGGCGCTGCCCCATCATCTCGGCCGCTTGCGCCTCACCGCCACTACTAGCCCTCCGTGCAGCTGCCGCTAGTCTCATCCCAGCCACCGCTCGTCGTCCCAACCTATAATCGCGTCCACCTGCAGTCCTCCCCCCGCATGCACCTCGCTACCCAACGCGTCCCCCTCCACCCGCTCCAGGTACATGCCTCCTTGCACGGTGGTCTGCGGTCTTCCCCGTCGCTTCGCTCCCTCCGTCAAGACGTGTCGCCCGTGGTCCCCCTGCCCATCGTGCCCGCGTCTCTCCCTGCAAATGAAGCTCTTTTTGTTTATTTTTTTCATTATTTTTTTGTAAAAATTGCATGTGTTGCCCGCAAAGTTTATGTAATTCTAAAAGTGCCCATGTGCACAAGTATGATTAGTCATTTTTATTTTATGTATTGTACTGATAACCCTGTGTTTGCATATCAATCAGTACCTCAATTTTGCATCACTTTATTTAATGAAAATGTCTTGATGTTGAGAAACTAATTATTTATCATCTGGATATTTATTTATATTTTTTGTATTTGGGTAATTAATTAAAATTATTCAAGTAAAATTATGCATATTGTACCCAATCTGTGGTCTTAAATTTATATATTACTCATAGTTGCTCTAAAAATTCCACAAAAATCATAAATGATGCTTTTCAATACACCTAAATTATTATCCAAATTTCATCTTAATTTGAGTTGTGCGCCTTAAATAAATTATAGAGTAATTTTTGTAATTGATTTTTAAGTAAACCCATACATAGTATTTCTGTGAGATTTCAACTCTTCTGGATTGCTTATATAAATACCTTCTTAAGATAATTCGCACTCTAGTTAATTTGATAATATGGATTTATTAGAAATTAATTTCTCACTGTCACTCTGTTTCTATTAAAAAATACATAAAAATTCATATTTTATCAGAAAAAACAAAAAAAATATTGTAGCCTCCTAGCATTATGTGTTAATTCGAGTAAATTTTTTTATAATTTTTGCATTCTGTTTGTGCGAAAAATTATGAAAAAACCCATAAAATGTGTGCATTTTTCATTGTTACATATTAATTTCGCAAATTCCAAAAAATGTGTTTTGTGTTCATTTCTGGATTAGGATTCTAAGAAAATTATAATTTGTCTAAATCTAATTAATTTCATATTAAAACTAATTTGGCATAATTGTGTGTTTTCTTATTATTTTAATTCACATGCATTGTGCATGTCGTATTTATTTTCGTATAAAAAATTACAAAAAAATACGCATTGGAAATCTAGACCTAAGTTTTTAAAATTAACCCGAAGTTGTTCCTTTGCCTCCCGATGTTCGACCCCGGACTTGTCCAGGATATAAATTAAATCCGAGACACTCTTCACGGAGATCTTCTCTCAGTTCTGGCTGATTCGCTAAGTAAACGTACTACAACGAACACAAATTAAAACACGTGGTCAGCCAACAATCAGATGGTGTCGTTGCCGGGGAGGCAAATGGCTTAGGGATTAATTTGAAAAATTAGATTTAGATTTTCACTTACTCAGGTAATTTGACCCCCGAGCACCTTGTATTTATTCCATTTTATTTTCTCAATTATTTTTCTGATCATTTTTGTATACATTTTTGTGTTTATCTCTCTAATATAAATTTTATTTTCCTTGCGAGGGCCCAGTGGACTTGGAGTGCATCAGAGGTCGACGGATGTGACGTGCACCGACTGTTGAAGATCAAGGATTTTTAATTTATTTTTGAGAAAATGTGTGTAATTATTGTGTTGTAATAATTTAGGTAATTCACCTTTTACAACGGCTCTTGTTTGAGAGCTCGCGCTTGTATCAGGACTGGACTTTTGACCCGCTCGTGGTCGTGTGGTTGGTTGACGTAGAATAGGACTTGCACTCACGGCTCTTATAGCATATTTTATTAGAATATTTTTATTGTTTGTGCTCGTAATCTTTAGGACCACACACCACATTTAACGAGATGCACTTAGACTGTAGAGCTATTAGTTCAAATTAACTTGTTCATCACTCGCTAATAGAACTGCGTATCTAGGAACGGTTTTCTCGTTTGCATCCATATAGTATAAAATTCAATTCTTCCTTGCATCTCGCATGTAGAGCGCGAGCATCACTTTAAGTCTTCTGAACTGGGCACGCATCATTGATTTCACTATTTGCATCAATTTTTCTCGACTCTCTTCCCCTTGTTTTTGAAACTTAGGTTAAAAGGAAATCGGGACTGATCGTTAGGCATGCCTTGTTTGGTGGATTAATCAAGTGATAACCTAACTTAAAATCAGGACTGCTAATCAGAGTTTGACCAAAAAAACTGACTAAAATTAATACTTGTTTTTGGGAGAGCAAAACCCTCATTTTATGTTTGTGCTATTGTGATCGTTGAGAGGTGAGGACGCATCCCTAGGATAGTACCCAAAACCTACTTTTAAGCCTTGCGTAAGTCGTATATCTTGATTTATTACCTAAGTAAAATATAAAAGATAAACGGTCGGACTTTTACGAACATCACTATTTTGTGTAGGTGAACTCAAGGTTTGCTCTTGTGTTTGTTTGTTTTGTGTGTTATACGATGCACTTGCACTCTTTCTTCCTTGATTCGCTTCATTCTTCCATCTCCCTTCCAAGATGTCAGAACATCGGTCACCATATCCATGTCACTCTTCATCAATCTTATTCCGACCATCTCCACCCTCTTATTCCTTCTCATACCCACACCCCGACTGTGAAGTCAGAACTCCGACTGACTTCCCCACTTCTTCATCCTTCTCACCTACACCACATTCGTACAACCCTGGTCCGCAGCCACCTTGGATTGACTCACAATATTCTCGTCCGCTTGCTGAGATGAATGATTGGCAAAAACAGTTGACCTACACACATCTTAACTTATCCTTAGGCTCCATTTGGTTGCAAGGTTGGGCAGGGTTGGGTTGGCCCAACCCGAGGTACCCCTCCTTCCAACCCTCCCAATCCTCCTCACAATTTACTATTCACAGGGGTACCCCAACCCAACCCAACCCTGCAACCAAACGAACCCAGGGTACAACATGGTAGACTAAATAAACCAAATGGACAGGCATGTCCTACATGATATTCCTGACTTGATTGACCTGAGTGATCAAGCCCACATTGAGCAAGCTTCATATCGCCCATTCGGAGAGCCGACATATACAGGGGATTGTATTCATGCGACCGATCTGCAGGCTCCCTACCTATTGACTCCACCTTATGAGGCTCCGACCAACATCTGCCATACAGATGGGCCATACTCAACACAACATTACACGCCTGAGTCAAGGTGTGTTGAGTATAAGAGGCCGAGTTCTCAGCAGTATCCTCTAACTGAGCAGACCTCTCTCATGATGTGTCATGAGAACTTATTAGAAGATGGTATTTCTAGACCAGTATGGTGTCCATGTATGAAAGTAGATCATGGATTTTGCGGATTGAATTTTGGAAACATGGAAGACACTGGATTGACCACACGTCATGTACAGCTAGAGTCCCATCTACCTCCCTCTTCTACTAACCACATTTCCTCCAAACTTGAGTCTGTATATTCTCCTATTCCTCCTTCACCTATTAAAAAGATCAAAAAATTGAAAACCCAAAAAACAACATGAAAATTGAAAATGGAAAAGATCTACAAAAAATTGATCCTGTACTTAGGGAAGCATTAGACAGAAAGTTGATTTTTGAGCTTCCCTTAATAATTGCCATTGAACACTTTCCCGACTTTAAAAGATTTGTGAGAAGTAAATTAATACCTAAAAGGTCAGGAAATAAGAGAACAAGTACTGAGAGACATATAGTGTCTATGGATACATCTTTGATGATAGGGAGAAAAACCAAGAGCCGCAGAGTGAAGCGATTGCCTAGATTTAATTGTGAAATCAAAGAAACCACCTTCACCCATGAAAGAATCGATGATGACTCACCAATTAATATCCTCCCGACCACCGTATTTGCCAAGCTCAAACTCGGATCTACCAAGAAGTCAAGAGAGATTGTTCAGTTGGCTGATGCGTTCATTAAACGGGCGAGAGGAACTATTTCAGTCATCATTACTTTCCAAGGTGCTATACTCCTGGTAGACTTCACGATCATTGACATTGAGCACCAAGGAGAGTTCACCCAGTCTCTGATCATTCTCGAGAAGTTGTTCTTAGACTTGGCTAAGGCAAATATAAATTGCGAGACTCGGGAGATCAATTTCACTACATTGGGAGCACTTCGATCTCACCCGATCTTTGAGGACACAAGATATTCCAAGGTAAGAGATGAGTCCTGTCTCTCGGCTACACTTGAGATACCGACTGTGTAGACGACCACTGGTTCAGACACTCCCTATACCTCCACATCACCCACTACTTGTATTCCCACCACCGTGACAGCTTCTAGAGAGGACTCACAACCATAAGTTGTCCTTGAGTCGAACATGATCATTTCTGATTTCCTTGACTTTTTAGATGATCCAACTCATGAGCCAATTAATGCCAAGCCAACTGAGAATATTGTGCCTTACCAGAGAAGTGTGCTGACCTTGCAGGAGTATTTCAATGCATATGGTGACTCATCTGATGACGAACCTCTGGTCAGCACCTCACTACATCCAAAAGAGACAACTGGGACCAAATTGACCAATCTTGATAAATCGGTTGCTCCATCCTCTAGTCGAGCATCTAGTAAGAAGAAGAAGAGTATTGATTCCTCAAGGTGTTCCCCCAAACTCCTCCAGACGTATCACTCTCCTCTACCTCTTGATGCTTCAGGTTCTAGAAAACAGGCTCAGAAAGATACCTTCGACGTACTAGAGAAGGAACTTTCTAAGGAGTCCTCATCAAGTCTGGATGAGGTGATCAATGTGAATGAGCACAGTTCAGTTGTTCTGAAGCCATATTTGAGCAAGCAGCTGTGTGTCGACCCTCGTTGGACGTTCCTTACACCTCACTATTATTCTTCTGAGCACGATTCTGACATCGACACATATGTATACTACCCACCCCCTCACTCCCGCAACAAGGTCCGTTACAAATCTTATTGATCCTTGTATATTCTCACTCCTCCTTGTACATACTTTCCTTCCTTTATTTCCATCCCTCCCCCGTGATTCGCATCACTCGCCCCGATTTCGTATCATTTTCATTTTGTGGCTATACTTAGGATGACTAGATTCTAAGTATGGGGGTGAGTGACCTGAGTTGCTCCATTTCTTCTTGTATAATCTTTCCCACCCTCATCGGTTCCCCAATCTTGCGTTCTATCTAATAATTAGGCTGATCGGAGCCTAAGTATAAGGGGGCGATCCCCGTTGTGTATTCTCCGACACTCTTATATTCTCTTATTCTTTTCACCACTTATACTTGGTATGAGCTATGTCCTTTTTTTACCTAGTGCCATGAGGACATAGCACATGCTAAATATAGGGGGTTTGTATATATTACATATATACTTTACGTATAGCTCATACTTTGACTTGTTTGTAATTAAAATAAGGGGTTATGGGTAATTAGTTGTAAATAAGAGGTATAACAAAAAAATCAAAACAAAAAATCCACTTTTTTCAAAAAAATACTTTTTGAAAAAATAAAAAAAACTTAAAAAAAACTTTTTCAAAAAAATCTCTCTCTTTATCTACTTTTAATTTTTTTTAAATGTCTTTTCAAAAAAACCCTTTGCAAAAAAGGAGAAAAAAAGATTTTTCAAAAAAAAAACATCTTCCTTTCCTTTCTTTTTCAAAAAAACCAAAAAAAATAAAAATTTAAAAAAATAACTAATAAATTAGTTTAATCCCTAACACATTCACATTCACACAAGGCTAGTGAAGTTCAAGAACACTTGGTTTATGAGGTCTTGAGATTTTGAGTTAGCAAGCCTTAGTCTTTAGGATCCTTGACTTAATTATTCACATTTCCCTAGTTTTAAATATTTGTGTGCTATATTGCAAGCTTGGTATCTACCTTAAGAATATGATCAGCATCTCACAATACGACTACAGTTATGATGAGATGAGTTGAAATTTCACTTGAGGAACTGGGGTGAGGGATTTGAGTTTGGAATTGATTTGATGATGCTCGAGGATGTGATACAATCAATGAAGGCTTCATGAAATCTAAGTGTCAGCACCCTTAGCCAGTATGAGAACATGGTTCTTGTACTATCTCTTGGTATTTACCTATGTGCCAGGGTGTAATGAAATCTAAAAAAATTGTTCATCAGTATGCGCCAACTCTTGGTAAAAGCAATGGAGCTAGCTGATAACACGGGTTTTGTGAGGGCCTAGAGTAATCCACACAAGACGGGATCACAATGTCGATGCGTTGACCGCTCTTTAAAACCAGGTCAATCAACAATTAACTCACAATAAGAATCAAACAATGAAGTATCAAAAATATGGGGTTAAAATTTATTACAACTCTACATGTAAATGTGTATAGGTGTGAGCACAGGTAGAGGTCGAATACTGGGAGCAAACAGTTGGGGGGAAAGATATGCGCATAAAATTATTCAATTCTTTTATTGTCCATGTTATTGTTGTTTTTGTGGTTTTTCATTTTATACTTTTTATTTTATTTTTTATTTTTTTATTCTTATATTTTTATTTTATATTTTCTGATTTTGTATTTTTCATTTTTATATTTTTATCTTTTTATCTTTTCTTTTTCTTTTATAATAAACAACATAGCCTATATAAGGCTTTATTTACACATTACATAGAAATATATTTATAAATGCTATTAAATCTAAACAAAATGTAGAAAATCATTTTTTTATTTCTAATATTTTCTAATGTTTTTATTTTCTAATGTTTTTATTTTGTAGAATTTTTTTTCTAATCTTTATGTATTTTTAAAGTAAAAATATACCAAATATGGGATTAATACATAATCTGAACCTAATTTGGATTTTAAAAATAGTAAATAGGTTCCAAAATTACCCAAATTAATTTTAGTATATAATATTATTATATAAATAATTACAAAAAAGAAAAAAACATAGTTTTGGTATTTTTGAATAGTTTTTTTATTTTTTTAGGATTTTGGAGCTTCTTGAAATTTTTATATCTTCTTTTTCTAATTTTTAGGGGTTTTTGTTTTTGGACTCAATAAATACCAAAATATATCATAAATAATTTTTTGAAATTTTTCAAAAAGTTTTTATATTTTTTCTGAGTTTTTATATTAACCAGGGATTATTTAGGCTCCTTTCTAATTTTTAAATAGATTAGATGCAACAAATGCAAAGCGGGCATGTGTCATATAGGTACAATGCATAGATCATCTAATCCTATTTTTGTGGATTTTTAGGAGCAAGTTAGCTATTTTTAATAATTAGATAAAAGTCACAAAAATATATGTCTTAGCAAGGGAATTTTTGCAAATAAATAAAAGTACATGGGCATTGTACAAAAACCCCAAAAGTTTACAACATTTATTTAATTTTTAGTGGCTAAATCACAATTTCAAAACCTTCCAGGGCATCTATACAAATTACCCATCACGTGGGACTGCACGTGCTTCGTACCAATAGGGACCAAAATGCAAATATATCAAAATTTTGAGGACATGCATGCAATTTTCATAGAAGTATATAACGTGCAATTCAATTTATTGGACTAAATTATAAATACAAAAAGTTGTAAGGGTATACATGCAATTTCACCACCTTAGGACGGCACGTGAGGTGACGTGGACTGGACCCAATTGTAAATAAAATAAATACATGATCCTTAATGCAAAATATCCAATTATTTATAACTGTTATATTTTATTTATAGGACTAAATGATAAACATAAAAAATGCAGGGCGAGATATGTAATTTACTCCATAATAGTGTGCCATCGGAGGACACTGGTCTTCTCACTTGGCACGTGTCGAACATTCAGCGATCGATGTCGATTCGCCGATGAGCGGTGGAGATAAGATCCCTGGAGAGGATCTGATGGTTGAAACGAGGCTCCATCGGACGCCTGTGGCTTGATCTGGGTCGTGCATCTGATCCGACAACAGAAAAGTGATTGGGAAGAACAGGGAAGAAGGCAAGCAAAGCCAAGCTTCCTGCCCCCGATCTCCCTTCTCCGACATCCTTCGAGGCTCCAAGGCAACATCGAACATTCCTGGCAAGGTACCATAGATATTGGAGGCATCAGAAGTTCGAAACTTCCCTGGAGCGCCTCCACGAGGTTGGAGAAGATGCGACGCTCCAAGAACCTCTGACAATCTTCAAAACAGGTTCCTGGCACTCCTATACATGTCTAACCAACACAAGAGGACAATACGGCTCGAGGAGAAACTCCGTGACCAAAGACAAAGTTGTTCAACACAAAAATGAAGTAGGTGGCGACGCTTCTGGCGAGGGGGAGGAGGTGAGCGTCATTTCGCAGAATCGATAAGATTTTGGTTGGTTTCAGATGGCTGGAAGGTAAAGAAGCGGGTAGGGAAGAAAATGAAGGCGGAAGCGGGGTCGGAACTAATAGGAAACACGGCGGGATCGTTCGCCCAAGCGAAGCTCTGGCGAACTATGAACAAGGTTAATCTAACTAATCAATTACTTAAAACACGAAACATAAGGCATGGAAATGGTCCTAAGGTTAATTATAAGCTAGATAATGAAAATAGCGCAGCTCTTACCTGGCGTTTGGCCAAGGAGCAAAGGTCTCCGACGTGGGCGACCTAGGTGCATTCTCCTCCCCATTCCACCCGCTTGGACCCTTCAGAGGCTCCTCCCTATCACGAAGGAGCTCGCTAGGCCGAAGGCAGATCTTGCGAAGTGATTGAATCCTATTGATCGATGGTTCGTGTGCGAAAAATGCAACAAAATCGGGGAAAAGACACTTCCGATGCACCATGTCCCAGATGGGATAGTTGACCAGAGGTCAACGGTCTGCGGCTTCTGATTGGTCCAACGGGGCCGCTACACGACAAAATAGGAGGTTTTATTAAAGAATAATTAATTTAAAATAGTAAATGATTTTATTAATTTTCGAGTATAAAATAAAAAATGTTTATTATTTTATGTAGTATTTTATTATGATTTTTATTTATGTTTTTGGCTTATTTTATTACAAGTTTATTTTTAATGGCGTATTTATGGGTATATTTACCTATATTTGGTACATTTTTATTTTTATTTTGTATATTTTATTTCATTATTTTATTCTATTATTTTATATATATAACTTATTTTTGTGAGTATAAGCATATTTTTATTTGAATTTTTTGTTGTTATTTGTACATTTTAATAAATAGATATGTATATTATGTAGGTATATTCATAGGTATTTTACCTATGTTTTATGTCTACTATTTTATTTTAATGTATTTTATGGAATTTTATTTTGGTTTTATATTTTTAATATAATTTATATAACATTTACCATATTACAAAAATATAAAGAATGAAAGAATGTATTTCCTTTTTATTTATATACAAGTAGAAATATATGTATTTTCTCTATGTTTTCACATAGTTTTATTTAATTTCCTTTTTCTTTTGGGTTTTATTTTGATTTTAATGTACACATTTATAATAGATAATGTTTAAAAAATTACAAAAATATAAATTTGTAAAAATAATGAATAATGAATAAATAGAATATTTTAATCGGTAGAATATACAGGGGTCAAAAACGTAACTTCTACACAGTAACTCCAAAAAATATAAAACCACTGCTATTAAACAGTTCTTGAAAAGTTATATACAATTAAAGATGATTTTTCTATGTTTTGAGTTTTTATTGAAAAGATATGGGTATGTGAAGTTTGGTTTTTGTCTTTTTATTTTGTGTATAAAATGCACAGATATATTATTTTTGCACAAACTCAATTTTGTATTTTTTATTTACATTATTATATACAACTTTTATGTACAAAGTTTCTTTATTTGATGACTAGATAATAAAGAATAAAATAGGTGTCAAAAATAAATAATTAATGAATGAATAAGTGAGGTATTTATTGTATTTTTGGCCCTTATCTCTCCCTTCTTTATTCCTTATCGACGAATTCCATTCTGGACTTGGTCTCGGGGTTAGGGTCATAAAATATTTTCAATATTTTATTCCTTTTTTTCTCTTTATTCTATAACTTTGGCATCAAAACCTTATTTTGTACACAAATAATGCAATAAATAATGAATGCTATTATGCACAAATTGATGCTATTTACATGCATTAGCTAGGGTTTTTAAGGCCAAAATGATAGAATAAAGGTGATGAAATGGAGATTCATCATCCCTCGATACTTGCCTTTGCTAGTCCCTAGCAAATACTTATGTAGTAAGTATAAAAAGAATAAAGAATAAGAAGAAAAATAAAAAGCAAGAAAGAATAAAGAATAAATTGAATTGATCATGATTATTAAACTCATCTGTATAAAATCAAGGTTTGGTGCTCAGTTCAGACCTTGGAGTGAGAATGTGTGTGGAACCTATTGGGAACCATATTTAAAACATAACAGCCCTCGAGAGTCACAGAACTCAGTTCAAACCACCTCAATAGCCAGGTCAGAACTAGCCTACATCATTCGCAAACTCTTATGACTATGAAGCTGACTTGTACGGTGTAAGTGATAGTGGCTCCCTCCAACTGGAATGACAAAGGAATTGACTTCTCCAGAATGACAACCCAATGATTCTCCAATCCAGCACTCTGTCAAGGAACGGGGTATTCCCTTCTAAGTTCAAGTGGCATCCAACTCAAGAGGAGGAGGTGAAGAAGAGAATGGACGGTAGCCAGTGTAGCTACCTATCCCGAGATGCATGACCAGTGTAGTCAAGTCATCCAGCTGCAGGCTCACATGATATAACTTTGATGCTTAAGCTTGCTTATTTTCTATACAACATATATACAAACTCCGACAGGAACTTTATTTTTATATTTTCAAGCATGTAGACTTTTTCGGAGTTTTTTTGGAATACTATTTACAATAGCATTTACATAAGGAGTTTTTTCTCTTGAGCCAGAAGACTATCCCTCTTTTGAAGCTTTATTGCAACCCATACTCTCTTGTTATTCGACTTCATTGAAACTGGACCAGGTTGGGGTGCACTTCTCTTCCTAGATGAGGACGAATGTTTCTACCCGTGTGCGTCTCAGACCGACAAATCCAACCCCGTCACCACTCCAACTGAGTTGAGCCAAGTGAAAGGTGCAAGTGTCCAAGTTAGGTCACGGCTGACAAGAGTCATGCGTGTGTCTCGAAAAGTTCTAGTTAGTCAGTTGCCTGAGTTCTCAAAGAATTAAGTCTTGAATAGACATGAAGTACCTTAAACCTAGTTCCCATAAGGTTCCAGTGCAGTTAGGTGCAGTAAGGTCCAACCAAGCTCCAATCTTCGACTTTATTGGACTAGTTCAATCATCATACTCAATTGAAAAGAATATGAATTCTATGCAAATGCTATGTGCAGCGGTGCAAAGAATAATGCAATTTTTTGAAAAAAAATTGAAAACAAAAATATTTTTCACACAAAGAATTTTGCAAATAAAATATTTTTAGCACATAAAGTAAAAATATTTACAACTAATTACACGAGCGTGTCGCTTTATTTTACAAGATTTAAGAATGTTAAAGAATTTATATGTTTTAACAAAGTGATTTATTTAGGTGTATATGTATACCATTGATAATGAATTTTATGTATTTTATTTATGATTTTATTTTTAATGATGGTTTTATTCCTCAAATTTATTTGAAAACAAGTTTGAAAACTATAGTACAAAATAATTTTTGCAAATATTTACAAACATTTGAAACCCATTTTGCAATATATATACATTTTTCAAAATATTTTTACAAAACATTTTCCAAATCATTTGCAAATAGGTTTTCAAATCCTTTATTTCACACAAAGAGAAGAATTTTTGCAATCAAAATTTTTTTACAAAGGTTGAAAATATTTCACAAAATTTTTTTCCAAAAATTCACACCATTTTTCAAATCATTTTGCAAAGCTATTTTAACCTGATTTATTAATCAGTATATACAAAAAGCACTTGAGGAATAAAAGTCTTATTAATTGGTTTTTAAATAAATTATAAAGTATTTTTAGCCATAATTATTAATAATAAATAAATAATACAAAAGTACTCATTATGGATAAAGTATATACAGAGTACATACGAGCCCCCTATACTTAGCATGAGCTATGTCCTTATAGATCAAAAAGATAAAGAGAAGGCATAACTCGTACTAAGTATATAAAAGCCTATACTACAACAACTGATAGAATATCAAATGAAAGAATAATGAGATAAATGAATAAGAAGATGACAGACCCCCCTATACTTAGGATCAAATAATCCTAAGTATAGCAGATTGTACACAACACAAGGAAGGTCAAGGATGGGAATAAATAGATTAAAGAATGAATGAATCAGGGGTGCAACCTCCCTATACTTAGGACAAAGTACATCCTAAGTACAGAAAACTGACACAAAGGGGCGACACCTTTTATGCAGAAAAAGAAAAAAGAAAAGGAAAAGAAGAAAAGAAGAAAAGCAGAAAAGAGAGAGATATATAGATATATGAGAAGATCGTGGAGAATGTACGCATCAATCCCCCTAAACTTAGGGTGAAATATCCCTAAGTATAAGCAACAACAGGAGTGATGAAACAGAACGCAGAAAGAACAACGCGGTGTGTACCCCCTTATACTTAGGACCAAGTACGTCCTAAGTATAGATACACAGATATGGCGCAAGATCTGGGGCACACGAGACATACGGAAGAAAGATGGAATAGAATACATAAGACATATATACAACGAGCAAAGAGTGTGAAGCATAGGATGGTATCTGATACGCGAATACCGTACTCTCGTTGTTGTGAAGCACAGGATGGTATCTGATACGCGAATACCGTACTCTCGTCGTCGTCTCCCTGTGAGAACGAGGACGTAGTTAGAAAGTGAAAGGACACCCGTATATGCAATCAGGTGGGTGTTAGCTACCGAGGACAAGAGATCGAAAAGTAAACCAGGGGCTAGTAGCATGAATCAGACAATCGGCTCATAAGAACGGAGTGAGTGAGTGGAGCCGATACTATAAGACATTGAGGAAGAAAGAGCAGTACAGCATCTTCCTAGTCAATCGTGGTCTCTGAAAGGTATAAAGGTGAAGAGCAGGAGACAACAACGTGATGTCCAGTGATCATAGAGTCAGAAAGTCATAGGAATACACCGAACAACACAATACATTGCTCAACCCTGTGAGGGTTCTCAAGGTGAGCAACATCAGAGAATAATCAAAAGACTCGGCTCCATGCTCCAATAGAGGGGAGACACAACTAGGGAGGAGACCGAGTACCCAAATCAGTAGACTCGACTTCGTGCCCCTCTAGAAAGGAAGCACCAGAAGTGAAGTCGAGTACAAAGAAGATGATGTACTCTCCCGCAGATAACCCTCGGGGAGTAATACATGATAGTCAAGTAATAATCTGAACAGAAGCTTACCCTTGCGAGGGTCGTCAAGGAGAGAGGACTCAAAGGAGTCAATTAGAACGGTCTTCATAGACGACATATTGTCTACCAGCAGAAGAGGACTGCAACATCTAGCAAGGTGTCATAGTCTCTCGCAGATAACCTCGGAGAACACTATGATCTAGGTAGTGAATAACCAGAAATGTAACACTCATCCTTGCGAGGACCGCTAAGGAGAGAAGACTCAAAGGAGTCTGGGTCATTGGCCTCGTGCACCTACATATCGGGTGCACAATCAGCAAGGAGGCCAAACAGTCAAATTAGACGATACGGTTTCAGGACCCAACAAGGTGGAGACAAAATCAGTGTATGAAACCGATCGTAAAGAAAGTGTCGTATACTCCCGCAGATAGTCCTCGGGGAGTAACACGGACTAGGTCAATCAAGTCTGGGGATTGCTGACATCAAATCTCAGGTTCTCAAAAATAATCAATCATTCAATCATCCGGAGGGCATAAGATCGTCGAGGGATGAATAATCATATTAATCACAGTACATCCCTTAAGTCAATCCAATCTGGATGAAAGATAATCAGGAATCCACAAAGTGCCATAGGTGGATGACGAAAGCAGGAGATAGGGGATGGGTCAATCAAGAAGATGGAAGACATCATGTGGGTTCTGCACACCTTTTACTGAGAAGTCCAAATAAGAATAATCAATTAATCAATCCTCAATATTATTATAAGCGGAGCCTCGAAATGGATATCAATCAAAACTCATGATATCATCATCAAATCATAACAAAGCGTCACATCCTCAATCTAGTGTGCGAGATCAAAAATCCTCGTGTAAGAGTCACACCTAATGATTATGCATCATAAAAGTCTTCAATAAGCTCCTATGCACAAAGCGAAGTCAGATCCACCAAGTCAATCTTAGCATCCTCAAAACAAGCCCGCTTACACCAATAATCAATGTAAGTCAAGATCCTTGATGCAGGCGATATCTACCAACACAACAATCTTGGGTAATAGAGGAGGGTGGGAAAGAAGAGAAACACAAAGGTCTGGACAAGCTGATTGAGCTCATGCGCCAATATCCTGATCAATGCAAATGAGGAGATATATGTATAAGAGAGGCAGAGAGACTCAAAGATGAAAAATGGATGACTCACACAGACGGGACAACAAACTCAAAGAGATGGGAAAATGTAGATGGACTCCAAGTTATAATCAATACACAAAGCAAACCCCCAATTCACCTACTCACACAGTGAAGATTGAGATGTGGTCTATTTATCTTGTCGATTTTAGAGTTAGGTGATCATCACAAAGTTACACACACCGAAGATAGGCTTGGGATTTGGGCACTAATCCTTAGCGTGTACGTAGGAAGAAAATGTGCATACAAGGAGGGGGCTGCTCTCCCCAAGACAGGGAATCCATTGCATTTTATTTTAGAGTCCACTAGAGTTAGCAATCCCGGTTTTATTTTGGTTATCACCTTTTTTATTTAATTTTTCAATGCACGTGCCTAATGGGGTTTTCAATTTCCATTTAGCATCCTAGGTAAGCAAAATCAGAGGGAGAAGATTGGACAAGCCATGCATGTTGGGAAACGATGATGCATGCCAAGTAAGAAGACTTACATTGCTTCCCAGCTCTCTCCATGCGGTATGCATAACAAAATTGAAAACCTATGTTATATGAGATGCAATCTGATGAAATTGCCCTAGGATAGTAACTGCTATTATCGTGAAGCACCAAATGTTAGTTATTCAAATTCAAACCCTAAAGTCTGATCTCCAAGACGTCTCGGTGCCCGCCACAACGGGTCCTACCAGCGCTGTACGACATCTCTCATGGTGCACGGGTTAGAAGCTAAATAACCAACAATTATTTTGACTAAGTCCAAATGTGCATCTATAGGTACAGGCAAATATATTAGGGCTTTGAACCTTAATCTATCGACATATAATTCCTACACTAGGGCTCATTCACACAAAATAATAAAAATAAAATAAAAGAGAAAAATCGTCAAAACTGTCGAGGCCCCCAAGGGAACAATCCCTCAGGCAATGGACCTCAGGAAGTTGGAGTGTTTAAGAGTCCAGTATTATTACATGCATAGTCATTTTCTCACATAAATATACATAATGAACAAAATGCGGAAAAAGTAGTCTGTCTGCAAAAATTCCCTCTCCATCTGCCCTTGATGCTCTCTCCTGTCAGCCGAGCCAGAAAGGTTGACTCTGCCTTGCTTGGTGCACCGGTCATCCTAAGACAATAAAGAATAAAATAGGTGTCAAAAATGCATAATTAATGAATAAATAAATTAGGTATTTATTGTATTTTTGGCCCTTATCTCCCCCTACTTTATTCCTTGTCGACCAATTCTATTCTGGACTTGGTCTTGGGATTAGGATCATAAAATATTTTCAATATTTTATTCCTTTTCTTTTCTTCTCTTTATTTTATAATTTTGGCATTAAAAACCTTATTTTGTACCCAAATAATATAATAAATAATGAATGCTATTATGTAGAAATTGATGTTATTTACACGCATTAGATAGGGTTTTTAAGGTCAAAATGATAAAATAAAGGTGATGAAATGGAAATTCATCACTAGTCAAAAAGCAAAGCAAAGAAAAGAAATATCGTTGTTGAAAGAAAAGCTCTCACCATACAAAGTCAATTATCAAAGAGCTGTTGGAAATGCGAGCCCACGGCGAGCCATTATGCAATAAATGTTATTGCAAATTCACTCCTTAATCTGAAATGAAGAATACATAATTTGCATAATAGGTCCCTTAGTACAATTAGGGTTATGTACCATGGCCATCTTGATGATCATACAGCTGTTGATTCAACTATTGAATCATAGAGGCTGGTGCTTGGATGAATATCTAAAGAGTTAGATTGAGGACTCATCAAGCACCGTCAGATGATTGTTAAGAGATGATCTCCAGCCTGAGTAGGAGATGGCAATCCTTATCTCTGAAGGCTGATATCTGACCGACCTCTTGATGCAGGTCCTCTGCATAGGAATAGAGATTCGGAGGTGTCATATTAGTTAGGTCAAAGAGTTGACTTAACGAGATCGAGATAACCAAAGTCCTATATCGTATGCTGTCATGATATAGGCACGCATCCTCTGACCGGAGACAGATGTGTTGCTATATGTCTAAGTATGTACATTTGGCAGACCAATAGGTTGATGACCTAATCAAGGTCTATACACCGGCGCGTTGGTGTGCATATAAGGGCATATGAGTAATACGATCTCTCAAAGGGATCATACAGGTTCAGTTACTGAACCGGAAGACATGAGCTCACTCATGAGATATTGGGAAGAATCAAATTCCGTGCGCACGGTCGTCTCGCTTTGTAAGCTTGACTGAATTTATAGGTTTGATATATACTTTTGGAAAGTATATGATCAAGACCTAGGTATGATATATGCTTTTGGAAAGTATATGATCGATACCGACTCCCAATGATCGAATGAGAAACTTACTGATAAAACCATGAAGTAGACAGTATAAAGTTGATCCAATACTTCGGGTTTAGTCTGAGTCTTCCAGTATGCAGGATGTACAGGTATTGGGAATACCTGAGGGTGATGTGATCATAAACGATTGTATAACCATGACGCTTCCATTCCTAGGAGTGATGAAACGGGTCTGGATTTTAGTGACTCCTCTCATTAGAGAAGTGATCTGATCTTGGTCCAAGTGTTGGACATTGATCTGAATGCGATTCAGATACAATGAGAAGATTAGATTTACGGTCTTGATTTAATCAAGCATCTATGGGAGGCCCGCGATCTGGATTTGAGATATGATCTCAATATCCATGTCACTATACGTGGAACAATACAATCGCCCTGTCCTTATCTCCAAGTATCTGCGGAGAAAGCGCATTATCCTTGAAGGAGTTCATGGATAATTCTATTGTTGATATATGTATCCGAGCATTGAGAATATGGATAATTAAATGTGATTTAATTATCATGATTAATATAAATTTGATTCATATTATAAAGAGAGCTATCTTAGATAATTAGATTATCAAAGATGTAAGTAATATGAATGTGATTCATATTATTTGGACACAAGAGAATAGAGATCTAAGATGATTAAATATGATTTAATTATCATGGATATGAATAATGTGGATAGCAATATCCATATTAGTCATATATATTATAAATGTGATTTATAAATTATAAGAGAGAGCTATTTGTAATTTACATTTGTTAATTAAATGTTAATGTGAATTGGATTCACATTGGACATCAAATTGAAAATGTAATTTACATTTTGTTTTGGGTTGTGAATATGATTCACAATTTTCAATGGCATGATTGCAATGTTCACAAAATAAATTGGATTTATTTTTGTGAAATAATTTGCAACAAAAGTTGTTGCAAATAATGGAGATTACATAAAAGGTGAAATAGCCACCTTCCTAATGGAGGAGGGTGGACGGCCACCACTCCCATTAGGAAAGGGAGGCCGTCCCCCCTCTCCACATGGAAGGAGGCTTTCTCTCCTTTCATTATCTCCATGTATTGATGATTTAATTTTGTAATTAAATTGTGTTGATTTATCAACATATATTTAATTTAAATTAAATTAATTGTTGTTGTGTTTTTAGCAACAAATCATGACCATTGAAAGAAACACAAATTAATGTGGACCATTGGATTTGTGTTGACACATGGATTGAGATCCATGGATCCCAAAACCCTATAAAAGGAGAGGCACTCATTGCTCTTCTGGAGACATAAGTTGAGGCAACAAATCTCTCTCTCTCTCTCTCATTCTCTCTACACGTCCTCTCTCCATCTCTCTCATGTGGCCGTCCACCATGGATGCCCTAGAGAGGTTCTCCATCGTTGCGGCATCGTCGTTATGCTGCCCGATGGTTTGCTCGTGGATCTCCGTCTCCTTCGGTGCGTCCCGCTCGTGAAGAAGACAACGGATCTCGTGTGTCAATTTCAGGAGATCCGTCGCTTGGATCATCAACATGGATTGCGAGAAGCACGCGGTTCATCCCCCGCGCTCGCAAGCGTCTCCTCCGTCGGATCGGACTTGAGACAGGAGGTCTCTTTGTTTAGAGACTCGATCGCAACCACGCTTCAAGAGGTAAACCTAATACTTATTTGTGGTTTAGACGAAACGATCCGAGAAATGTTCTTGAATCATGTGGTTTCGTCGCATGAAAAATTTTAATTTCCGCTGCATAGAACAACTAGTGCGACTAGTCGTTCTTCGTCGTATTCGATACGACGATCACGCTTCCGTGATGCGCTTGAGGATCTAACCATATCCTTCAAGAGTTTCCACCAAAGGCGAGCGCTCCCAACCATTTCAAAGTGTCCACTTGGACTACCACTATTAGGACCAGGAGTTGGGCTAGCATCAAAAAAGGATCATGCATCGTAAATACTACAAATCTGGGTGTAGAAGGCATAATAGATACTCAAAAAAGGCACACCTCGGTGTATTCCCAGAAAAACAAGTACAGACGACTCCAACTTCTCTTGACGGACACATTGATCAACAACCAAAAAAATACATGTGTTGAGTTAATAAGGCACTCGAGAGGATCCTTGTTCTAATGAGAGAGAGAAAAGAAATGACACAAACCTATTCCCTCCATCAACTGGCCTTCCATCTACACTTTTTAGTACGACAACTAAAGAGACGGTGGATTGGATGCAAGAAATGATTTATTCCCTAGTGTTGAGGATTGGGTTCTTAGGAGAGTCTTTTGGACTCGAACATTGGGTGACGTGCGACTTTACTCTTGAAACTGCAGTCAACACTTAAGTCATATCTCTACTATATATGTATATGGAGAGAGTCTGATGATTAGGGAAATTGGATACCTTTTGACTAGAGCTTGGTTCAGCTTAAAATGTTAGGATCTCTAAAATGGAGAGTTCTTGAACGGATCAAGTCTTGTATTCACATGCACAGTCAGGGGTTAATCTAACTTATTCATTCTTTATTTGCTTCAGGACTAGCAAATTTTAAGTATAGGGGGTGATGAATCCGCGATTCATAATCTCAATATCTTGATCTTAGCAAAATCCCTGAGTAAAATCTCAAATAAATATCCATAAAATCAATAAATTAACAAAATGATTCTTTTAAATAAAATACACTAATTAATGTATATTAGATTGTACAAAATAAATTAACAATGAAAAGCCGTAAAAATAAAGGAGTTGTTCACCTGTAAATAGTCTAAAACTTCATGTATTTTTAATAGTTCCATTTCAACTTA